>NJDD01000610.1:6089-27910 GCA_002245505.1 Calephelis nemesis
ATATTGAAACTGTCATTCCCGAGACTTTGTACCCGACCGCCATGTAACTATTGACAAACACATTATAGTCTAAGATCCGAAGTTAGGTCGACCTACACCGAGCTGATAATAGGATGAAACCGGTTTTATAGCAAATTTAGTATATCAGAATATATATCAAAAATTGGTTGCCTAAAAAATACTGTTGTTTTTTTATTTTTTAAAATGTATTTTATTCATTAATTTACGGTTTTATTCCGAATCAAAGTATGTATGACATGAAGTTGCAGTAGTTGGGTTGCCTGTTATTTGTCTGGAATGCCAGATGTTAGTTACTTTTGCGAAATCGGATAATAGAAAAAAATATATCACAATATGTGCAGTTTTATTACAATTATTACAAATTTTATTATAATTTATGTTGATGTACAGTGTTGCCTGAAAAAAAATTCAAAACATGAAAAACATTTTTTTTAATAATTAAAAAAGTTCAGTCCAGGATTTGTTTAGGCAAACCACATGATCACTGATATACTTACTTAAGCATAAAATATGTTTTATTCTAATATCAGCTCGGTGTTAGTCGATGTAGGTTCGGATCTGCTACTATTAGCGTGATTTCACAAAGGAAAATACGTTCAAGTAAAATTGAAGCAATATAACAAAGCTGATGAACTTTTTGTTTGAACGAGTAAATCTCTAAAAATACTCTTCAATTCAGATTTGATATACTTTTACCGACCGTAAAAGTATATCAAAACCATAAACGTAAGGGGTTACTTATATAAAACCTACACGCCCGTTGATCTGGTGTGTAACTTCACTTTTGTTAGCAAAAATCATCAACAGATCAACGGGTGCGTAAATTTTATTCGTAAATAGGAGTAGTCTTTATCATACTCAACAAACATGAACACGACAGTAAAGAGCACTGATTTTATAGCAGACTTTAAAGAGTGTTATTGTATGCAATAGTCGAATAATTCAGCAATCTACGTAAGATTATTTTATCAGCCGTCAATGGACTCATCACATCCCAACGCCAAAAATATTTTACTTCTTCCACCTATCGGGAATTCCCCAATATTAACCTATTATTACTTATAATACAAATGAATTTATAATATTTAATACGATATCTATTTAATTTCAATGCGATATTGTTAGTCGACTAAAACTTATAACTTACTTTAGGATAAGATAAATTTGTGTATTTCTGAAGTGATATTGTATTTTAAATTAAATAAATAAAATATTGCAGATCAATAACAAAGACTGGTGTAAGAAGGACAAAAGGGGCGGCCAGTGCAGTATTAAATGTCAAGGTAACTTTCATTAATTTTTAATACAAATTAAAGCAGTTGTTTAGAAGAGACAATAATCATGTAAGTAGTGCTTAGTGCCTATAAGCACCGAATACTTATTTTATAATTTAATACTTTAAAAAAACGACTTGATAAGAGTAAGTCATTTAGGTAAACCAAATTTAATATTTTTCGCGATTTCCCAGCATCTTACCATTGGATCCAGACTTACTGGTAATTGTAAAAGTAAGTCAAAAAAACTAAAATGGATTTTTTTAAAACTGATTCAGAAGTGTCACAGAATTCGATTAACATACATAAAAATATTGGAGTCGAACGTATAACCTCCTCCTTTTTTTCTATTGGTTAAAAAAGAGAAAAAATATTTCTGTTGTCGATTTTCGTTGCAAACAGTAAAGTATCTGTTAAAATTATTTACATCAAAAGCTTAATCCCAACCTCAAATATAGTTCTGTGCAGTTGTAAAAACCTCGAGGTTAGCAAAATATAAGCCATTTCACAAAAAACCTAAGATTAGTAGGTCATTTTTGTCTGGAGAAGACGTGTATTTCTGATCTCCATAAAATCCATCTGTTTATTTGTTTTTCTATGAAGAAAGTAAATTGAATTCAGTTCAAAGATTTCAAGAAGTCATGACTGAACGGGGAATAGCACCCCACGAAAGTATAAAATGACAGAGATTGTGTCTTTAGAACAACGTTTTTTTTTTTTCTATTAACGAGAAACTAAATTATATCAGTACTATATTATCATAGTTATTATACCAGCAACTAAAGCAAGTTATTAAGTTAATACCATAATTTCAGATCTCATCAACGAGGACTTAGCGGACGACGTCCGCTGCGCCAAACGTATCTACGACCGCGTTGGTTTTAAAGCCTGGCCAGCAAGCTACGCGTACTGCAAAGAGAAGAGCTTACCGGATTTGTCTCGGTGTTAACTACTAATTCAAACTGACAAAACCAGCCAAAATGGCATTTTACTGAGGAGCAATTACAAACATTACATAGCAAGTGTTTTGTTTCGAAATGAGTAAATTATTGTATCCCTAAGGATACAATTTTACAGACAGTTTCCGAAAAGCAAATCAATTTTAATTTACGACAAAATTTACGACTTCTCATCTATAACACAAGGTAAATAAAATAATTATGAAGAAATTAGCGTATCGTGTATTTCCTCGTTGCCTCCAAATCTCATTACATGAGCTTGAGTAATGAGGCCACCGCTATACCCAAGACCCTGACATGACTTATTGACGACTTACTAATGTATACACATATATCTTGTCTGACGACTTATGACTAATGACTAATTAAAATGGATATAAAATTTGATTCAAATTTCTGCTTGACTAATGGAAAAATACTAACGTATAGACCAAAACCTAAAGAAAGAAAACGCAGTGATCTTGGTCTTATATAGGTATTTTACTAGATCAAGACTAAGACTAGACATAAAGACCGATACAAAGAACATTATAGTCTTAACCTCGCTGTTTTGTTTTACTTTAATTTGCGAGGTTTGCTCACGTATTAACAATTAAATATTAATAATGTTTTTGTATAAAATGTCCTTCAGTAATGTATCATTTTGGAGCTTTCATGTGTCATTTAATTTGTTAATTTAGTTAATTGATTATTTAGTACAATTATTTAAAAAAAAAACGTTGAAACAACCAATGTGAGATGAGAGACATCTTAATATGATATCACAGTCACGTGAATCAGAATGTTTTTAGAATAAAAATATGAGCTCTTTTTTTAAAATTTATTCTAAGCGACTTTATCTCCTTGACGCCTGGTCTAAAAAATAAGTTTAAAGGTTGAATTGAATTCATATAGTTTGTTGTAATATCTTAAATATAAAAATATCTTAAATATGAAATCAACATCTTTTTTCTTGATTATCATATCGAGCGAAAAGAGAATCAATATCTAAACAAGAAATTTATAATGCATTAAAAACTAAAAACATAGGTACGTATTTGGCGAGGTTTTCCTAACTAATAAAACTATTTTTTCCAAAACCAATTCAATTGTATATTTAATTTTATATTATCAGCTCAGATTAATTTTTACAGATCCCAATAATAAAACTAATTTTAGCTTATATTATTTTAAATATTTTGTCATTAATTTAAAAAGTATATTAATGAAATGGATACAGCTTGAGTTAGGTCAAATCATTATAAATATATAAACAGTTTTTTTAGACTTGAAGTCGAAGAGCAATTTCTGTATTATTACATAATTTTTTACATTTTATATTTGATTATTTTAGTAGTAAAATCTAGGAAAATAGTATAGTTATAGTAATTGTAATGTAAGTTTTATTGTTAATGTAAGTCATTTCAGCAGATCCCACACTCCGCAGTAGAACAGTCTGTGTATGTAAAAATCAATGCCATTTTTCGTTGTAATTTTATAACTCAAGAACGGGCTCATCTATCCAAACAATGTTTAGGCTTTGTTCGGACTATTTAGTAGATGGTTTATGTGAAGTTTACATAAAATTGGTCGGGTATTTTTGTATTTATTACATTTTTTGTAACAAATGAATTCAATAAAATGATCCGCCATTTTGTTAATGGGTATTTTTCAGTTAAATCGAAACTTTTTTCAGATGGGGATTGTACTGTCATATTGAAACATTTTTCAGTTTTTTTTTGTTTTTTTGTGTTATGTCATTCATGCGGTCATATACATAGCCAAGCACGTACCGGGCCACTAGTAGGTAATTCATAAATATCTTATAAATTGTCTTATAAATAGACTAGGTATTCGAAAATCAAATGTACGTTTTTTAACAAAACTGTATGAAACTCACAGTGCATATTCATTTATGATAATTTCATTTCTATCAAAAACCGAGATTCAAAATAACTTTCAAATGGTTCCAATAGACGAATTTCTTTATGAATATTTATGAATGCATTCTCAAACTTTTTTATTATTATGAGGTATACAACATATTATAAACTTATACTGACTTGTCCAAACGTCACCTCGTTGGCGTGGTACCATACTGGGTATGTGTCCATATTAGCAAGTATTATATACCTACCTACTCACTTTCATATAGTTTTTTTTTATTTAAACAACTACGGAGCATGCTATAGTATATGTAATAGGAGGCCGAAGTAACTAGTTTGTGTTCAGTTTTTAATTAGCATTTTCTTTTTGTTTTACGAAGTTAAGGCACTGACTGTACGGTTTCTGTACTGAACCCTTGCAATGAGTTTACAGTGCTATACTCGGTTCGTAACTTTTTGTATGAACAGTGCCTCTACTGGTAACTAAAAGAACTAACTTTTAGACCAAAAGCGCTTAGATTTCGATACATAAATTATTGAGCAAGAGTATACAGCGCTATACTCGCTAGCTTCTCCGTATTTTATTTTTATGAACACTAGAACAGCGACGCTACTGGTAACTAAGGGAACTAAATTTTAAGACCAAACGTGCTTTAAAGATTTCGATACGTCTTACCATGAGTTTACGGCGCTCAGGTTACTCGCTACCATTTTCGTATTTTTTGTACAAAACTGAACAGCGCCTCAACCGGCAACTAGGAGAACTAATTTTTTAGACCAAACTGATACGAAATTATCGACCGTATTAAACAACAGCTCGTATTAAAAGTTCTGATGCCACAAACCATTACACTTTAAGTGTTGGTTTATTATTCAAAGTTATCACACAACCAACTAATTTATGCTACAAATTGAAATAATAACCTAAATCTCATATACAAGATAAGTTTTAAATTATTGTTGATATTCTTGAAGAAATTCGTCTACCTTCGAGGCACGTTTTTGCACTCATCCGCAATAATGATAAAAATTTTGCTCCAGGACTTACTACTTTTCTGAAATAAATCCCAAACTATAACATAGTATAGAATATTAGATATACGTCTTATTTCAGCTCATTCAGATCAAAAGTTTTATCATCAGTGGTGATTAGTATACTTCACGCATTGAGAAGGTATAATAAATTAATAAGTTTTATATGTAGTCAACCATCGACATGTATTTAATGTATTATTAAAGTATACATTGTAGAAAGTGACTTGGAAATAAAAAATAATTAACACGTAGTCTATTTTTATGAGATTTTTATCAAAGAATACTTAATGTATTTTCGACATTTATTTTGTGGGATAGAGATATCTTATGACATAAAAAATCATCCGATTCTATAGTTGTAGCTTTTATATTCTTAGGAATGTAAGAAGACAAAAAGTTTGATAAATTTCCAGACGATATGGAACACACGGTGTGTATAATACAAAACATATGTTAATCATGCCTTGCCTATCTGAGGCCAGGATAGCTTGTAAAAGTACAACCTTGGGTAAAATAGGCGAGTATACCAGCAAACCAGAACACGCAAATGGATCCTGAAATTTAGACAGCAAGAATAGGTTGGTGGTATCGACTGTCGTCCCGGAAGAGTTTTTATAAGACTACCAACTATTGATTGCACTTATGCCCACTTCAGTCAGCGAGTAATAAAACCCCTTCACAGTTTAAACTGCAAACAATATATGGATTTATTTAACTGAAAATTTGCAGGGGCAAAATTCTACCTGATTGTCAAATCAGATATTGTTCATATAATTAACTAATATGCAGATAAATATGTAGTCTAGATATGTAAGGTCCTCATCACCTCAAAGATAAAATGTCCATGAAGTTACCATAAGGAGCTTAAAGTATAAGAAGCTTAGCATATATACATATGGTACCTTTTTTTTATTTATTTATCTTCTATATTATATAAAAATCAATTGCTGTGCCCTAGTCTCACTAAAACTCGAATTTTAAATTTTAAAGATTCGAATTCGAATTTAAAAGATTTAAAAGATCGTAATCGAAAAGAAACGTAAAAACTGCGAGGAAACTATGAAAAACAACATTTTGTAACGTGTAACGAAGTTCGGCAAGACAGCTAGTATTACATATAACAATTTATTGAAAATAATCAGACACAATGACAAACACTCACGTTATTTGGACAGAAAAAATTACGTATGCTTAGGACTTTGATGTACAAACACACATAGGTACATGTCTTCACGCCAAAATCCTATTTCCATACGTCTAATCCTAGTTCCACGTCAGAGAAAATCAAGTTTTTTTTTTCATTTTTTTATGATATTAGAAGGCAAACAAGCAGACGGATTTCCTGATGGTAAGAAATTCACGCCACCTAGGGACACCAAAGGTGGTAATGGTGCGTTGCCATCCTGAGGTCAAGTGTTACGATATTTGCATACCTCTTTCATTTCTTTTTTTTATTTTTACTTTCTGTGACGATTTTTAAAAACATATGTCAAAGTAATGTACAACTTCACTCACATTATAGGGAAATAACGCTTATCTCTATTACAAAACATTAAACACCAAGTTAGATGGAACGCGCATGTGTAAACAAACAAACAAATATATTATTTCAGTACAAGAACTCGAACCTCTCGTTACTTCTCAAAGGCACCGGATATTACTTACATTCCATCGTGGGGCTTTAAATAATATAGAAAGGCAAACAAGCAGACGGATCTCCTAGTGGAAAAAAACCCTCTACATAACAAGGTTTTTATGGTAGCTACGACTCAAAGATACCGTCTCATTCCGAAACGAATTTTTTTAAATTCACTCAAATTTCGTACGGGAACACTTCTTATTTAAATGACAGCTCAATAGATTTGTCCGGTTCAGCATCCGGAATTCCGCAAGAAATTCCGGATGTATGTGGCAGGCCTTACCTTACTTTTTTATCAGTATTCTTTTGTGTTATAACTTACTTGTTTATCCAATTCGATTATGGCGTTATGGTGTCAAGAATAAGTAAAGCAATGTTATTTAACTAAATCAGCCACTGTAGTAGTATGTACTCTACTAATATTGCAACAATAAGTGCTAGTGTTACTTGAAGAACTCTGAGAAGAGCCAACGGATTAGTACTCCCATTTCTTGCCGTTATACCATCAATGATTGACGCCAAGCCTTACGATGAAAGAGAAATTGCTCTAGGCAAAATATGGTAAAGACAACCTTGATCTTTCCTGGTAGAAGACCAAGGACGGACCTGTTCTTTTTGAATTGAAAACTTCTTTAGCGGCGTTGCGCACTTTTTTTGGAATGGATAAAAACTTCTAAACTGGCGTCAGGACACGTGACCTGATCGAAAATTCGTAAGACGGCGCAGGGCACTTGCGCGAATGTTTGTGTACGATACATATGATACCATAGTACTTTCATACCGAAAATTAAAGCAATTCGTCCAAAATTATTCCCTAACCATTCCAAAATATCAAAAATGCACAGCGTTAATATTCAAGTTTTCACTTCTGTTGGCACTTCCGGAGTGCAACCCGTCGTTGTTTTTATATGCAAGAGGAGACAAACGAGCTAGTGAGTCAAAAGATGAAAAGTGACATAAGCAACACCAGGAGTATCACAGATGCGTTGCTAAGTTTTAAGGAAAGAGTACGCTCTTTTCTTGAAGGTAAAGTGTTCTCCTCTAGCGTGTTCTTCAATGCGAGGTAAAAAGTACAGTTGATTTGTGGCCTGCGTTTCCGACTTCACCATTTATCAATACTTATAGGCCAGAGATAATAACATCTGTATCCTGTTGAGCCTTTTGTCTGTGTGCAGTTGGATGGTGTTTGATCACTTCAATGGTCTGTGGTTACAGTGATTGCCTAAAGCCGCCAAACCACTGCTTTGATTTCCAAAAGGGGCAAGCATTTGTGAGATTAACATCTACACCCCTGAATATTTAGATCTGGGGTGTGTCTGTTAAATCATATCCTTAGGTTTGTGTATTTCTACGTATTAGTATCGGTTGTATGTATTAGCAATGATTTATATTCCTGAAACATAATTGCAGTTATGAATAGGGTTGCCACTTCACGGAATCACAAGACGAAATCACAAGATGTAGCCCTGAATATATTCCTCCTTGCCGAAGGAATTTCTGGAAATTTCAGTCGCTAGAGAATATTGTGGCATTTCAGATAAATTAATTGGAAATACCTTATTGCCTGTAGCAGGTACATGTCAACCTTTACGTATTTCTACTACATAAGTTAAACTTACTTTTTAAATAAATAAAAACACTTGTAATGTTTTACGTATCCACTATAGTATAAGATTTAGCCGAGATGATGCCGATATAAGCGAAACCGTGCAAATTAAAAGTGATGGTAGGTACGTAAAACAAAAAAAGTGCTTTTTCATTTAAAAAAATAATATTTAGAAGTTTCACTAAGCGCTGAACATGCAAAGTATCAAGTAAGTATATTTAAGTTATAATATAATATAAGCTTTTAACGTTTTTTGCTTGGATAAGTAACAAAATGACGGGTGGGTTTTCCTGCTATCACATTTTGGGACTAAATAGTACCTCCGGCTTATCGCGGGTGCTCTGGTAGTACATTTTTAAACAAGCAGACGGATTTCTTGATAGTACGAAAGTCACGCTGACTAGAGACACCAAAGGTGGAAAAGCGGTGGGTAAAGGCCAGAATGTTTGGCCTCGAGCAAAAGTAAGCTTACCGGCTAATTTATCCTCTAAACTGGAACACCTCTACGGCAAGCGCTGAGTAATGACGGCAGGAATAGGTAAGGCGGTGGTACCAATCCGGGCAAGTCACCGCGACTGCGACACTCGACCACCACGACAGATTTCCCGGTGTTAGTGACGATAAGCCTATGCTCGCCCTTTACGAGCTGCCTGGCAGGAAGGCAAAGAAGCCTGGATAAACACGGAGACCTTACTTTTACTAACCTTACTTTTGATATCTTAATACATATATACCTATAATTCTTGTGTTCGTGTGTTTGTCACTGAACTTCTTCTAGACGACTTGACCGATGTTGATGAAACTTTTTTATGAGTGTTCAAGGGAATTGGAAAATGGTTTAGATTCACAATTTGGTCCTCTGGATATTGTTTTTTTAATAATAAGTAGTAGTTGATTTCGGAATGTTTCACATCGGATCCGACAGACTGCGCTAATGTCGAAGCATTAATGTCAAATGATACGAAGTTTGCTGCGTCAGCTAGTATTTTTATATAATTAAAATATCTACTCAGTTTATACACCGAGTATCCGAGTGAACGGAGCACCCTCTAATCTCAAGGAATTCGGCAATGTCACATAAAAAGATTTTCCTATTTCGACGAATATCTTAGTAAGGTCTCAAGTTGTTTCCAGTACCCATCAGCATCCGAATGAGTGAACCATTTTGTAGATGATGCATATATCCAAGCATAATAATGCATCGCGCTTGCTCCTATAGCTCGGAACTATCAAAAATGTCTGGCTAACGAGGAAACATCTTTTACTTATTACCAAAATCAGCTTGTATACTATAACGATAGTAAAATTATAATTTCATGACCATTAAGGGTGTTTTTCAAGAGTTTTCCATGACGTGAAGGGTTTGGTAGTGAATAACATGATTTTTAATAATTTTCTGAAGGTAATACCAAAAAATAGCACTCTATTGTTTGATAAAATATGGAGGACGATATAAAATTTTCACAGTCGAAAATGTAAATAAGAGAATTTTCATAGCAAAAGAAAAATCAACCACGGGCCAGTCAATGTTTTATTTTTTTTAGATTTTTCACAATATTTTTTTTTCTTAAATTTGAACAAAGATTACAAAAGTAACTGATATGTATATGAATATACGATAACTTATATTTTACTCTAAAGGGTAGTGCCTGTTTGTTTTAGAGATATTGTTAATAAGTTTTATTAGTAACTACTAGTACTAACCCTGTGTTTAAAAAAACATTTAAAAATTTAAAAAAATATATATAATACAAAAACTTATGATTTCATACACATTTGAGGAAATCGTCTGTAAAACCGCAAATCACACGACAGCGAATGTAATATCCGGTGCCGTTGAAACATTCGTGTACTGAATTAAACGATTTTTATATTTGTTTAGACAGTTCGACGGACTAGACGTTCTATCTCATCTTTTTAATCGACTTCAAAAAAGATCGACTTTGTGGTCTAGCGGTTCAGTTGTTGGACTTGCTGCAAGAGGTCCCGGGTTCGAATCCTGGGTCGGGCAACGAAAAGAAAATTGGGTTTTTCCAATTTTCTAATAAAAAAAAAGTTGCTCGGGATAGGATATGTGCCCGGTTGGCGATAGGCTTGCCACCTATTACATTGTGGGACTTAGTATCTTTGGCTAGTCGTGGGTGCCCTGGTTGTGCCCCTGCCTACCTCTTCAGGGATATGGCCGTGAAGATACTTCAAAAAGGAGGAGGCTATCAAATCGCCTGTTTTTGCGCGATTACTGGACTAATAACGAATGGACTTTGATGTTCCTTTTTTGAAAGGTAGGTTGGTTTTTTGAAAGGTTGACCGCCTCGTTGGTCAAGTGGCTAGCGTACACGCCCAACTACATCGATTAACCGCGAGGCTTGGGTTCGATTCCCGACGGGGGCAGGTATTTGTGTGATAAACATTTAAATGTTTGCATTTCCGGGTCTGTGTGTTTATTTAATTTATTTTGGTATCATATATTTCTATGTATCGTATAGTATCTTTCACTAACACCCATGTCACAATCATATAATGTGATTACTTTGGTGTTACATTCAATTTGTGTAAATTGTCCAGGGATATTTGTTTATTGTTACTATGTAAAACTGTTTTATTTTGTTTTTTTAAATTTGCATCTCCGCTATAGGTCATCAACCTTTTAAAATGCTTAAAGTTAGATGGTTTTTAATTGTATGAGGTATATACCTAGTTGCCCTTCGCACATATTCAAACAAGAAGTTTTTAAACAAGTAAAGAGTACCTTTAGCTTTTAATAAATTAACCTTAAGGGTCCATGTATGCCAAAATACGTCAGCAATATAATGTTTTTTTCATACAAAGCAATCATGGATCTTTGTGACAAAATTACACAAGATTAACATTAATATGCTTTATAAGACTATTGTTTCCAAAACACGATTCATTTCACTTTGCTCGATAGAAAAAAATCAAACAGTTAACCCTTAACCCTGATTTGTCGCTTAAGACATTTACTTTAGAGCGCAATATTTCATAGTAATCATGGAACGGGGCGCAGCGATTGGCTCTTCTGGCTGACTAAGTGTAGGGCCTTAACGCCTTGACCTAAACACAAACTATCATTTTATGAAACAAAGACTTCAGACATAAGAGTAGAAAATTGGAGAGTAGAAAATTGGAGTACTTTAGTCCATAGAAATAAAGACCATTATTTAATACTAGCTGTTGCCCACGGCGTTGCCCGCGTGGTTATTGGTCAAACAAGAACATTTTTTCAGGATAAAACTATCCTATTTCATAAATCCAATTTACTCTCTGTGTGTGCGCCTACTTTCAGGGAAATTGGTTCAGCAGTTTTTGCGCAAAGGAGTAACAAACAAACATACAAACTTTCGCATTTATAATATTATTTAGATTAAGGTAAAATTAAGATGTTAAGACATATTTTTCTTGTAATTGTAATGAAAAACTGTTTTTTTTTTATATATTTGCATCTCCGTTGTAGGTAATCGACCTTTCATAGTGCTTGAAAATTATAACGATAGTAAATATTACGGTTGCCCTACATACTCGTACAAGAAGTTTAAACAAGTAAAGAGTACCTATAGCCTTTAAGGCCCCATACTCAGTCAGCCAGAAGAGCCAATCACCGCGCTCCCCCGTTCCATGATTATTATGAACAATGGCGCTCTAAAGTAAATGTCTTAAGCGACAAATCACCAATTTTGACAATATAAAAGTAATTTGAAAAAAAAGTATAGAAACTGAAACACTTATCTTTTAGTTGTAGTTCTTATTTATGTTTATGTTAAATCTGGTGTCGATATTTTCACAATTGAAGTAGACAGAAAGCAAAAGCTTTCAAAAAAGGGTTAACTTTTTGATTTTTTTCTATCGAGCAAAGTGAAATGAATCGTGTTTTGAAAACACTAGTCTAGTAAAGCATATTCATATTAATCTTGTGTATTTTTGTCAGCAAGATCCATGATTGATTTATATGAAAAAAAACAGTAAACTGCTGACGTATTTTAGCGTATATGGCCCCTTAATAAAGTAACCTAAAGCCTAACAAACCATTGAGCACAATAAAAAACAAACAATGCGTCGGTAGCGTCATCAAGGGCTGGATTCCCACGTCAGATAGGTCGATGACTCCCAATCGATCGGTACGTTTTTGCGATCGATTCCGAGACGAGCTCAAATGCCAGAACCACTAACGAGCTGCTCTTTGTTTATCTGTGGATGCCTTGAAGGACGTCGACGTTGCAATTCGGTAAAGAAAAACTTTGTAAAGCGTGAATCGGGTTTTAAAACTTTGGGTTCCTTATAAATGTAATATTTATGTTGTTCTGTGTTCGGACTTGACTTCTTGAGGTCCCGGGTTCGAACCCCAGGTCGGGCAACAATAAAAATAGGAAATGAGTATTTTTCATTTTCTAATAACAAATAACGTTGCCTGGCACACATCCAAGCCCTAGTGTCTAAGACTTAGTGTCTTCGGCTTGTCGTGGGTTGGTTGTGTCTCTGCCTACCCCTTCGGGGATATGGGCGTGATGATACTTTTATTAAATAGTATAATAAAATATCTACAATAATTAATAATATCTACAATAATTAATAATATCTACAATAATTAATTAATATTAATAATATAGAAACGAAAGTCTGTCTCTCTTTCTGTTGCTCTTCTACTGTTTAGCTGCTAACACCCTCGTTGACTAACACCCGTAACACAAGCATATAATTTGCTTACTTTTAGGTTAGATACAGTATGTGCAATTTGTTTAGGGATATTTATTTCATTATTACATATGGTATGGATCATAAAATGTAAAAGTCTAACAAATAACATCATACTCCTTGCAAGTCGGTTGAAAATGATGTAAACATGCCTGGAAATAGCCGCTTCAATTTGCACTGCAATTTGTAATGTAATTTGTAATGCTTTACATTATGTAAGATGCATTTATGTTAAATTAGAGTAATGTGCCTCTTTTATACCTATTCTGTAATATAAGTGACTATTTTTTAAAAAAAAGATAAGCTTGCTGAGTTTCTTTTGCCGGATATTCTTAGTGGCCGCGATTTAGATCCGGTGGTAGTTTAGATACCAATGTCGATAGTCAATACAATATCGATACTCAAAAACCACTTGTATGCTCTACTTTCCCGATTACAATTCTGACCGATTTTAAGGTTTGGGAAATGATACATGATCAGAACATTCTGAAATCAACCGTCAAAAAGACAGACAAATACTGAAATGAAATGAAACTAATTTATTTTCGGGTTATATGTGTTAATAAGATGTCACAAAAATATTTTAATACATAATGTGTGGAATAGTCACCAAATTTGGAAGTCAAAATATTTTAATATTTGTAAAAAAATAACAAAGGAATTAACAAAATTGGTCAATTTTATTATATATATATATATACATATTAAGTTTTATTATAATAATTTACAATTATTATAAATTACATGTCAACACAATAATAGTATGATAATAAAACAAATAATCACATCACAAAAATTTTAAAAATGTAATAAATTTAAATTTTTTTGTAGGGTTCTACATTCTGTAAACTACCGCCGTTCCCAAACCTAGCCAGTCAGAAATGAAACGGCAAAACAAACTCCCGCCAACTAAGATTTCTGAAATTAAATTAAACATTACAAATAATTATTTTATTATTTATGTCTGTTTGCAACTATATGTTTTCTCTAACAGCAAGTCAAATGACTTCAATTATTTTAAACCGTTATTGCTAAAATGTATTCTGTTACCTATATTTATCGTCTAGATCTATTTGTTAAATACCTTACATGGTAAAGTTTGTACTAATTACGGTTAAATTTTATCAGATCATCACTTTAGTAGATCACATTTGACACTTCAACGACAGTCATCTTCATCAACAACGACTTCAATTTATTAAAAGATACAGTGTCATAACACTGTATCTTTTGATACATTTATATCATTGTACAAAGTTAGTATTGCAGATTTGCTTAACTTTTCCGTTTTAAAATACGTTATATTTATTGTAATGTCAAAATAATGCATTTTCATATTTTATTTTGACAAGCATTTACAAAGTTTGACATTTGTCAAATGTGATCTATTAAATTGGCCGAACTTTGATAGTTTTGTTTTGGCGCCATCGTGAATGAAGGTGGTCGTATTTTCTTCATTATTTTTGAATTTCGTGTTTATATTGAGTGAAACTGGTTAATTTAGGTGGGAATTAGATTATTTTGTTCAGTGAAAGTGCACAAATGAATTAATCATGAGGAAATTAGTGTACGTCTATTTCTGCGCTGCCGTTAAATCTCACTGGATGAGCTTGGGTAACGAAGCCACCGCTTTACTCAAGACTTGACATGAATTTGTGTATAGTGACTAATAACTGTATAATAATTAATTATAAGTAACTTGACATTGGCAAAGTCGTGAAAAACGCACGAAAGCCATATTTATAAAAAAAGAAGAATAAGATTGACAGTCATATTACACATGTAGCTTTTTTACACGTTGAACCCTAAAAATACTCTGTTTAAATTAGTCGCATAGAGCAAACTGCATTCCCGATTGATTATTGTAATTGGGAAGTTAATTTCGAATACCCAATCAGACCGGTATCGGTATAGATCAGAAAAACACCGACCTTAGATGGTATGAAGAGGCTACCGAAGGAATATGTTTTTATCAACAATCTTGTTTCAGATGCTGGGTTCTTTTCATGGTATTTTCTGGAAGTTTATGCACATTGTTGTAAACCAGATTCTTGTGCAGGTAGAGTTTGGTCATAGAATTCACAAAAATTTTGTCGACCTCTGTTTTTATGTAGTTTAGTTGCAAATACAAGTTAGTTTGGTTTCTGGTGGAAGGTTTTTTACGAAAATAACCGAAATAATACCGGTGAATACGCATTCACCGAAAGACAGGATGTAAGAAAGTCATTCAGATTCAGAAAAGGCAACTTTCAATATGATAGGTTACTATGGTAGGATTACTGCAATAGTTAAGCACAGACACCCCGTGTTTCCCCGTTTCCCCGTGTTTGTCCGGGCTCCATTGCAGAATAGATCTAGATCTAGGTGGTATAGTTTACCGGCTGTCCTTCGAACCGGAATACGTCAACGGCAAATACTGACGTTATACCGGCAGAAATAGGTAAGGCTGTGGTACCAATCCGGGCGAGTCACTCCGAAACTCTGCCACCTAGTCAGACGTCACGTTGCTAGTGACGATAAGACTATACTCGCCTTTTACGAGCTGCCTGACAAGAAGGCAGAGGGTCTATTCTGTAAAGGAGCACAGACCAACACGAGGGAAATCTATGAAAACAAAGTGCTAAACGTAAAATGAGATAGCGGCTTATGCTTTTTGTGTAAATCGCCCTAAACAAACCGAAACTCGAGAAAGATAAAAAGAATCAGAAAACGGTGGGCAGAAATCATCTGCAATGTAATTCAATACAAGAGGTCTCAAATATCACATGTGTTTTTATATTCTAGAACGTCTGTAGATAAATCACACCTACACAATAAACTATAAAATCTTGGCCGTTAAGTAAATGATATTTGACTAAAATTGGAAAGTAAATTCGCTATGACTTATGTGTGACTTATTAGTGCAAGCAATATTGTGCACTATTTATTAAACCACAAATGTTATAGTTGTGTAAATCTTATTTGGCAGAATAACGAATTGGACAGCCGTATGGTGACGCCCACAAGAGCGTGGGTCAGGGAAACTACAGACACGCTTGAGATTGTTTACCATTGAGAGTTTGTTGGATATCGGACATGGGTGTAGGAGGAGCGGGGTGTTGTCATCTTAAAAGGCAAAAGGCGGGCGAGCGAACCTTTAAATTTTAAATTTAAAGATTTTTAACAACAAAAAATTTAAATCTTTAACCTTGTCTAAAGTTACAATTATCGCATTGTCATCTTAATAAATATAAATTACGCATTACGTTGTTACTCCGCGATGAAGTCCTAAACCAATTAACTAATTTTAATCAAACTTGCAAATTGTTATCCAACTTGAAAGGTAGCACAGCTTAAATCTTAATTTGTCGAGGGTTATGCCGCGGGCAACAGCGACCATTAAATAAAATTGAATACCTATTGCATAGGTATCATACTTAACGGAACCAACGAAAATAAACTTTCTCAACGCTAAGAAACTTTTTCACCCCACTTGAAATCAATTAATACAGTTCAGTTCTATCATTACTAAAAATTTAATATAACTCAAACCTTTTGATTAAAAATAAAGTGAATTCAAGGATAAAAGTTTACTAGGATTGAAGATATGAGTAAGGTACTTTAGAAAATATGGCGTTCAACAGAGATCCAATCTGAAAATAATAATTGTTTAACACTCCAACAACGTATTCACAAGTTTAACCCACACTTGTTTAGTTTTATTTCGCTAAAATTGTCCGCTCTCGCTTATACTAAGGACGCACCATAAGAATAAAATGCGTCAAGCCCACAAACCGCTCATTCAGTGTTTGAATATAATATAGGTACCAACCTCACATTTTTAACAAGTATACTTTAAATAAATATAGTATGTCTTTGGACACAACTAGTACTGCTTGTATATCTTTGACAGAACTGGAAAAATAAATTGCTTGTGATAGGTATGGATGTTGGTTACCTATCTAAGTCCCTAATTTTAATATTCCGAATATCGTAATCCCGAAAACGTTTTGATTTTTACATAATCCCGTTTTTCAAAATCCCGAAATTTTGTTTGCCACATATTCGCAACTCCGAATTTCATTTGCCTATTGATTCATGTGTGCTTGCGACGTTTTATAGTCTAGCGAATACGTTCCAGACACACGAAATCTAAATGCACAAAATCCAGATGACTTTAATCCATATTTTTAAAAACTATTTTTCAAACTACAGTTAATTGACATCTAGATTTTTTTTATGTTATAGGAAGGCAAACAAGCAGACGAATTTCCTGATGGTAAGAAATTCACGCCCCCTAGAGACACCAAAGGTTATGGCGGCAGGAATAGGTAAGGCGGTGGTACCAATCCGGGTGAGTCGCTGCGAAACTCTACCACCTAGTAAACATAAAGATTATTAAAATTTGGTAATATATAGTTTGTTTCGAAAATGGTACTATGGAAAACAAAAAAGTACCTGTTCTGAGAATCTGGTATAACTATATTTGGATTGTGAAAATAAGGAAAACAAAAAAAAGCGTCTTGAAAATTTGGTTTTAGTGCACCTGGAAATTGATTCATTTGGGAATTTAAAAATGGAATGTAATAAAATTATTAAATCTGTTTTTTAAAATTCATTTTGTGATTCATTACATCTGCCTTTTAAAAGTTTTACCAACCAGTTTTGGGGTTTTAAGATTCGGGTAACGGAAATTCGAGATTTAAATAGGTTGCAATGAATGTTGGTAAACTAAAACAAAATAATATATTAATATTGTGTTGTCTAGAAGTCCACTATTGGACTTGACGTCGTAAAGGTCCTTGGGTCAATGTAGTTCACAAAAAATGTCGTTTTTTTTAATATTCTAATAAAAAAACACGTTGCCCGAGGTTGGGTAAGCGCCTGATTGGCAATAGGCTTGCCACCTATCACATCGTGAATCTTAGTGTTTTCGGCTAGTCTTGGGTGTCCTAGTCGTACCTCTCTCTACCTGCTTCTTCGGAGGGTGCGGGCATGACAATACTTGTGTTGGCCCCGGATTCAATTGAAGAATAAGACTTTAATCTTTTGCTTGGTAGTAAATTAGACGAATTTAGCGTCGGTTTTTGTCACTAGCGCCATGACTAGGAGTGAATCTAAAAATTTCCCGGAGGTTGCTACTCCGCCTTACATTTCCCTGCACCCACTACGTCAATGCTCGCCGCTGTCGTGTTAAGGCCCCATACTTAGTCAGCCAGAAGAGCCAATCACCGCACTCCCCCGTTCCATGATTACTATGAAATAGTGCGCTCTAAAGTAAACGTCTTAAGCGACAAATCACTATTTTTGTAACTATAAAAGTAATTTGAAAAAAAGTATAAAAACTGAAACACTTACGTTTTAGGTATAGTACTTATCTATGTTTATGTTAAATCTAGTGTCGATATTTTTATAACTGAAGTAGACAGTTGTGTTTTGCTTACAAAACAGGGTTAACTTTTTGATTTTTTTCTATCGAACAAAGTGAAATGAATCGCGTTTTGGAAACACTAGTCTTATAAAGCATATTAATGTTAATCTTGTGTATTTTTGTCACCAAGATCCATGATTGTTTTGTATGTAAAAACATCATACTGATGTCGTATTTTAGCGTATATGGCCCCTTAAGGTATTAGAGGACAATGGGTAGCAGAGACGAAGTTTCCATATAGAGAATTTTAGATAACTATCATGATGGAAAGGAATTTTCTTTTTAATACATTATACAGATGTGTTAGATTCCTTAGTATTTTTCTATGATATTGAAAGGCAAACAAGCAGACTGATTTTCTGATGGTATAAAATTTACGCCACCTAAAGGCATATAAGATGGTAATGGTGCGTTGCCGTACTGAGGCCGGGATAGTAGGCGACGAGCAAAAGTAAGTTTAAGGCTACTTTGTTCTATATACCGGAACACGCCAACGGCAAGCGCTGACTATAGTTTGTTAGTATATAGTACTTATAGTAACACACTCTTGTGAAAATCCTAACTTCTACTTTTGATGTAGGTACCCTGCCCATTTATTTAAGTTACAGAAATTTCATAATCTGTTAACATAGTGGTTGAACATCTTAGACTACCCCCTACGTTACACTGCTCAGCGCTTTACCACTAGTGGCCTAGTTGGCAACGACCTATTTAACCTGTGCTCGCCAGTCGCTTACTTGCATGCAACAGCTTAATACAGTTATTAATATAACCTCACCAATTATTTCTTATGGTAGGTATTGGAAGGCAAAGAAGCAGATGGATTTACTGATGGCAAGAAATTCACGCCGTCTAGAAGTAGCAAAGGTGGTAATGGTGCGTTGCCAACCTGAGGCTGGGATGTTAGGCTTTGAACAAAGTTAAATTTAACGGCTACCTTACAAACGTTAACGGCAAGCGCTGACGTTATGGTGGCTAGAATAGGTTGGTACCACCACCAATCCGGGCAAGTCGCTGCGAAACTCTACCATCTAGTCGGATATCACAGTGTTAGTGACGGTAAGCCTATGCTAGTTAGAAATAAATACATCTGTCTGTATTTTAGGGTGGGTGTATTTTTATGTATATCAATATACATATTACGTGTAGGAATTAATTATAGCAATTTGTAATTTGTCGTAAGGTACCTATATAATTTATGTTAAACTCAATACTCTCTTCAACTATCCTGCAAATGGTTAACCATTTGTCATATTTTATTAAACATGTTACACACCATGGGGTACATTACATGTAGTTCGTAGTTCGACACCATATATGGATATTTTTATGCATGTCTGACCCCACCCGAAACTGGTTTCAATGAAATATGTATTATGTAAAATAGTTTTGTATTGTCAGTAGGTTATTGTTTTTTTATACTTTTTTTATTCGATTAATGAAGCCATTTTTTATTTTTTACTAGCACGCGATTGTCTGGCAAAATGTCTATTTTCGATCTAAATGCGAAATCATTGATTGATTTTAATCGTAGTAAAACTACAATAAATTGGCTCTAAGCATTTCATATTTTAAATGAAGAAGCACTTTTTTTGGTTTATGTATCACTTATAATTTGACCGCCTCGTTGGTCGAGTGGCTAGCGTACACGCCTAACTACGCCAATCAACCGCGAGGCTCGGGTTCGATTCCCGACGGGGGCAGGCATTTGTGTGATTAACATTTAGACGTCTGCATTTCCGGGTCTGGGTGTTTATTAACTTTATTCTGGTAACTATTTAAGTATTTCTCTGTATGTATTAATATCGTTGACTAACACCCATAACACAAACATATAATTTGCTTACTTTGGGGTTAGATTCGATTTGTGTAGGTTGTCCAGGGATATTTTTTTATTTATTAAATTAGCCTACTGGATTTTTTTTTAGTTTTAGCCCTGACGATGCTGGCTAAAACCTACACTTATCATAAGTTAGAATGTAGGATCGCTAGAATGAAAATGGTAAAGACACAGACGTGACTTAAATGTCTTGACATTTGTATCGCTATTTCTTTCGAAGTCCTACAATTAATCGTGCTACTTTTACTACTATATATACAAAACTGCTATACAAAAAAAAAAACTTAATGTAGTATATTACCGTACCAGAGTTACCACCATTTAACATTTATATAAGCAAATTAAACGTGTTCACAAATGAATAATTTCCGAATATTCTAAACTAAACAATTAGTTGATAATTCGTACAAACTAATTAAATACAACCTTCCAAATGTTTGATATCATGTCGCCACTATATAAGGCCGCCCACAAAGTACACGACAATAACGCCGCGGGCGGACTGCCACGCACGTGAATGGCTGGCATATATCAATTGAAGTTGTCATAATCTGGCTTTCCACTTCCCGATAACATGTTCACGTAAATTAGTCGCAGCTTTAGCTTAATTATGGAAGGGCCACAGGCGTAGGTTTCGGATTTTGTAAGCCTTTTGTATTGTCCGGATCCGGACTGTTCTAGCGCAGTATATAAAATGTTACACGGTTTAGTATTCGAATAGACACATAATCTTTTACTTACACGTATATATATATATATATAAACTAGTGCCACTTTTTGTTGTAATTTTATAACTCAATAACGGTTTCACCAATCCAAACCAAATGTTTAGGCTTTGTTTGGAATATTTAGCAGATGGTTTATGTGAAGTTTGCAAAAATCGGTCAAGCGGTTATTCATTTATCACAGTTTTTGTAACAAATGAATTCAATAAATGGCGGATCGTTTTGTTAATGGGTATTTTTCTGTCAAATTGAAACTTTTTCAGATGGGGATTGTGCTGTCATATTGAAACTTTTTTTAGTTGTTTTTTTCTTTTTTTATTATGTTGCGTCATTGACCTCTAAGTATATTCATTCCTATTTCTATCTGTTGCGCTATATTATTCATGCGGCCATATACCTACGTAGCAAAGCATAAAACGGGCCGCTAGTTTGTTAATAAAATTGGGAATGTAGTTTTTTTTAAGATTTAATATTAATATACACACACATCATAATTCCAATAATTGAAGAACAGTAAAACTCCAAAAAAAAATTTAACAGTTTTGTTTCCAGTTTTTTTACTAATTCTTTTCCGAATGATTCCGAGATAGTCTCACATACCTACATAATATTTATATGCTTTGACATCATGTCGTCAAGGTGTATGAAAATTAATGAATTGTTAAAGAGTTGACGTGATGATATGTATGTACGTATTAAGTCTAGTAATCAGAGATTAACAAATGTACCTATAGTCGGTA
>NJDD01000610.1:51403-63871 GCA_002245505.1 Calephelis nemesis
AAAAAAGTTTAATTTCAAACTTAGGTTTATATTGTTTACAGACATGTTTCATGTGTTTCAACTTCATGTATATTTATATATTTTGTATTTACAAAAGTATATTTTCAAATTAATATACATTTAAGTGACTTTCGTCGATATGTTTCATTTAATATCATCTCGTCGAACAAACATTAGCGGCCAGCAGTAGCCTCCTGTATTGTAGGTGCTGAAAGTGGACACAAATGGAAATATAAATTTGTGTCCACTTTGCGCACCTGCCAAAAATACCAATTGGTGCTCAAAGTGGACTAGGCTAGGTGCCGAATGTGCAGGTGCCGAAAAACTGGGTGCTCAAAGTGGACTACCTCGAATTTTGTATGAAGTTTACCATGTCACCTAACATAACATGGTAAAAAGGTATAACCCGTATAATTTGAAAATAAGTCTAAAGGCATTCAGATATAAGGTAACCTAGTGTCATATGATTTAGGCGAATAAAAAACATAACAAACTATTTTTTTTATTTTGTTATATTAAAGTTGCGCCAAACTGTGTGCAACTTTAACGGCTGCCCTACCCTCTGAACCAAAAAACGACACTATCATCACAACCCTACCAAATTACTACCTAGCACTCTACCACCAATAGTGTTGTTAATCATCACCCATTTAACCTTTGCTCCCTTTTCCATTGCATGAACGTAGATGGTCTGTTCTCCTCAGGTAATACGGACCAACTGCCAAGGACGTACTGCGCCGTGCAGTAACTTGCCCGGAAATGGATTTTACCTATTTCTACCGCCATGACAACAGTGTCAAGTTTCGTTCTGGGGGATAGAGTAGCCGGTAGAGTAACACAACTCCATGATCACAATACGACGCACCTATAACTTCTACAGTCTCTAAAGGCCATGGTTATCTCTACTATCAGGACACCCACATGGTCGTTCGCTGTCTTATCTCAAAAAAACATACTAACTTTGATTTGAAAGCATGTTAAATTCCAACATTAAAATTAACAAAAAAACATTCAAAAACGTCACAGTTGTGTTTGTAAAATTTAAGCAAAAAGTATGTTAAACAATATATATTTTTAAATGTCTCTGAGTAAAAACAGAACTTTTTAACGATTGTCATTTAAAATGTTTATACTATAGTCAACTATTTTCAAAAGGGATTTCAAATATAGGTACATAGGCATATTTAAGTGTCTTCGAGTAAAAACAGAGCTATCTAACATTTGTTATTTAATAGGTGTAAAATAAACTATTTTCAAAAGGGATTTCAAAAGCTTAACTAAAATGAATGAGATTGCATCAGTGTTGCCACAACACCTTGTTTAAATACTCACCTTCACAGTCTAATGATCACTCATTGTCATCAAATGTACACCCACCACAGCACAACACTATTCATGACGTCACAACACTCATTCATAAACCAATCATTGACAACACTAGCCGGAACCTAAAACCGGTAAAGCACAACACAAAAGATTCTATTTTTTAAATTTGTTTTTTTTTTATAGCGCGTGTGTACCGATCGCTGCGCGCGCGTCAAAAGCATACAGCCTCTAGGTTCTAGCGGTCGCCCCCGCAGTTTGTTATGCGTGGGCGCATATAATATAGCCTCCCAAATCGAATTTGCGTAATAAAGCCGACACAACCGACGACAGCAGGGGACCACATGAAAATGGCAAGCTTTCTTTATAAGATCATGTTAGAATTTTAAATGAGTTCCATGCTTTGGATATAAAAAGTTATCGACTAACATTATGCTGGTTGGGACTTGCCGAGGTACCATGTATGGAGAAAACGGGTTCGTCCGCGGTCCCACACGTTTCGAGTTTTTGTCGTGCGATGCAAGTGTAAGGGGCATAGGACCAGTGTGGCTTGAAACTTTATTGAACATAGCCGATGAAGTATTGGAAAAATATTAAACGGCCAGACGGCGTTACAGTGATCAATGTAATATTTAAAGCGGAAAGACAACCTTATTGCAAGGTTGATAAAGTTGCAGTTAAACATTGTTTTTCAAGATATTGGAAAGCAAACAAGCAGACGGATTTCCTGATAGTAAGAAATTCACGCCGCCCAGAGACACCAACGGTGGTAACAGTGCGTTGCCAACCTGAGGCCGGAATCTTAGGCCTTGAGCAAAAGTAAGTTTACCGGCTACCTTACCCTCCAAACCAGAACGCGTCATGACGTTCTGGCGGCAGGAATAGGTAGGGCGGTGGTACCAATCCGGGCGAGTCGCTGCGAAACTCTACCACCTGGTAGACATTAACAATTTTTAAAATATTATTGCAATAGTTATATTTTTACATCGGTATCTCTGAAAAGGTAGGCAGAGATGCAACCACAGGACACCCACCATTAGCCGAAGCCACTAAGTCCCACAATATGAAAGGTGGTAAATTAAAAAAAAAGTAAAATATTGAGAAAAATATCACCCGGAAGTCAAACATGGGACCTCATGTAGTCAAATTCAATACCGGTCCACTAGACCACAGAGGCGATATAATCTTTCGATTCTATTTCTAGATATTTTTCAATGTTTATTATTTGATAAAGTTTATAACATTCTGTACAAGTTAACCACTTAGGATAGGTCTACTACTATTACTACCAGGTACTACATACAACAAATTTACACTTTCTTTGTTATAGCCCGCCTATTGCTACGTTTTCTAAAAGTATTTAAATAATATTTATTGTGGGATAAGATGGTGAACAAGAACAGCTCTCCGGAAGGTATAAGACAACCGAGGCTATAGACACCATAGAAGCTATAGGTGCGTTGCTATGCTGTGGCCGGATTTTTAGGCCTAATGTAATTAAAGCGGCAGGAGTATGTAACTAGTGGACTTGATGGAACATGGTAATGATCCAATTGAAAATTGCCAGTATTAAATAATATGAAAACAGTTTAAAAAAAGTTTCAGGCGTTGGTTAAATTAAAAAAAAATCAAGGTTAAATTAAAATAACAACATTACAAATTGAAAATATTTTACATGAGCAAACTCAAGCAGTAAAGCTTGTTTAATAACATTTCTCTACAAATACTCAAAAGTCTTGGCAGAGTATTCCTTTTCCTTTGCCTAATACCACAGTTTTACGAGCCATATGGATTTATAGGTCGTAAAAGTGTACTAATATACTCCTTTCGGGGACGTCCCATACCTTATTCCTGAGTTCCTAAATAAAGGATCAACGTTCCAGCCCTTTATTTCTTTCGAATTTCAACACGGTAAAAGATAGCTACACCAGAAACAAGCGCCTTATTAAATAATTCAAGCGCTGTAAAGTTTAAAATAAAATACTTTCACTGGTTGTCCCTCACCTTTTTTATTTTACTAAATCAGTTAACCGCTTAAGTACTTACTACACAATATTTATATCTGATAGTGGTATGTAGTTATCACAATTAACGTATATAGCTATACTTATAAAATTACATGTCCTGACTGACTGTCTCAGTCATCATCTCCGAACAAATTAGGAAATTCTACCCCTAAGTGGGTGAAATAGAGATTGAAAGTTTGTATAAAAGACCGTCAATTTTAAACGCTTTTATTTAACATGCAATGTATGTAAATATGTTTCTTCGGGTGTAATCTTAGAACTTAATTTTAAAGTAGATATCTTAAACCGATTGTGCTGAAATTTTGTATACGCGTTTATTTTTTATGACAGTTCACGATAAGGTAAATGACGTCATTCTGAATCCAATATGGCGGACCATTCAAGGTAGCGAATTTTAATGCACTTCTAGAATATGGGTATCAAATGAAAGGGTTGCCGTTGACGTTTTCCGGTGCGGAGGATAAGGTAGCTGATAACATATACTTTTGCTCGAGGGCTGACATCCCAACCTTAGGTTGGCAGCGCACCATTTGGTTTCTCTAGGCGGCTTGAATTTCTTACCATGAGGAAATCCGTCTACTTGTTTGCCTTCCAATATCATAAAAATCAAAATAAAAAATGAAAAAATCCCTTCTTTAAGTCGGTTAAAATTTAGAACTTTTGAAACTTCTAAACCCAGAATGATTCTCTTCATGGCAAGAAGTTATATTTAGACACACTTTTTTAGGTAAACGCGTTTTTTTAGGTATACTTTTCCACTTTACACTTTATTAAATACTTTATGTAAATAAAGAAAATAGTGGAAAAGAAAAAGCGTTTACCTAAAAAAGTATCTATACAATGGAATTCCACCAAGTGCCGACGATTACAAGTATAGACTCTAGTTATTTTTAGAATGATTACGTCGATTACGTTATTTTTATTATACTTACGCCTATTAAGACAAATATACTTCCATAAATCAAATATTCTCTGACCACACCCAAATATATCTACGCTTGTTCAAATACAGTAAGCTAAATAAATAGTTCCAAAGCCGTCCGGCAGATTTAAACGTATTTACATTTAACAGTTGTTACTATACTACTACATATATATAGGTATATAGTTACCCGCAGCTTCGCTCGTGTGAACTTTGTAGATATTCTTTTAAAATCTCGATCCTGCTGTACTGGTTTTAATGAAGTACGACTCATAGATTAATGAGTAGGTACTAACTTACCGACAAACTTTTTCTTTGAAGGCAATTGTGTTGATTTTCTCATAATAAGAAATACACTAAGCCTTTTGACACTAAAGATGTACACATACATACATACATTAAAGCTAAGGCTAAGAGAGTACCTAGTGCCAAGTATCACGATCATTGCAAACTTGCCTAGCTTCGTCCATATTCATTACTCTTTACATACAAACTGACTGAATGAACTAATTAAATGATCCGGGACCAGCAATTACATTTTTTTTATTTAGGAAGGAGGAATTAAATTATTCCGTTAACGTTAATAAAAAAGTAGCTTTTTCAACGGTTGTGTAGCCGAATGAGTAGACGGATATTTCGAATCTATACAAAAATGGGAAAGTCTGTCTTTCTGGCACGCTATCATAATTAGACAAATGGATATTTTTTTTTTCGAAATATAATACGCGTGTTATTAAGGACTAGTTCAAACAAAGTTATTATCAAAAATGAACCCAAAAGCAATAAGATGAGGGATAAAAGCTTGTATGAAAATTTTAGTAACATAACTACGCTGAAGAAGTCGTGGATAAACAGCTAGTTAAAGAAATAACTCAATAATTATTTCAATATATCTGACTTTCAAATAGATAAATAAATATCCCTGGACAAGTTACACAAATTTAATCTAACCCCAAAGTAAGCAATTATATGCTTGTGTTATGGGTGTGAGTCGACGATTCTAATACATACTTAAAGACTTAATACTTAAAGAGATACCAGAATAAATTTAATAAACACCCAGACCCGGAAATACAGACATCTAAATGTTCATCACAAAAATGCCTGCCCCCGTCGGGAATCGAACCCGAGCTTCACGGTTGGTCGGTGTAGTTAGCCGTGTACATTAGCCAATCGACAAACGAGGCGGTCAATACTAATAATCTACTCAATACTAATAGATATTCATTTAAAGTCATTAATTTTTAATGTCCGATACAAGTGCCTAAGCTATCTGGCCGCATCTCTCCAAGGAAGGAGCATTGTACTAATGGTCGTGTGTTTTCAAACCACGTCTTGCTTGGCTTCATACATTCATAATGAATTCTCCGCTCAGAAGTCCTAATTAGCTTTGTACTTCCAACTAGCTAGATAGCGTTCCAGCTAGAATGATGCGATATTTTTCAAAATTAATTAAGCATTGGTAAGCGTTAGGTCTTTCCCACTTCACCAGAGTTTGGGAGGGAATCACAGGGTTCAGCTCAAGAATGTGTCAATTTGCCTAAAACGCTATCACTAAGTTGTTCGCTATTAAGTAGTAGACTGCTCTTCTGATGGTAAGAGACATTATGATGAATTCATACATTCATAATGAATTCTCCGCTCTGAAGTCCTAAATAGCTTTGTAGTTCTAGTCAGATCGCGTTCCAGCTAGAATGATGCGATATTTTTCGAAATTAATAACGTATTGGTAACCGTAAGATCTATCCCACTTCACTAGACTTTGGAAGGGAAGCTCAGTCATCGTCCCAAATAAATAAATAAATATCCCTAGATACGTCACACAAATTGAATCTAACCCCAAAGTAAGCAAATTATAATCTTGTGTTATGGGTGTTAGTCAACGATACTAATACATACAAATACTTAAATAAATACCAGAATAAATTTAATAAACACCCAGACCCGGAAATGCAGACATCTAAATGTTAATCACACAAATGCCTGCCCCCGTCAGGAATCGAACCTGAGCCTCGCGGGTGGTCGATGTAGTTAGGCGTGTACGCTAGCCACTCGACCAACTAGGCGGTCAAAATGCACGAATTTAAATTGAACCTATAACGCTCACACTAAGTTGTTCGCTAAGCAGTAGACTCTTCTGATGGTAATAAACAATGATCCTAAGATGTGTACGGTGCGTTGCTGTCTAATAGCCGATATGAAGCCACGTGCAGCTTACTGATTATTACTACAAAACATTTTATCCTATAATAACTAGTGGTATGTAGTATGTACCAGGTTTCAATTGGAAATACTTGATTAAGATATTGGAAACAGTGAACCTAACAAGCAACTCGCGCTTTTTACTATTTACAACCCGCCTTTCACTTTTCTTTCTTTCTTTAGGTTTTGGCCTTCACCTTCACCTTTTTTTGCCATTAATCAAGTAGAAATTTGCAATTATAATTAGTCATCAGTCATAAGTCGTCAGTGAGTCATGTCAGGCTCTTGGGTAAAGCGGTGGCCTCATTACTCTAGCTCATGTATGAAAATTTGGCGGCAACAAGGAAATACACGATACGCAAATTTTTTCATAATTATTACATTTGTGCACTTTCACTGAACCTACCTACGTGATTCATTGTCGCGAAGTTTTTTTGTAAACTGTTATGAGATATTTCCATTGAAATAAAATTATGGTAACGGTTATTTTGTTCACAATTAAATAATTTCGTTGATTAACGTAATTATTCGGTTATGGAATGTCATGTTTATAAAAAACCTTACAAAATAACGCATTATTTTAAACTGACATTATGACGACTGCGGGCCATAGACACCATAAATGTTAGACGTGCGTCATTATGGTGTAGCCTGGGCGTTAGGCCTAATGTGCAAAGCTGCTGGCTACCATACGTTCCGAACTGGAACATTACACTGTTATTATGGTAGCAAAAATATGTAAGGCATAAGCATTCTATCACCATTAGTCTTATTGGTAACTAGCTTTCCTGGCGAACTTCGTACCGCCCGTTCAGTTTGTATGGGAAGATTACAATGTTGTTACGTTTCCGAACAAATGATGCTCGAATTTAATTAAGTAACCACGTTTCCGAACAAACGATGCTCTTTCAATTCAATATAGTCTATGGCTGTGGATGACATTGACATTCGTTACGCACGTTTTTTTAAAATATGCAAAATTAAATGTACATTTTTCAAAATTTTCGAGAGATTTTCTTAATATTTTTAATATTTATAAAAAAAGTATGAGTGAAATCGGGCCAGCCATTCATGCGTGATGCCGTGACCAAGGAAAACGTGTTTTATTTTTATATATATAGGTAGATTAGCCATTTAGCCAATGCTTGCTTCTTACAAACTACCAGCCAATTTGGCGAATGGTCTATTCTACCCAGAGGACCCAGACCAACACGGGGATGTTGAAAAATACCTTAACATTGTGAAGTCATAAGAATCTTCACACCCTTTTCCCCGAAGAAGCAGGCGGAGGAACAACTAGGGCACCTGCGACTAGCCGAAGGCACTAAGTCCCACTATGTGATAGGTGGAAAGTCTATCACCAACCGGGCACATATCCAATTCCGAGCTACGTTTTTTGTTATTGGAAAATTGCAAAAACCAAATTTTCTTTTTATTGCCCGAACCGGGATTCGAACCCGGGACCTCATGCAGTCAAGTCAAACACCTTTACCGCCAGACCACAGAGGCGACAGTATACGATGCGACACAAATACCTTCTGTGAGGTGAACGTGAATAAAAATATTTTCTATTCAATTCTATTGTAATATAGACAGAATCTCTTCGGATCTTTAAGGGTTTTCTATTACGCTATTAGCCAACAGAACCCTAAAGGGTATAAAGACGCAAGGCATAAGTTATTCCAATACGTCCACCAATTAGTTGTCAATCATAAAAAAAAGTATCATCACGCCCATATCCCCGAAGAGGTAGGCAGAGGCACAACCAGAGCACCCACGACTAGCCGAAGACACTAAGTCCCACAATGTGATAGGTGGCAAGACTATCGCCAACCGGGCACATTTCCAATCCCGACCAACATTTTTTTTTATTAGAAAATTGGAAAAATCCAATTTTCTTTTTGTTGGCCGACCCGGGATTCGAACCCGGGACCTCATGCAGTCAAGTCCAACACCCGGACCGCTAGACCATAGAGGCGATTGTCAATCATGGCTATCAATTTTTAATATTCGATACAAAGCTTTTAATAATCCAAGTGTATTTTATGTGGTCATACCTCTCCCAGGAAGGAGCATTGTGCCTAATGGTCGTTTTAAATTGGCTGACCTAATCTAAATTTAAGCGAAATGATTAATTATGTAATAACAACTCTACATATCTTCATCATATTTTTATTATCTTTAAAATACGTTTGGATTTTCAAAGCTTGAAGCGCATAATTTAAATAGAACTACTTTACTTTAATAGTATTGCTAGAGTAACGAGTATAAATGTATCTACAATTGCACTAGCTTCTGATTGATTATCTATATTTTAATACGTGATGCCAAAACTTTGGACCCCTTTTTACAAAAAATGCGAGGACACAGGAACATAAAATTTGGCACACTTATAGTTTATGTATAGAAGAAGTGCAGAACGCTAATATTTTTCAATAATAATGCTTATAAAGTAAACAAAATCAATAAATAAAATATTACCCACACTACCATGCATTTGACACACACAAATAAATATATTGATGGTAACGATAAAAGATCACAGATGGCGCACTAAAAAGATTGGAAACAAAGTATTTAGTCTTGAGAAATAGATATGGCGTTCTTACCAACAAGATATTAAAATTTATTTTGGTCGAATTTCGACCAATGGGCGTCCACTAGTAACAGTAAATGCCTACTTGTACCTAAAAACACTAGGGAAGTACAACTTGTTTTACCAATCTTGTACGATAAAAAAAATCCTGTCTCTGACAACCCTGCTTTTAGTCCTAATTAGACGTCTTCCGACGGGATCGCGCTAACGTGCATTTGAGCTGCGGAATGACGCAGGATTTTGCTAAGTGCAACAATTTGTACTAGAGTAGGATAACTGCTAACTTTGTAGCTACTTGATTTCCTAAAGTTCCACTATCAGCAGTACATAAGATTTTCACAGAACCAGTCTCTCTCAATCTCCGTGGTACATACATATATTCGCGCCAAGTTCCTTGTCAGGTAGGCAGAGTATATCTAGTGCCAAATATCATGGTTTTAAGAGACTTGCTTAGCTTCATCCACATTAATTACTGGTTTGATACAAAAACGACGGTTTTGGAGACTTGGAACGACTATCGATAGAGAGAGCCGAGAGAGACTTTAAGTCTCTCTCGGTCATCCTCAGGCTTGCAATGCTACGTTACATATTAAAATGGGTATTAGTACTGTATTTGAATACCACTACCTACCTCCGGGTCTTCTGTTTAAAAAAGATCATCTACCTTCCTACCAGGCAACTCGTAAGAGACGATTATAAGTTTAATGGATCATTACCAGAAAGAGCACTGGTAGTGGAGTGCTGTGCAGCAACGGGGCGGTTGGGCGTTAAGATACTTCCTTACTTTTAAACAAAAATTTAATGGCAGTAAGACTAAAAAATATTATATATTCTTAATCTAGTATAAGATATTCTTTAAGATTCTCTGGGAAACTGTCGCCAGTTCCAGACTTGGTGGAAATGGAGCGCCACCGCAAGTTTCAAATAAAGAAATTCAAATAAAGAAAGACTTTTCAAAATCGGTTTAGAATTAATGAATAAATCGACTAACATTCATAAAACGTCTAGGAACATTTAACCTCATTTTTTATACGTAATACATATACATAATATACATATAGCTTATTAAACGGCAAAGGAGTTTTCCTAGTAAGTCATTCAGAAAACAATTTCATAAGTCATTTCCGGGCTCCTTTGTAGAATAGATCATCTGCCTTCCTGCCAGGCAGCTCGTAAAAGGCAAGCATAGGCTCACCGTCACTAACGCCGTGACATCTTACTAGGTGGAAGAGTTTCGCAGCGACTCACCCGGATTGGTACCACCGCCTTACCTATTCCTGCCGCCATAACGTCAATGCCTGCTGTTGACGTGTTCCGGTTGGAAGGTAAAATAGCCGGTAAGCTGACTTTTGCTCGACGCCTTACATCCCGGCCTCAGGTTGGCAACGCACCAGTACCACCTTTGGTGTCTCTAGGCGACGTGAATTTCTAACCATCAGGAAATCCGTCTGCTTGTTTGCCTTCCAATATTATTAAAAAAAAAAACTCTCAGAAAGTGCTGAACCAATTGCCACATAACTTATAGATCACCTTGTGGATACCCATACCCAATATTCAAATAAAACGATTATTATCAAAATGTAACTATTATATAGAAAGTTATACGTCGTCTGACATAAAAATATACGAATTGAGAACCGCTTTTTTCGTCGGTTAGACGGTTTAAATCAACTAAATTTAAGAGTTAATTAAGAAAAGCCAAGCGCCTGACATTAATAGCGAACATCCCAAGCTCCTCTACTTCTTGGAACGACATGAATATACAATAGCATTAGCTTTCATCAGGTTACTAATTCATTACATTAAAGTGATTCTGTTAGTTCTAACTGTTGATTAAATGAAGCGCGTCGTTTGCTCTGTAACGAACCTATTATATGTAGTATAGTCTAAGAGACCGCGGCAAATCGTTAACCTAATCTGTTTCTTTAAATATATCCTTTTGTCTGTTCGGCGACTCGATGTTTATTGATAAAATAGGTACCATGTAGTTGACTGAAGTAGGTTTTATTGGCATTTCATAAAATTAATTCCATTAAATCTGTTAGTACACCGGCATGAAATTATGTCTATGGCGATAAAATGAAAATATGAATGTGTAAATTCTAACTAAGACAGCAATAAACTTACTCCACATACTTACTCTACATATCTATTATTACGAGAAAATTGATAAACACATTTTCTTTTATGTTGCTTCTAATCCAACTTGGGGATCGAACCCGGGATCAATTTGCACACCGTATGCGTTTTGATTCAACTTGACAGGATAGCTTACATCTCAATTTGTCGCGGGCGAAGCCGCAGGTGACAACAAAAATCTTGTATATTTGTATAGATTATTTGATATATTAAATTTATATAGACTATAAATTAAAATGTTCAGTAAACTTCTGTTTACTGAACATTATACTTCTTAGGTTAAAGTATGTCATTAACATCTTTGGGGTCTGTTATAGACACGTTTTTTTACTATTAGGTACAGTTACTCGCGCCGTTTTTTTACAGTCTCCTGCACTATAAGCGCTAAAACAAATAAACGCTGAAAACAACATCTAAAATGTAAACATAGTCGTTTGGTCTGATGACTCTAAACACTCAGTAATTAGCAATCATTGGCGACTAATAGCCGAACCCACTAATGGGATTTGGTTTTGTTCACATAAGTTATTTATCCGCTGTCATCGTAGAGCAGTGGTTTTCAAAGTGTGCATTTACCTCTGGGGATAAATGAAATGACAAAAAAGCATAAAAAGATCACGAAAGGTATTCTTAAATCAATACATTTACGAACATTTTAGCCGACTTCAAAAAGGAGGAGGTTATCAATTCGGCTGCTCTTTTGTGAAGTTTTTAAAGTACCTTTAAGCCGATATCTCGAAAGCGGTAGGCAGATGCACAACCAGGGCACCCACGACTAACCGAAGACACTCAGTCCACAATGTGATAGGTGGCAAGCCTTTCGCCTACCGGGCACATATCCAATCACGAGCAACGTTTTTCTTTATTAGAACATTGGAAACACCCAAATTTCTTTTTGTTGCCCGACCCGGGATTCGAACCGTCCCGGTGTTCCGTGAGTCCACCGTGGGGTTCCGTGGGGAACTCATGCAGTCAAGTCAAACAACTGCACCGCTAGACAACAGTCATTTGAAGTTTTTAAGCAACTATGAACAGATTTTAGTGGGTGGTCCCATATCGTGAAGCGCTTGCATTCAAAGCAAACAAGCAGACGGATTTCCTGATGGTAAATCCACGTCGCCTAGGAATACCAAAGATGCTAATGGTGCGTGGCCAACCTGAGGCCTGGATGTTAGGCCTCGAGCAAAAGTAAGTTTACCGGCTACCTTACCCTCCGAACCGGAACACGTCATGACATTATGGCGGCAGGAATAGGTAAG
>NJDD01000610.1:69216-89108 GCA_002245505.1 Calephelis nemesis
AATGAAGCTAGAAACGTTTTTTGTTTGCTCAATGTTTTTTGCAGTTTTTTTATGTTATAGGAAGGCAAACAAGCAGACAGATTTCCTGATGGTAAGAAATTCACGTCGCCTAGAGACACCAAAGATGGTAATGGTGCGTGGGCAACCTGAGGTCAGGATGTAAGTACCGAGCAAAAGTAAGTTTGCCGGCTACCTTACCCTCCGAACCGGAACACGTCATGACGTTATGGCGACAGGAATAGGTAAGGCGGTGATACCAATCCGGGCGAGTCGCTGCGAAACTCTACCACCTAGTTTTACTTAGCTTAAATTATTATTACACGTAATGTTTTTAAATGAGACTCAGAAATCATTAATTAAAACGGTAACAGTCAAAGCTACCATAATAATGTATGGTTCAGTTTACACTGGAATCTGTTGTCTCTGGGTACATGAGTACACGAAATTTAAAAGTCAATTATGTATTAATCCCTACACTAGTGTTTAATGATCACGATAAAATGAGACTTAGTGCCTTTGACATTCAAAAGTGTGCACAGTGTGTCAAACCGTATAAAATCATATGAAATTTTGTTACTCTTTTAAAACAATAGAATCGAAAATGGGAGCATTGTCATACACGATGTTTCTAATTTACACTCAATACTTATTAATAAATAACGATAACAATCACAGATGCTAAAGTATTGAGTGTGTGTGTGTGTTTGTGTGTGTGTGTGTGTGTGTGTGTGTGTGTGTGTGTGTGTGTGTTTGTGTGTTTCTATATAAATGGATGTGCGTAATTATTTAATATATGAATACACAAGCACTGCTTTGTTTAATATATTTTAATATTCTAAATCAACAAAATTAAAAAAAAACTGTTGTCACTTTTACAGCATCTTCAAGTTTAAGTTTAAACAAATGTTTAGCGGTTAGCGTCGTTACTTGTAAAAAATCATTTAAAGATAAAAACAATAGCAACTTCGAAAAAATAGAAAAGGGAAGGGTGTGTGTGTGTGTGTTCGTGTGTGTGCGTGTGTGTGCGAGTGTGTATGTGTGGGTGAAGAGATCTAAGTACGTTGTCATAGACCATAAAGTAAAAAAACACCTAGGTTTGTTAAACTGTTAATGGATTCTATTACTGGACACAGTACATGAGTTGACCTCAAAACAAGCATAATCGCGTGAAGCAAAAACTTTAGACTCCTTTTTACGAAAATTGCGCAAACAAACAAGAACTCAATTTCACGCTTGTAGTTTATGTGTAGTAGAAGTGCAGAACGCTAATGTTTTTCAATAATGCTTACAAAGTGCACTAAATAAAAAAATAAAACATCACACACACTACTATTCATTTGACACATACAAATAAACATATTGATGAAAATGATAAAAGATCGCAGATGGCGAACAAAGTTTATTATAAAGTTTGGAAACAAAGTAGTTGGTCTTGATAAAAGAAGATGGCGTTCTGATATTGAAATTTATTATGGTTTATTTCGACCAATTAAATTTTATTCTGACCAATTGGCGACCACTAGCATTATTAAAAACTTTAACAAATAAGTTATCTTACGATCTTAGTGTCTTTAGCAGCAAAAGTTAATTTACGTATCCAAAAAACAATTTCCTAATTTAAAATCTCGTACATTTAAATACGAGATCGTATTTCTCGTACAAAATAATGGCGCCGAAAATAACCATTACATTGTTATTACGCGTGATGCTTCTAAATAACACTTAGTAATCATTAATTAATTACAGTTAACACAGCTGCTAAATTAACGTATTATTGGTTTTGTTTAAATAAACTGTTATTTGATTATACCCATTTAGAATTTGGTATATAATGTCTGATAGCTGTAATCACAATTAAACAAAGACGGACTATTTACACCACTTATAAATCAAAATTAGCTTTACCGATTTGCCATCTTAATATATACAAATTACGTGTCAAGTTGTTTGTCCACGATGGACTCTTAAGCTAAAAAAGTATCTTCACGCCCATATCCCCGAAGAGGTGGGCAGAGGCACAAACAGGGCACCCACGGCTTGCCGAAGATACTGTCCCACAATGTGATAGGTGGTAAGCCTATCGCCAACCGGGCACATTTCCAATCCCGAGCAAAATTTTTTGTTAGAAAATTGGAAAAATTCAATTTTCTTTTTGTTGCCCGACCCGGGATTCGAACCCAGGACCTCAAGCAGTCAAGTCCAACGGCTGAACCGCTAGATCACAGAGACAACCGATTTCAATCAAATTTGCACACCGTGTGCAGTTTGATCTAACTTGAAAGATAGAATAGCTTACATCTCAATTTATGACCAAAAAATTACCATTGAGCGAAGCCGGAACATTCAGCTACTAAATATATAAAAGAGGATATGAAGGTTATTAGAAGTATAATCTAGTAAGTACGTAAGTAATATTTTCTCGCCCATATCCACGAAGATGTGCAAAGGTAACAAACCAACGCACGAATGATTAGCAGAAGATACTAACAGGAATTTACACTTGCCCGACCTAGGAATCGAATCTGAGACGTCATATATTCAACGCAAACACCAAACCACTAGACCATAGAAGCGACTAAATTATGATAAATGTACATATAAACATCATATACTTTCCTATTTGAGAAAATAAGAAAGAGCGTTTTCTATTGATTCGATCATGGAAAAAGACACAGATGAAAGAATACTCAAAAGACACACCCGCAATACGAATGTGAAGAGGTAGGGATAACTAAGTTGACTACATCCTAGACTATTTCTGTGGGTGGTGTCAAGAATTTTGGAAACCCACGTGTTTTATTATGAAAAGAGTAGTGAATGTGGAGGAAGCTAAGCCGGTCTACAGGAATCGTGATGATTGGCACTCAATACTCTCTGCTAACCCAGCATTGGTCGGGACGAAAAGATGTGTAAAAAAGGTATATTCACACCCATATCCCCGAAGTGGTAGGCAGAGGCACAACCAGGGCACCCACGACTAGCCGAAGATACTTAGTCCCACAATGTGATAGGTGGCAAGCCTATCAGCAATAATATCCAATCTTGAGCAACATTTTTTAATAGAAAATACCACATTCTTTTTTGTTTTTCACGAAGGATTCGAAACCGGGACCTTATGAAGTCAAGTCCAACACTTGAACCTCTAGCACATATGTGTATGGATATTATGTATAAGTAAATAATAACCTCAATATGTACATTATTTAAAAAGCCAAAGTTGTGCTTGTGATAACTGATGTGGTATTTACTTCCATTTAAATTATGTAATACTAGCTGTTGTCCGCGGCGTTGCCCGCGTTGTTAATGGTCCCACAGAAAAACATTTTTCGGGATAAAAGTATCCTACATGTTAATCCAAGCTACCCTCTATGTGTATGACAAATTTCATGAAAATCGGTTAAGCAGTTTTTGTAATAAAAAGTAGCCTACGTTATTTCTCAGGGTCTATTCTATCTCTGTACCAAATTTCATCAAAATCGGTTCACTGGTTTAGGCGTGAAAGCGTAGACAGAGTTACTTTCGCATTTATAATATTAGTAGGGATTACTAGCCGACCCAGCAAACTTCGTATCAGTAGCCAGTAGTAGGCGTAGACAGTAGCGCAGTCTGTCGAATCCGATGCAAAACATTCCAAAATCAACAACTACTCATTATTAAAAAATTAATTAAAAAAACATTTTCCAGGAGACCAAATTGTGAGTTTAAACCATTCTCGAATTCCCTTGAACACACACAAAAAGTTTCATCAACATCGGTCCAGTCGTCTAGAAGGAGTTCGGTGACAAACACATGACAAGAATTATATAAAAAGACTAGCTGACCCAGCAAACTTCGTATCGCTAGACATTAATGTTTCGACAGTAGCGCAGTCTGTCGGATCCTATGTGAAACATTCCAAAATCAACAACGACTTATTATTAAAAAAATATTTAAAATAGTTCTAGATTTTGCAAAATAAATTACGGGCTCTGGCTTACAATCGAAAATGAAATAATGATAATTATATCAACTACTTATTTATTATCATATTTGAACAATTGAATATGTCGATCTGATTATTGTTGTGTTAAACCTGGGTATGAAATGTGATTATAAAACATTTAATATAAATTTAAGTATAATATATATTTACATTGTTTAACTTATTCCTCGCCTATGTGGTCAAATAAAGTATTATAAAGTGCTGGCAGTAACATATTATATGTAATAAAATATAACCCTGCTCGGGATGGGATGAATTTTCGATTGACGATAGGTTGGCCATCTATTTCATTGTAGACTGTAGTACTAAGTACCTGCGGCGGTTTCTTTTTATATTGTAAGGCGTACAAGCAGACGGATTTCCTGGTGGTAAGAAATTCACGCCGCCTAGAGACACCACAGGTGGTAATGACGCTTTGCCAACCAGAGGCTGGGATGTTAGGCCTCGAGCAAAAGTAAGTTCACCGGCTAACTTACCCTTCTGAACAGGAACACGTCATGACGTTATGGCGGCAGGAATAGGTAAGGCGATGGTACCAATCCGGGTAAAGCGCTGCGAAACTCTACCACTTAGTCAAATGTCACGGTGTTCGTAACGGTAAGCCTATGTTCGCCTTTTACGAGCTGCGTAGCAGGAAGGTAGACCAGATGATCTATTCTACAAAGCAGCCCGGACCAACACGGGGAGTACCGTACCGTACCGTACCGTGGTTTTACCAGTGCCAACCTCTTTAGGGCTACGAACATAAACATACTTACTTTCTTATTTTTTTCTCTTTAACAGAGCAAACAAGCTGCTGCGCTGGCCCAGGTCCGCTGAATAGAATAGAAGGCAAGTGTAGGTCGTATGAGCCATATAAAGACCACTAATAAAAGTAGAGTACTCTGCTACCGTTTGCCCAATTTGGGATCCACCACCTTACCTATTCCTAATGCAATAATGGTGTTTGCATATTCCGATCTGGAAGGTAGGATAGCGGTAGATTTGCACAGTTGGCCTAAAATCCCGACCACAGCACAGCAATGTACAACATCTCCATTTTTTACAGGCTGCCGTTGTCTCATACCATCAGGAGAGCCGTGTGCTTGTTCCCTGTTTTCTCGAATAAAATCACAACGTGATCATCACGATGTGGTAGAATATGTTGGTATGCTACACACATAATAAATACTGTTCTTCCTATTTCATGAAAAAGACAAATTTCCTGATTTACGGGTCGGGCTCGACGAGAGGAAAACGTTGATATAAACTTTTTGAAAATAGGTTGGGTTGCGAAAATATTTTCGAAAAACTGTTGAAATTCGGAAAATTTTAAAAATTTGTTTGAAAATTTGTCCGGAAAATTTAAAATATTACCACCTCAATATGATGTCTTGCGCTTAGCACTCTCTTCGACCATAAAGTTCGGTGCTGAGGTATCGGTCTCCCGGTAGACAGCTCTTGTTGCATTTGCATTTAAATATTGACGTCTTGTGCTTAGCACTCTCTTCGACCATAAAGTTCGGCGATGAGGTATCGGTCTCCCGGGAGACAGCTCTTGTTGTATTTGCATTCAATTATTAATGTCTTGTACTTAGCACTCTCATCGACTATAAAGTTCACTGATGAGGTATCGGTCTCCCGGTAGACAGCTCTTGTTGCATTTGCATTTAAATATTGACGTCTTGCGCTTAGCACTCTCTTCGACCATAAAGTTCGGCGATGAGGTATCGGTCTCCCGGGAGACAGCTCTTGTTGTATTTGCATTCAATTATTGATGTCTTGTGCTTAGCACTCTAATCGACCATAAAGTTCACTGATGAGGTATCGGTCTCCCGGGAGACAGCTCTTGTTGCATTTGCATTTAAATATTGGTGTCTTGCGCTTAGCACTCTCTTCGACCATAAAGTTCGGCGATGAGGTATCGGTCTCCCGGGAGACAGCTCTTGTTGTATTTTCATTCAATTATTAATGTCTTGTGCTTAGCACTCTCATCGACCATAAAGTTCACTGATGAGGTATCGGTCTCCCGGGAGACAGCTCTTGTTGCATTTGCATTTAAATATTGACGTCTTGCGCTTAGCACTCTCTTCGACCATAAAGTTCGGCGATGAGGTATCGGTCTCCCGGGAGACAGCTCTTGTTGTATTTGCATTCAATTATTGATGTCTTGTGCTTAGCACTCTCATCGACCATAAAGTTCACTGATGAGGTATCGGTCTCCCGGTAGACAGCTCTTGTTGCATTTGCATTTAAATATTGACGTCTTGTGCCTAGCACTCTCTTCGACCATAAAGTTCGGCGATGAGGTATCGGTCTCCCGGGAGACAGCTCTTGTTGTATTTGCATTTAATTATTGATGTCTTGTGCTTAGCACTCTCATCGACCATAAAGTTCACTGATGAGGTATCGGTCTCCCGGTAGACAGCTCTTGTCGCATTTGCATTTAAATATTGACGTCTTGTGCTTAGCACTCTCTTCGACCATAAAGTTCGGCGATGAGGTATCGGTCTCCCGGGAGACAGCTCTTGTTGTATTTGCATTCAATTATTGATGTCTTGTGCTTAGCACTATCTTCGACCATAAAGTTCGGTGATGAGGTATTGGTCTCCCGGGAGACAGCTCTTGTTGCTTTTGCATTTAAATATTGATGTCTTGCGCTTAGCACTCTCTTCGATCATAAAGTTCGGTGATGAGGTATTGGTCTCCCGGGAGACAGCTCTTGTTGCTTTTGCATTTAAATATTGGTGTCTTGCGCTTAGCACTCTCTTCGATCATAAAGTTCAGTGATGAGGTACGGTCTCCCGGAAGACAGCTCTTGTTGCATTTGCATTTAAATATTGATGTCTTGCGCTTAGCACTCTCTTCGACCATAAAGTTGAGAAGCTGTACAAACTGCGAGTTTAGCACCACTGTAGTCATAAGCGTGGTCAACTTATCACCAACCGAACACATCCAACCCTGGATTATCGTTCGTTGTATTTATTAGAAAATGGGTCTGACCACGGAATCGAAACCGCGACCTCACGTAGTCAACATTAATAACGGACCACTAGAATACTAAGGCAAATGTTCATGATTTGCACGAATTGGTCTAATACGAAAAGTATGCTTGTGTTTTAGGAGTTAGTAAGAGCTCTATTGTCGCACAAATACCTTGTCTTTGTCGAGAATCGATTTCACCTCTTATTAGTGTTCTGCGGCATACCTTTAAGCGTATACATTAACCTTTCAACTATAAAATATCAAAAAAGAAATCAAAGGTAAATAATTATTGCTTCAACATTGAAATGTTATAATTTTCAGTCCGTTATATAGTTATTCTTCTGCAAATTAATATTGGCTCACTATGGAATATGAAATAATGGTAATTATAATAACCGCTAATGTAACATAATATTATATTTGGACAATTGAATATGTTGATCTGATTATTGATTCTCAAAACCCATCATTGTAAAATGTTATCGGAGTTTTGGCGCCATCGTGGTCGTAATTTTTTCATTATTATTGAATTTCGTGTTTATATTGAATGAAATTGGTTAATTTAGGTGGGAATTATTTTATTTTGTTCAGTGAAAGTGTACAAATGAAATACATAGTCATGATGAAATTAGTGTATCGTCTATTTCCTCGCTGCCGTCAAATCTCACTACATGAGCTTGAGTAACGAAACCACCGCTTTAGTCAAGACCCAGACCCGACATGACTTTGTACATAGTGACTAATGATTGTATAAGAATTAAGTAACTTGACATTGGCAAAGTAGTCGCTTAAAACGATCGAAAGCCATATTTATAAAAGAAGAAGAAGAAGAACTATATATACAATACTAATTACTATGAACAATGAAATAAAATTATTGAAAGATACAGTGTCATGTTTTGTTGAAGTGTCAAATGTGATTTACTAAAATTACCTGACCGTAATTAGTACAAACTTTACCATGTAAGGTATTAAACAAATAGATCTAGAAGACAAATATAGATAACAGAATACATTTTAGCAATAACGCTTTAAAATCTTTTAAGTCATTTGACTTGCTGTTAGAGAAAACATACAGTTGCAGACAAGCATAATAACTATTAGTAAGAATATTTCATTTAATTTCAGAAATCTTAGTTGTCAGGGAGTTTGTTTTGCCGTTTCTTTCCTGACTGGCTAGGTTTGGGAACGGTGGTAGTTTACAGTATGTAGGATTAATAATTATCACATTTTTAAAATTTAAACGCGTAAAAGGCGAGCACAGGCTTACCGTCACTAACACCGTGACATCTAACATAGGTGGTAGAGTTTCTCAGCGACTCAACCGGATTAGTAACACCGCCTTACCTATTCCTACTGCAATAACGTCATGACGCGTTCCGGTTTGGAGGGTAAGGTAGCCGGTAAACTTAAACGAGCTCGAGGCCTAACATCCCGGACTCAGGTTGGCGACGCACCATTGCCACTTTTGGTGTCTACAGGCGGCGTACATTTCTTACCATCACGAAATCCGTCTACTTGTTTGCCTTCTAATATTATAAAAAAAGAAGAAGAAAATATTATAGTCAATTTGAACAAAATGTGTAGGTATTATTATTTTATATCAAGAATGCACGCAACGTGTATACAGGGCTTCGATTCCCAACAAGCGCTGGTATTTGTGCCATAAATACAGATGGCTGTGTTTTTTAATTAAAAATTACATTTTCTTTACCCAACATTATTTTATGGAAGCAAAAGTCGGATAAGAATGTCAAAAGGTAAATCTAAGATAAGGCCAGTCGAAATGAGAAAGCTATGGAATATCTGTAGTGTAATTAGTATCACCAATTGATATCTAAAAAATAAAATCAGAGAGAGAGTGGGATTGAAAGAAATTGTTGGTATAAAATTAGAAAAGGCATTCTCCGTTGGTTTCATGGTTCGGTCAAGCGGAAAGACCTAAAAAGAAAAGATGAGTAATTGACAAAATAGATAGCAAAATATAGACGGTTGTAGCCAGGAAGACCTAGGTTGACCATATTACTCAGATTTTACCAGAGATAAGTAGACTCTTAAAGTCTTTGAAACCTGCACATTTGTGTGAAAGGTGTACTGAATTTTATGGAAACTAGGCACGTCTATTGAAATCATGATACTTATAGCTCTCGGTACTCTCTGCCTTCCCCTGTGTATGCTTTTGAGAATATCTCAACAAAATTACTATATTTAACAAGTTCTGTTTAATTTTTTTTAAATGTTTTTGAAACATATAAAGTAAAGTAGCTATTTTCTGAGCTCTCGTTGTTAGACTTCAGTTTTGTTAATTATAGCAGAAATAAGTAAAATGTATTTTTTTTTATTCATAATTTATCCTCAAGACTATATTACTATTTTTAAATTAGCCTGATGTAAAAATATTTTCTATTCCTACAAGACAAGGTATTATTATGCCAATTTCACGTATTACGATAAAGCCATTCAATAGCTAAAGATTTTTTTGAATTTCTTCCCCTAAAAAAAGTTGAAAATTTTTGAAAAACTGGTCGACCTGGCAAACTTCGTTTCGCTTGACATTAATCAAGCTACTTACAGTTTGTATACATTGGTTATCCATTTTGCCTGATATTTTTATATTTTTCCGGTTTCTCTTTTCAAAAGAACCTTCTGACAAAAACTAACACATCAAAAAAAGAATGACGATAATTGGTCCATCCGTGCTGACGTGAGGCGATGACCATAATGAATGAATGAATGAATGAATGAATGAATGAATGAATGAATACACTTTATTATGCACCAACATTTAAAAAATATACACTCTCTTTCACTTATAGTATTTAACTGAGATGCTCAAGTAATGTGGTCTCGTCGCTTCAGAGCGATGTCTGCCAGAAAACACATAAAAATAATTACGTAATAAAACCCGACTTTAAAACTAAAAAGTAAAACATAATAAATATTTCATAATAATTATATACTACGTATTATTTACATGTGCTATTTACTAATAGGCCTGAAGTGGGTTTCTATTAACGTAGTTATTTTTATTTAAGGCCCCATACTTAGTCAACCAGAAGAGCCAATTACCGCACTCCCCCGTTCCATGATTATTGATTACTATGAAATATTGCGCTCTAAAGTAAACGTCTTAAGCGATAAATCACTATTTTTGACACTATAAAATCAATTTGAAAAAAAGTATAAAAACTGAAACACTTATCTTTTAGGTATAGTACTTATCTATGTTTATGTTAAATTTGGTGTCGATATTTTCATAATTGAAGTAGACAGTTAGGTTTTGCTTTTAAAAAGGGTTAACTTTTTGATTTTTTTTGTATCGAGCAAAGTGAAATGAATCGTGTTTTGGAAACACTAGTCTTATGTTTTAATAGTCTTATGCTTTTTATAAAGCATATTCATGTTAATCTTGTGTATTTTTGTCACCAACATCCATGATTGCTTTGTATGAAAAAAACATTATATTGCTGACGCATTTTAGCATACATGGATCCTTAATACTTTTTAGTTTATTGCTGAAATGATTTAATTAATTGAAAATGAACATCGGGATAGGTAAAAGTAAATGAAAATGCTCATAAAATAAAAACTAATGGGCCTACCTGAATCAAAATTTTATGGGACCAATTCGAAACTACTCCGCATCAAACAAAAAAGAATTACGTAAATCGGTTTAGAAACCACAGAGAAATCGGTGTACATACATAAAAAATCCGGCCGAATTGAGAACCTCCTCCTTTTTTAAAACTCAGTTAAAAGCAGAAAACAGAACGAGGGCACAAATGGGGAAAATACTAGTTAAACACACTACCGTATCTGTACTTTATCGTTGAACTTTAGTTTACTATCTAGCAATTTAGTTTATTCAACTAGCGAGGAAGTTTTTAAATCTCCCGTTTTTAGCTAATTATGTTCTTCCCCATACATAACTAATTACATACAGCATACATGACACAGGCCAAAATGATGCAGTATTGAGGTCACAACAAGGATAAGTGTGTCACAAATAGCAAAATAAGTTAGTTAATTAGGTCGTTAACGATTGAACTAATGAAACCGACACACTAGTTATTCATTAACAAGATGAACCTTCTCTGAAGTAATATCCACACAATTTTTATAACCTTTCTGTATCTTCATGTATATAACATGGGGCACACTAAAAGTTTTGCGCTTCTAGTTAATCGGAACTATTTGAATTTCAAATGTTAATATTAATTTTAAAACGTTGCAACCTTCTTAGTAACAAAAAAACAATTGGCGGGAAATAATTTGTCAATTGTTTTTTGTATCACACATCAAAGTTCTACGTGCGCAACGAAAATGGAATTAAGTCGAAAAGATTTTAGAGCGATGGGTTTTTGTGATTTTAAAAGTTCTCTTCTCCGCAAGACTGTGCCGCTCGTCTTCAGTGCTTCAAATGCTTTTGGGAGAGAAGCACCTTGTTTGAGCACCGTGAGGCGATGGCGTTAAGCCGCGGTCCCGCCGCAGCGCACGCTGTGCACGGGCACGCTGCGCATGGTTTCATTTGTTTGACAACGTGTGTCAACGTTTCCGCTACAGCACACGCTATACACAAATACAATCTCACGGCTATGTAGAATTGTAGCACAGCACAGTTTTGAGTCATACGCTTCCGTGTGCCGCGTGTACAGCGTGCGTGGCGTTGCCAGCGTTGAGCTACGTACGCGCATATTCGAGCAAGCCACGTGTGTCATTTCATGCGTAGCGTGTCCGTGGATTGCAGTGGATACAATCACATGTATTTTCTTGCAAAGCGAAGCTTGACGAACGTGCGTATCCTCTCCGTGCGCTGTGGTGGGTCCGCGGCTTTACACTAAACTTATAGTGTGTGTTAGAGACAACTGTGGCCGTGGACACCATAAATGTTACAAGTGTGTCTCTGTCCTGAGACCGGGGATAGGCCTATTGTGCAAGTCTACCGGCTACCCTACCTTACAAACCGGAACATGACAGAGTCATTTTAGAGAAAGAGTCAGGTGTTGGATCCCTTACCGGGACTATCCAGCAACTGTATTGCTGCACGCCACTCTTCCACTGGTGGTCTTGTTGGTATATATTAACTTGTGTTCACCTCTTACGAACTGCCTCGCAGAGAGGCAGATGGTCTATTCTGCTTTGCGGACCTCGATCACTTGAGGCCTCACCTCAGGGATCACCAAGCCTCTGTTACAGGTTGATGTTCTTTTTTGTAACTCAGATTTCTGACCCGTTTACAATCCCACAAAACTTTGGACCCCTTTATACAAAATTTGCGCGGACGCTGGAGCATAAAATTTGGCATACTAATAGTTTATGTGTCGGAAAAGTGCAGAACGCTAATAGTTTTCAACAATTGACATTTATAAAAAATACATTAAACCAATAAGTGAAACATTATCCACACTACCATGCATTTGACATAAACATTCAAAATATTATATACTGATGTTGACGGTAAAAGATCACAGATGCCGCACTTACTACCTATTCAGGAAACAAAGTAGTTGGTCTTAAGAAATGAAGATGACGTTCTTGTCGAAAAGATATTAAAATTTGGATATTATAATATTAAAATGGTCGAATGTCGACCAATGGGCGACCACTAGTTATTGTAATTGTAAAAAGGAACGTAGATATCATCTTTACAATTACAATAATTAGCTTTAAGCTTAATCTTTTACAATATTTTTTAAGCTTATTCCACACTGATAAAACATTGATTTGTAAATATTGGTTTGCATCCGTGTAGAATAGATTTAAACTTTTGATTTGTTTCAAACAAAGTTTCCACCAAGGTCACCTTTGTGGCAGGCGTGACCGGGACGTGATTACAACCGTCTGGATGATGCTTAAACCGTCATCAACCAATGTTTTAATCCGTGTGGAAGCCCTATTATTGTACAGTCGGTTTTAAATAAATATTATTAGATACTTAATACGTACTGATATTTATATAAAAAAATCTGTATAAGCTTTTGTTTCTATCAGTGCGTAATAAATTAAAAACTATGTCCTAGTATTCTAAATAGACACATAGCACATTATTGGTTTCGGATAAGATTACCTACTTTAAATTATGGGCTTGAAAAACAAACTGGTAGAAGGGTTTCCTGATATTAAGAAATACAAATCACGAATACAATCAATACAAATACAATCATATATAACATTTATTTATATTGACAACCTGTGGCAGTGCTATGACTTTTGCACTTATGCTCAGCTACTATACAAAGCCAACTGAAACAATACAGTAACGAACAGTGACGTTAAAAAGGTAGGTAGTAATAGTTAAAGCTTAGCGTACCTAAGTCATTGCCAACATTAACTAGTCCTATTATGACAAGATGTTAACAAGAAAGAAACCAACGCTGGCCTCTTACGAGCTGTTAGTTAGGGAGACTATTGGCTTATACCTATTATGCTTCAATAGATCCAAGTAAAAGATCCTATGATTATCACAAGATTCTCTATTAAAACTCCAAAAATAGTTGTGAAAATTTAAAGTTCACTGAAATTTTCTGCTAAAGGCTCGAATTCAAAATGATTATAATAATTATTATTAATAATATTGAACTAATTAATAATATTATATACAGAAAAAAATGGAAATGTATTTGTTTCAAACTAATTCAATCGTGCTTCGTGCTTCTGTCTGAGACATAGGTAACTAACTATAGAGAAATAACGATCAACAATTGTAATAAAACAAAAGTGTATCGTGTTACATTGAAATGTAACTCCAAACCCGCACAATTTCCGCTGACTTCCCGTCGTTCCCTAACAACTAACCAATAACGAGTACGAACAATTGTAGACGGAGAGCTAGAGACAAAAGTTCTAAAAATACTTACAGAGGCTACAAAAAAGGCACGAAATAAATAAAAAAACGTAAGAGGTAAATAGTGAAAAACTGTCTCTAATTTCATTACCAGGTTGCGATTTGATCATAATTTTTTCGAAGTAAAGGTAATGACAAATGGGTCCATAAAAAAATTTCAAGAGCAGACAAGTCGATTTTGAATTACCAATATTTAAAAATGTGATCGCCTCTGTGGTCTAGCGGTCCGGGTGTTGGACTTGACTGCATGAGATCTCGAGTTCGAATCCCGGGTCGGCCAACAAAAAGAAAATTGGATTTTTCCAATTTTCTAATAAAAAAAAGTTGGTCGGGATTGGAAATGTTGGCGATAGGCTTGCCACCTATCACATTACTGGACTTAGTGTCTTCGGCTAGTCGTGGGTGCCACGGTTGTGCCTCTGCCTACTTCTTCGGGGATATGGGCGTGAAGATACTTTTTTTTTTAATGTATTAAATCGTACAACGATGTCGTCGAAGTACGGTGAAAATTTGTATATTAAAGGATAGCGCTCAATAATCCTTCTAGATCGCTTGCATACATTTTGTATGGAGCATCCCCTACTGTGCCGGGGCGCATCGGTGCAGACTTTTCCGTGGCGGGTTTCCGCGAAGCACCCCTCGCGCATTCCCCAATGCGGCCTACAGTGACCAAAGATCACTTTCTATACTTGACGATTTTAACGTCAAATGGAGCTTCTTTATTTGTATGCTCTAACCAGGTACTGAGTGACAAAAATCCGCCGATGCCCGACACGCTCTGCCCCGTCAACAGAGGGCGCTATCCTTAGTAGGTCATGTCAATTCATTATAAAATTTATATATGGCTACCTTTCCAAAGTAACACAAAAATTTCATCGTTATTATCCCAGTAATTGCATAAAATATATACACCCGAAATGATAAGTCTGTTGTGAAGTCGGTTAAAGATAACAATATTCAAAAAGGAAATTCGTGGACGCGGTAAGGAAATTTTTGCTCTTCAAATTTTCTAAGCAGCTACTCGTACGTTTACTGAAACTTATAATGACAAAATTTTAATTTTTATTTGTCCATACGCGTTTGTCTATTATCGGACTTTTATTCTGTTTCGTGCCACAATAAAATTATTACTTTTTCAATTTTTTTTATTTTAGCCTTTGAATCTATATATATAGAATTGAATCTATATTAGACATATTTTAATTTCCCATGAACGATAGAACAAAGAAAAGTTTCAAAACATTAATTAATATGTCGATAGCTCTCGGACTATAAGCTACGATATTCGGTTATCAAACAATATTATAAATTACAAATGGCATCCGTACTTCACTGGAACGCGTACAGTTCAGATAATTAGCAGATAATTGTGTTTGTCCTGACCCCTCTACGACCCTTGATAGGATCTGGGAATTTTCGTCATTTAGATTGTGGCGTGCCAAGTTGAATCATGGTTTGATTTGTGAACGACAAAATGAATTTGTGTGTGTTTTTAGTGATTTTGTGCGTCACTAGTGTTTATGGATCCGGAAGTAAGTAAACCTAATTTTAAACCAAGTCTAAGTGTATTTCTCAGAGAGGGTGCATAAGTCTAGCTAGTGCATTTGTAAAAGACGGTTATTGCATAACCTGGAAATACCTATCAAGTAACGTGACGGCTGTTTCAAGTTATTGTAACAAAGTGTTCCTTAATCCTAGCTCTTAAACATATCTAGACTTTTTGTTTATAACTTATTATTAATTATGCATGTTAAGCATAAGTATTAGGTACCTATGAAATTAGAAAAAAGTTGTCATTGCCAGAAGCAATATTACACCTATTTTCTAAGTAAAGAAGTAATATTTAAACGTATTTCATGTGGTAAACAGATACCTACTTACTTATATACAGTTAATTAGTTTAACGTTTAATTAACTATCAGCGGCCCGCCCTGGCTTCGCACGGCTATGAAATATACATATAAACCCTTCTCTCACTTCACAATCACTTTATCTATTAAAAAACAGCATCAAAATCCGTTGCATAGTTTTAAAGATTTAAACATACAAAGGAAGCCTCTTTGTTTTATACTATGTAGTGATGACGATTGAAGAACGTGAGTAGATACAAACTTAATAGAAAACGTTTAATTTAAAAAATGAAGAAGCTTTTTTCCTGTATAGTTAAGAGACTATTGACTATTTAGTTAATTATATTATAAAAGCTCAGTAAACTGTAAAAAACCTACTCCACATACCTAGGTATAACATGTCGCGATTTCATAATATATTTTACGAAATAAAACAAATGATTACGAAATGGTCCCACATAAATTTACTAGCGGTCGCCCATTGGTTGAAAGTCGACCATGATCAATTTTAATATCTTGTTGATAACAACGCCATCTTCATTTCTGAAGACCAATTCCTTTGTTTCCAAACTTTTTAGTGCGCAATCTGTGATCTTTTATCGTTATCATTAATATATTTGTTTGTGCGTTCAAATGCATGGCAGTGTAGGTTTTATTAATTGATTTATTGTACTTTATAAGCATTATTATTGAAAAATATTAGCGTTCTGCACTTCTCCTACACATAAACTATAAGTGTGCCAAATTTCATACTAAGCCGTTCTAGCAATTTTCGTAAAAAGGGGTCCAAAGTTTTGGCATCACGTATATACCTAGATTCTAGTAGTAGTCCTCAATGATAAGCTCATCAGCATTGACGAAAAACATGCATTAGGTAATAAGTATTACTAGAGATTAGCAAAATAATAAGTTGTCTTTGGTACAACTGAAAAACCGCAAGTCGGAACATAATAAAATAAATATGGCATCATCTCGGGATCATGAATCATCATTTCCAGAAAAGAACCATCAAATCGGTTTATTATCGGCCAAGTAATCACGTAATAAACACAAAAACACATCCAGTCGAGCTAAGAATCGATCTTTTTTTGGAGTCAGTTAATAAAAAAACGCTTACCAAAAAGAAATGTTAATCTGAAAGATTTTTAAATACTTTTTATCGGTCTGTGTATGTGGACAAAAAACGGAAGGCGTTTTCAAACCGACGTACCTATATAAGTATCTTCACTCCCATATCCCCGAAGAGGTAGGCAGAGGCACAACCAGGCCACCCACGACTAGCCGAAGAGACGAAGTCCCACAATGAGATAGGTGGCAAGCCTATCGCCAACTGGGCACATATCCAAACCCGAGCAACATTTTTTTTATTAGAAAATTGAAAAGACCCAATTTTTTTTCGTTTGTTGCCCGACCCGGGATTCGAACCTGGGACCTCATGCAGTCAAGTCCAACAACTGAACCGATAGACCACAGAGATACCTATACTAGATCGTTTTTAATCGACTCCAAAAAAGGCAAGGTTCTCAATTCGACTGTTTGTTTTTATGTTTGTTACGCGATTGCTCGGCTAAAAACAAACTAACTTTGAAAGTTCATTTTTCAGAAAGATACCTAGGTCATAATTAATTTTATCATAATCTAAATAGTATCTTTTGAATTATACCTGCGCAATTAGGTATACCAAAGACAATATACGAATAATGTTATGTATATTTATTTCTCATAATAATAATGCATAAAGGTTCATCTGGAGTTTTGGCGCCATCGAGAGAAAAGATGGTCGAAGTTTTTTCATAATTATTGAATTTCGTGTTTTATTGAGTAAAATTAGTCAATTTTGGTAGCATTATGTACAATTTTGTTCAGTGAAAGTGCACAAATGAAATAATCATGAAGAAATTAGCGTATCGTGTACCTATTTCCTCGTTGCCCCTAAATCTCACTACATGAGCTTGAGTAATGAGGCCACTGCTTTACCCAAGACCCTGACATGACTTATTGATAACTTACTAATGTATACACACATATCTTCTTACCAAATCCCTTGCTGGGTAGGTAGAGAATATTGAGTACGCTACTGTCAATACGCGAAATTATAAAGTAGTGGTCGCCCATTGATAGAAATTTGATTACAACAAATTTTAATATCTTGTTGATAAGAACTCCATCTTCATTTATCAAGACCACCTATTTTGTTTCCAAAATTTACAAGTATTAGTTAGTGCACCATTTGTGGTCTTTTATCGTTATCACCAATATTTTTATGGATGTGTCAAATGCATGGAAGTATGTGTATTTTTTTAATTTAATGCACTTTATAAGCATTACTATTGAAAAAACTTTGGGTTCTGCACTTCTCCTACACAAAGCTAAAAGTGTGTCAAATTTCGTACTCCTTCGTCAACGCAATTTTCGTAAAAAGGGGTCGAAAGTTTTGCTTCAAGTATTAATATTATAATGATAACATAGACATTACATTTACAACATATTTACATACAACATGTTAACATATAAAATACCTGTCATTATACAACATTTTGTATAGAAAATATTGACTTAATGATCGAAATATGATTGACATCTCTAAGTGCAACCACAATTATCTGTTATACCAGATTTTCTTAAAATAACGACTGATTCAATGAAACATTGTTTAAAAAGCTATGAGAGAACAATAAGTTTGATATTTGGCGTAGATCAAAGGCTATCGCAGAATGCTAAAAACTAAACATATCACGTGTTATCTTTATCATTCTGGTTTTAATGACGTCGACCTTTTATGTAAGTTATAATTAAGTAGTTATTGTGTATGTTTTATCTAGCTTATAATGTAACTGTTAATATCGAAAAAAGACAAACCCGCTGAGTTTCTTTCGCCGGAGCTTCTCAGTGTGTGGCCGCGTTCCGATCCGGTGGTAGTATATAACAAGTCGACATGTGTGTTGGCGCGCACAAGTACCACTTGTATGGTTCACGTGAATAAAGTTTTTTTGATTGATTGACTGATTGACCCTACGATAGCAATGAATGAACGGTCACTTGATTATTTTTGTGAAGTTGTACGATTTATTGTTAACTAGCTTATTGTTAACTTTCTTACGACATTGTACACTCATTTAAGTAAATTTTCATGGTTAGTGATTGGGACGGAAAAAAATCTCGTAAAAAAGTGTCCGAAATGTTCACCCCGGCTAGTAGCTAACTTTTAAACATTTGTTGAAAAATCTTTTAGTAGTTTATGCTTGAAGAAACAACATACAAAAACTTAAACCCTCGTTTTGTATCCTGTGTCTTGTATAAGTTTAACACGTACCAATATTTTTTGAAATAATTTATAGATTTAGTTTTATTGTTTGTACATACTGTAGACGGAGCTAAAAAAAATTCTTCGTAGGTAGTGGAGCTGCACTCTTTGAGCTAGCTTTCTCACTTAGGTTTATACTGTTCTATTTGTTTCTAAATTCCTAAAAAAATTACAAATTGCAGTTAGTTATAACAACTATCAAATTCATTTTTAAAAAACCAATTTTCATTTCCTGCGATAGAAAATAGTATATTACATCCCGAGGACAGAAAACTAAGAAAAGTCATGTAATCTGGGGCTTTCTATTTTACTGCCAGAGATGTGTATGGTATTTTTCTGCCCAACGACAAACTAAGTATAACACTATTTAACGCATCGGAAGGAAAATTTTCTCTTTCACTCGGAGAGCGGAAAAACTGGACCACTGAAACCAAAATACGTTTTCACCAAAATTTCCTTGATGACAAGCTATAGCTGAATTCCCACCAATACTGATTTATTATCTCCAAAACCTCTGTTATTCAGAATTTGATATCATTAAAAATATCTAAGTATTCTTTAAAAAACAAAACTATTAGTTGGTTAGGATAATTATTTTCTAGTAAATAGTTTAATTTTTCAGATTTTTCATAACAATTCACCGCATTTATATGTGTAAAATTTAGGTGTAAGTGTGTGTGTGTGTGTGTGTGTATGTGTGTGGTATGTGGGTCTGTGTGTGTGTGTGTGTGTGTAAAATAAGTCTTGGAACTCATTACTTACCGAAAACGTATCTATAGAATCAAGTTAGCCTAGCGTTACCTCAATAGTCCCAACAGCCCGGCCACAGGATAGCAAACCACCTATAATATGATGTCTTTAAGCCAAGGTTGTCTCTCACTATCTTTTATCAGGATAGCAAATTTTCATTCAATTTTCTGTCTGTCTGCCAGGCAACTCATAAAAGGC
>NJDD01000610.1:106752-134164 GCA_002245505.1 Calephelis nemesis
GCGTAGGCGCGCACAGTTTTTGTTGATTAAACAATAAGTTTTGCATTAGTTATGTACTTGTTTAATCTCAAGCTTTAAATTTTCTGTTGACGTAATCAGTCTTTACTACTTACTTTACTACTATAGAATGTAGAGTGTGCAAAGCTCGCTTTTTTTATAATACGTCACGGTCATATAATGTACTAGCTTCCACTTATTGCTTTGCTCGCATACCAATTTATACTTTTTTTTACCAATTGTAGCCTTTATATTATTTTGATGTATAAACTACATCTAAAGTTTCAGCTAAATCCATTCAATAGTTTGTGCGTGAATCGGTAACAAACATCAAATCAATGTCACAAATTTTCGCATTTATAATATTGGTAGGACTAATAAATAACAATAAATTATGATTACAGATTGTCATAGCTATGAAGGCGCTGGGCAATATCGGTGGTTTCAGACATGAGTTTTCAGATGTGCTGATGAACATCATCGGAGACACGCTGGCGCCGGTGGGTGTGCGGCTCACCGCCATCGACGCCTTCCGCCGGACACCCTGCACCGACACCAGGTAAGGTCCACCGTGTCACTTGGCTGCTTACTAGTGTAGGCTCTGTTAATACCCTTAAGTAGCTAACCAGTTTTAGAAATAGAATGTAGCTTAGAGTGGTTTTTAATACGATTGAAAGGCAAAAAAGCATTCCGATTTCTTAAAGAATGAGCAATCGAAATCATTCGTTCGCGTACTTAGCCACTTGTATGTATATGAAATAAAATGTTTGTGAAATAATACAAAAATAAGGAATAACTGGTTCTTCATTTCGCCCTTCACAAGAAGCCCATATCAGTCACCAATTCATACTAATATTAAAAATGTGAAAGTATCTGTCTGTTGCTCTTTCACGACTAAACCGCTTAACCGATTTTGATGAAATTTAATATGCATATAGCTATAAATTCACCTTCAAACATTAACTAATTTTCTTTTCTAAAATCAACCCCAAAGGACAAAAATAAGGAATCAAAGTGCGAATGAAAAAGAAAATTTGATTTTTTAATTTTTTTTATAAAAAAAATTTTGCTCGGCATTGGATATGTGCCTGGTTGGCAATAGGTTTGCCACCTATCATATTATGGGACTTAGTGTCTTCGGCTAGTCGTGGGTGCACTGGTTGTGCCTCTGCATACCGGTTAGGGGATATAGGCGTGAAGATACTTTTTTTTATAACTATAACTGTACATAACTAACTGTACAATAGTATATCACATCCGTAGGTCAATAAATAAGAAATCTTTAAACACAAGTAATTTTGTGAACAGTTACTAAACATGTGATCTATATCGTTCTACTCGCCAAGGTGTATATTTTCTACTAACAACAGCAACTAGGTGGAAGAGTTTCGCAGCGACTCACCCGGATTGGTACCACCGCCTACCCTATTCCTGCCGCCATAACGTCATGACGTGTTCCGGTTTAGGGGTAAGGTAGCCGGTAAACTTACTTTTGCTCGAGGCCTAACATCCCGGCCTCAGGTTGGCAACGCACCATTACCACCTTTGGTATTTCTCTGCAAATCCGTCTGCTTGTTTGCCTTCCAATTAAAAAAAACAAGAAATTAATTGAAACTTTATTTCTGCATTCAACAGTGAATATTTCTTGGAGACATTCCGCTACGACGCAGAAGACGTGGAAATCCGAATCGCGTCATATTTACAAGTCATGAAATGTCCAGATCTCAGCACTATTAGGAAAATATTTCATACCCTGCGCAACGAACGCGTTAACCAAGGTAATCAACAAGTACGCTCAATTACAAAAAACGCTTACATAAAATTATGTACATTGTATATGGATAGTTTCATGGACTTTTTGCAAAGACTGTACCATTCCTAATAATATTTTTTTTGAAGTGAAACTTCTTTATCGGGTTTGGAAAAAAATTTGGTGTAACATTTTTTCGTTACGCGTCACATTTTTCCGTTACGCGCCATCTTTGTTCTTATCCCTACCACGCGTGATTCGAAGTATACTTTCTCCAGCGGAGTAGGTATTAGCAATAAACTTTATTTTACCAATTTCTGTAAGTTGCATATAGTAAATTATTTTTTGAAAGATAACGTCATAAAGAAGTTTCATTTCTTCACTTCTTACGAGTGTACGCTAGTACACGCACACATTTTTATTTTATTATAATGTAAAACAGTGTACGGTAAAAGCTTATTCATCAACTTAAACATTCCAAATTCAAATTTGATAATATGAATAAAAAATATACCTACTTTTAAATAAAAAAAGCTAAATTATATGGGATAACGTACTACTTAGTCCTTTTCGCATTATATGCCAAAGTATGTTTAATATAATGTGTGTGTGTGAAAAGTTTTCTTGATTCTTTAACAAAGTTTAAGAATATTTTAACTTTCGTTGTTTTAATGAACGAAGTGATATTGTTGACTTAAGTTTTCCATATTAGATAAAAATTAAAGCTTATCTTATATGCATTTTGGTTTGAGATTTTTTATGGATTTGAAATACAAACAAGGATTTTGTGTTTAATTAGCTGACCATAATCTCTAAACTAAATTATGACAATGTATTTAGTCAGGGATCGCAGGATTATGTTGTAATTCACAAGAGTAACAAAACTCTTATGATAATAGTTTATGATATTAGTGACAAATTTAAAAATGTTTGCTTTTAGTTAATAAAATATTAAACTATTCTTTCAATATAATATTCAGGCAACGCCTAGTTTGGGAACCTCTGGTAAATCATGTCAACAGAAAAAGAAAGATAAGCAATACTGATCTCCAAATAATTATAATGTCATTTTTCTATTTCATTTTCATTTATTTAAATAATTATATCTCTCGCTGTCCTCTCTCTCTTTCTCATCTCACTCTTGAGAATATGCAGAAATCGCGACACTTAACACTTGACATACTCTGCCTATTTCTAAGAAACGTGACAAGAATATTTATAATAATAAATAAAGTATGTATTAAATAAAAAAAATAACATTTATAGTTGCAACATTCGTTTGGAGTCACTTAAACAACCTTGGTCAATCTTCACTTCCGTCGCGAGTGGAGATACAAGGTCTCCTGTCTGGAAACACGATGCCGCAGCTTGAAGATAGTCCGGACTTCAGGATGTTCTCGAGGAACTACGAACAGAGTGTTTTCTTCGATCAGTATAATGCTGGTACGTAATCGGGTTATTTGGTTATCTGTGATTGATTTGTTTCTTATGTATTATTATGAAAAATGTAAAGGAAATCTAGGATTATTTAAAACAGTTTTGTTTATGGTCTGTTAAATACATTGACAACGACCAGGGGGCGGATTGCGTAACTTTTTACTGATAATCATCCAGTGAACAGTGAAAGTGACCCAACAGAAATACACTGGAGATAGCAAATCCAAAACACCTTTACTGGAGATACCAAATTGACACCGACCAGTGGCTGATTGCATATCTTTTTACTGGTAATCATCCAGTGAACAGTGAAAGTGTACATCAAATAGCTGTCAAATGACGTGTTTTATATTTGCTGTCTCCTGTGACCAACAGAAATACAATAGAGATAGCAAATACAAAACACCTTTACTGGAGATAGCAAATTGACACCGACCAGGGGCTGATTGCATATCTTTTTACTGGTAATCATCCAGTGAACAGTGAAAGTGTACATCAAATAGCTGTCAAATGACGTGTTTTATATTTGCTATCTCCTGTGACCAACAGAAATACACTGCAGAAAGCAAATACAAAACACGTCATTTGACAGCTATTTGATGTACACTTTACCCAGTGATCATCACCAAAAAGATACGCAATCAGCCCCCAGGTAACCAAAAAATTGCACATCAGAAAAAAATGTTTGCGTTTAGGTATAGAATTCAACGTACTACAACACACCCTATTCATACCCGATTCGCGTATCAATTGGGTCTGTTTGGTGTATTAAAAAAAGTTATTAAGTTAAAATAAAGTTATTTAAGCTTTTTCTATGACATTGGAAGGCAAACAAGCAGACGGATTTCCTGATAGTAAGAAACTCCCGCCGCCTAGAGACACCAAAGGTGGTAATGGTGCGTTGCCAACCAAAGGCCGGGATGTTACGCCTCGAGCAAAAGTAAGTTTACCGGCTACCTTACCCTCCGAACCGGAACACGTCGTGACGTTATGGCGGCAGAAACAGGCAAGGCGGTGGCACCAATCCGGGCGAGTCGCTGCGAAACTCCACCACCTAGTAAAGATGTTTAAGAGATATTCTAAAGAAATTTTTCTTTCCTTCTGACCAATACCTTCCTAACAAACTATTCTGTCTATTAATACGAACCGCTTACAAATCCAAGGCTTATAAGGTTATCACTTTGATACAGAGTAACGAGGAACTATAAAATACAGTTACGTTTTTATTTATACTAGTGGTTGCCCGTTGATCGAAATTCGACCATAATAAATTTTAATATCTTGTTGATAAGAACGCCATCTTCATTTCTTAAGACCAACTACTTTGTTTCCAAACTTTTTAGTGCGCCATCTGTGATCTTCTATCGTTATCATCAATATATTTGTTCGTGTGTCTCAAATGCATGGTAGTGTGGTTAATGTTTTATTCATTGATTTAATGTACTTTGTAAGCGTTAATATTGAAAAATATTAGCGTTCTACACTTCTCCTACACCTAAACTATAAGTATGCCAAATTTCATGCTCAAGTTTTGACATCATGTATTAATATATAGATTTTGTTTCAGGTGGTAATTACGAAGCCAATGTAATATTTTCACCAGACTCGTACATTCCGAGGTCTGTGTCCCTTAATTTGACTATCGATATGTTTGGCGAATCTATTAATCTGCTTGAGGTAAGTTTTGCTTGCTTTTGATTATAATTTTATGTTAAATTTTAGCAAATTATCTGTGCTCAAAGTAAAATTGAAAAAAAAAACTTTTTTCTTTTTTTTATAATTTACTGCAATGAATAATTTTCACAATCTATTACTTAGCATACTATTTTTCACACCAGTTTTATAAACACAAAGGGGTGTTTGTTATATTGTCCAAGATTAATGATGCTAACGGTCATGTCGACATTTTATTTATTTTAGTAGCTCGGGATCAAAACGTGAAAATCGCGGAAAAATGATTTCGTCTTCAATCTAGTCAAATCCCCGACCAATCACATCTCATCATTTCTAATTTTTACACTTTATTTGATATGGAGAGAAACTAAGATGGTGATAATAACTTATTATTTAACGTGATCTATATTTCATATTTTTATTCTTTATATAGTCATATATTAACTGTCGTTGTTTACTTTTTTTTATATGTAATTCAATAGATGAAAGGCCGAGGCGAAGGATTTGAAACATATTTCGAAAATCTATTCGGCAACGATGGTCCTTTAAACAAAACCAAAATAACTGATAAAATACAAAAGTTCCGTTTTGATCGGTCTACCAACGACGCTGATGAAGTCAGGTAAGTTTATTCAATTTTTGAAGTGACACTAATTGACGCGCGAGAGAAATTTGCCGTCATTTTCTTCTGTTACTATTTCTACTGTTACGCGTCACAGTTCTCTATTACGCTCTTTAAAAAGACACAGTATGTTATCATATCAATTTGTTATGATAACATACTGTGTGTTTTTGGTTTTGCTGTCCGTAATACCTTCAAACTCACACTAAGGCTTGCACCTCGAGTAACATGCGATATATAAAGTTTTATCTTTTTAATGAAACTTCTTTCATGTTGTGCTCTGTGAAAAATGATGTCATAAAGAAGTTTTGTTTCTTACATGTGTGTACTAATACACCTACATTTTTTTTAATATCATTCCAGAGTTCAATCGTCGCCACCGCCTTAATATTACATGTATTTGCACGCTCAATAAATATACTAGGAGTCCCATTAAAATAATTAACATTGATTTATACTTGAACTACTTACTATACTCTTCTTGTTCCAGCTTCGCACAGGTGTACAGACTTCTATGTTATTATACAAATAAATCTTCCTCTTCACTCACATACCTACATTAAATAAACTGCATTAAAAATTTGTTTCGTAATTTTAAAGATCTAAGTATACGTAGGGATAGATAGCGGAAAGCGACTTTGTTTTATACTTTGTAGTGATGATAAAATTATTTCTTTTTCTGTTTATCAGGGAAAAGATTGATGGTCTCGGATACAAGAATAAAGCTCAAAATCATCGTTTTCCGAAAGCGGAGCTGAGCTTTAAGGTTTTCGGAAACGAGATATCGTTTTGGAGCGCGGAAGGTGACGATGAAATTAAGAAGTCTTTGGAGAGACTAAACCCTAAATTGAGGATTTTGGAAATATTGTCTGGAAAGGTAAGATGTTTTGATACCCACCATTTTGTGCTAGAAACTTAACATTAGAGTCTCAGATACACAATATATCTCATAATTCATTTCTTCAGAAAACCTATCAATGTACTATAAAAATATCTAACTTTGTCTCTAGTGTTTTTCGTATTGTAAAAGTATTATTATATTGTAAGTGTAAGTATATTGTATTAGCCTCCTCAATGTCGGATTGTCGGACTTGACTGCATGAGGTCTCGGGTTCGATTACTGAGTCGGGCAACAAAGAGAAAATTGGGTCTATCCATTTATAATAAAAAAAAACGTGGCTCGGGATTAGATATGTGCCCGGTTGGCAATAGGCTTTCCACTTATCACTTTTTGGGACCTAGTGTCTTCGGCTAGTCGTGGGTGCCCTGGTTGTGCCTCCGCCTACCACTTCGGGAATATGGGCGTGAAGATGTTTACTTACTTATTTTACTAACAGAGTGCCAAATGTCTAGACCCTTGCAGACCTGCCTAGCTTCCTTTACATTAAATAACCCTTTCATACACTGGTTTCGGAGACTCTTGACGCACATAAAAACCTCAAAATTTAATTTTTGAAAAACGAAAATCGTGTCGTATAGTTTAATACGAATTATCTTTAGGCGTTTGGTAAACTTTGAGAAAAAACGTAAAGGCCACTTACACGTTCCCGGGTTAACTATTTGACTCTGAGCTAGGTTCTAACTAGGGTTAAATCCTCCTCCTTATTAAATTTAACCCTGGAATGTACGAGTTGCCCTTCAAGTGATCTTAAATAACCATTTTTCAGGAAATATCATACAATAAAGCGTCCCTATTCTTGGATACGACATTCTCTGTGCCCACGGGATGCGGTCTACCGATGAACATGAACCTGATGGGCACTAGCTATGTGGACACCAAAATGTCTGGCACCGTGGTGGATACTTTCTCACATTCTGGCAATTTGGATTTCGAAGGAAAAATTCGTCCTAGGTAAGTTTGACATCTATTCAATTTTGAATCAGTTTTATAACGCCTTTTCTGAAATTGGCTAATGTAACAGCTCACATTTGATATCTTTAAGACTCAATAAATTTTGAAAAATAAGTTCTGTGGTCTAGCGGTTTAAGTGTTGGACTTGACTGCATGAGGTCCCGGATTTGAATCCCGGGTCGGGCAACATAAAGAAAATAGGGGTTTTCCAATTTTCTAATAAAAAAAATGTAGCTCGGGATAGGATATGTGCCCGGTTGGCGATAGGCTTGCCACCTATCACATTGTGGGACTTAGTGTCCTCGGCTAGTCGTGGGTGCCCTGGTTGTGCCTCTGCCTACCTCTTTGGGGATATGGACGTGAAGATACTTTAAGTTTTAAATGTGCACTGTTTTATCATTTTTACGATTGAAATTTATTTGTAATTTAAAAAGGCCAGCAATTGATCGGATTTTTATTAAAAATTGCAATATAAATTAGCTGAGAAATATCTACTAGAAAACCTGTGAATTCTGGTCACCTGTGAACTACAAAAAAGATATGGTACGTTGCCAATCTCAAAGATGAGATGTTAAGACTCATTCATTAGTAAGTTTAAAGCAGTCGAGTTGTATTTGATATTTTCCATCGTCGCCGATTGGTAAAACTTCCAAATATTCAAATTTTTTAAAAAAAGTAATTTAAACTAAGTAGTTTAAGTTCTAGCCCTGATGATGCTGTAATAACCGAAAACGGTAGGCTATTTATAAAATAATAAATTATAAGTGTTACGTAAAACAGTACAAGTGTTTCTTCTTTTAAAAATACTAGTGGTCGCCCATTGGTCGAAATTGGACAATAAATTTTTTTTATATCTTGTTGATAAGAACCCCATCTTCATTTCTCAAGACAAAAAAATTTGCTTCCAAACTTTTTTTTTGCGCCATCTGTGATCTTTTATCGTTATCATCAATATATTTGTTTGTGTGTGTCAAATGCATGGTAGTGTTGGTATTGGTTTAATCATTGATTTAATGTACTTTATAAGCATTATTATTGAAAGATATATAAGTGTGTGAAATTTTATGCTCCTGCGTCCGCGTAATTTTCGTAAAAAGGGGTCGAAAGTTTTGGCTTCACTTATTAATATATAGATGAACAGTGGAGCTATGACAGGTGGAGCGGAAAAAATAAATAATTTACAAAAGTTACGCTCGTCAAGTAACTGTCTGTCGGGAACTGCGTCATCTGAGATTTACCCGTATGTTAATATTTCAACTAACAGTTACCCTTTGTCAAAATTTTCTAGAATTTAAAATATACATAACCAAACATTTTTATGTATTTAGATTTATCATCGATATTTTTTTATCAGTAGTATTTACTAGATGAAAGAGTTTCGCAGCAACTCGCCCGGGTTGGTACCACCGCCTTACCTATTCCTGCTGCCATATCGTCTGTGCTTTCCAGTTGCCAGTCTGTTATCGTCAGGTTGGCAACGCACCATTACCACCTTTGGTGTTTCTAGGCGGCGTGATTTCTTACCATCATGGAATCCGTCTGCTTGTTTGCCTTCCAATATCATAAAAAAAGCTTATATAACTTTATTTTTATATGAGAATTGATATTCCAGTGTAGCAGTGAGTATAGCGGCAACGATGAGCGTGTCGGCCGGCACGCTGGCGGCGAGTGGCATCCGACTGTCCACCCGTCTGTACACCGCCACCGCGGTCGAGGCCAAGCTGGCCATCCGCGGACTCAACCTCGTCCGCCTCGACCTCTCGCTGCCCAGGGACAAGCAGGAGATATTCGCCGCCAAGTTAGTAGCCTCAGCATGTTCGAATTTTAGATTTTTTTATAATTGATAGGTGCAAGGGTAAAACAACGTAAAGTCATACAAAGTTGTTTCCTTTCTTTAACGTAATTACCCTTTATTGTATTATATAGTAATACTAGGCGCCCGCCCCTGCTTCAAACGGGTATATAATATAAAACCGCTTCAATCATTTTATCTATTAAAAAAACCGCATCAAAATCCGTTGCGTAGTTTTAAAGATTTCAGCATACAAAGAGATAGAGGAAGCGACTTTGTTTTATACTATGTAGTGATACAGATAGACAAGAACCTTGGGATTTGCCTCTAACTTAAAACATACATATTACCGACTAATTTGACATAGCAGATATACAATGCGAATGTGGATGGATGTAGGTACCCGGGAAAACCAAGGTTAACATTCCACTATATTATCCGAGGGTGGTGTAAGGGTCTCTGAAACCAGCGCGTTTATTTGAAAAGGGTAATGAATTTGAAGGAAGCCAGACTGGTTACTCAGGATAGTGAAGTTATATATATATATATCAATACTATCGGCCTACCCCGTGAGAGATTTGGTGTAAAGATACATATGTATGTATGTATGTATGTTTGTATGTATGTATGTGCCGATTAGTATTTATACTCTACTGCACACGAAAGTCTAAAAATATAAGTAAGAGATCAAGCGAGAAATTTGTTTTCCCTGATCAATACTAGGTCCGAACTCCTAGTGCTTCACGGAGAAGAAGAGCAGCCTCAACTAGGACTCAACAAGAACAGGATAGAACAAAACACTTGCAGCTGGACCACGTTTGACAAGGCTATAGGTATTAAAGTCTGCGCTGCGTATCAGGTAACCTTAACTTCTTCTGAACATGTTGAAAGTGTAAAGTCGTATCTGTAAAGTGAAAATGATTGGAGCCCAGAAAACCCATCTTAGCAAAGTTTTTTCGAATTATTGTCTGTTACTTTACTATCATCAGCACTAGAAAGATAATTGGACCATTTTGAGAAAAGGTGGAAGTTTTATCTTTGCCTCTTATATATTACTTTATGTATGCTAACAGATTTATTCGCAATTTGACCGATTTAAAAAATTCTTTATGTCTTTAAAAAGAGTATATTTCCGACGTGGTATCATCGCCACTAAATCGAGTTCTGATGGTGGAATTACAGGTAAGATCATAATCAATAAAAATATTCAATTTCTGTGTAAATATGTGCAGATGTATATGTAGATGACATAATGTTGAAATGAAGGTCTGTTAAGCTGTTGCATAGCTTCTATCATGGGTCTTTAATGTGGAGACCGAATCCAGAAATTCCGTAACGAAAATAACCTAACTTCTCCCACTCTGACCGGCACAGAGGTGATGCTTTTTAGTTTTACTATCTATCAATGAGTGGCAGAACTTTTAATGACTGTTTGATCACTTTAGTTCAGCAACTGGCCTCTAGGTGGCATTGGTTGTATCGGCGTTACTGCTCGTAATCTGGTGACTCATGGCTGCTTATGCAATAGCTTTACCAAGGCAGTCTCCGAGTGCCACACGTCTTTTTTCTTGCAGTATACTACACTTGAATTATTTTAGACATCTTTTGTATTATTTGCGTATTTTAAAGTACAGCTAACGAAAATCTCTGTTATAAAATCTTGTGTTTCTGAATGTAAGAACTCGTGTAAAAACAATAGAGGGGAGTTCGGCTTTAAGCAAGACGATTTCTACTAATGATGTAAATATTTCAGTTCCCGAACATGACAAACCTTCGAAATGCGCCATATTTCATAATGAGTGGCCCGGCCAAGTATATACTATCACTCGAGAAAGCCGACCCGTCTGCCAAGACGTACACTATCCAGTACAAGTGGGACACAAACGAGACTACTAACGTTGTTAACTTTTCTTTTGACACACCTAACAGCAAGGTAAGATAGGTTATTTCATTTTTTATAGGATAGGAACGCAGAAAAGCAAATTCATGATGATGTAAAACTGAAAATGAAAAGAGCGCATCGAATTCGGCCCATCTGTTTTAGTTATGATATCATCGATGGGTACCAAGACACGTCAAACAGACACCCCTTCTTTTTCGTCGGGACTTGAAATACACGTTCTGAGATTAATATTTTGTGCTAGTTTTCCTGCTACCCTACCTACCTATCTACTTTCTCAATCGCAACTCGACTTGCAAATACCGAGGTTGTGGTTTTTACTAGGTGGAAGGACAGGGCTTCATTAAAAAGCTAAGACGAAAGCTTGGCCAAGCTTTCGTCAAAATTTAGTTAGATTGAAGACAGAAATATATGTGATTGGGAAAAAATAATTTTATTGACGTTCGTCAATAGCTGTGGGATAGGTTAGTCCATATTAATATTAGAATTGTTGTAATGTTATAAATAGCGATGTTATATTTTTTTGCATATGAAGAATGATTGACGCTACTTATTATCCTGATACTAACAGTTTCACGCAGCTTTGCCTGCGTTACTTGGCTTTTACTGCCAAACAAAGCCTATGTCACTAATACTGTCACTATGTAGCATTCTAAAGGTGAAAGAATTTTTGAAATCGGTTCAGTAGTTCCGGAGCCTATTCATTTTAAACAAAAAATCAAACCTTTCCTCTTTTTGATTAGTATAGGTCTAAATAAACGAGTTTTTAGTGAGCGAGCTAAATAATTTTAATTTGTGGGTGTATCTGGATGCAAAATCTGGTTGTATTGTAAACATATAAATACAGATATGAAGCCTAACGTTTTTGAAATAATGTTTTAGGAAAAACGCATGTTCAACGCGCTTGTCAGTTTATCAAACACCTCAAGCAGTGCAGCTGTCAAACTGCAAGCTTCCGAGAACATTATCGAGGCTAAGGCACAGTACCGGAACAAGCCGGACGATAAGTCTATAGCGGCGAGTCTGAACGTGGACGGGCGGAAACAGTTCGACACCGTCATGGCCTTGACGAGGCACGACATCAAGTACGGATACGTCTGGATCCCGCAAGCACATTGGGTCGTCAATGATGAGAAGGTGGCTGAACTTTCTGGTGAGTAATATTACATCATATAGACCTTATTGTCTTCTTCTGGTTTGGAGTCTTCGGTAACTGGAAAACTTACGCAAGAAGCTTAACACTTTAGCCTTAGGTGTCAATGCACCTTTACTATCTTTGGTGTCCTTGGACGACATGTATTTCTTTTCGGAAAATCCGTCTGCTTACTTAAGATTTATGGAGAGGCAACTAAGGGTTATGAATGTGTAAAGAAGCCTGGCAGGTTTGTAAGGATCGTGAGGTTTGGCACTCGATACTCTCTGCCTACCTCGTAAAGGATTTGGCGTGAAGATAATATGTATTTATGTATGTATGTAAGAAGACTCATTTAGTCTTGTACATTAAAAATTTTTTTGTTACGTTGAAAGGTAAACTCCGAAACTGCTAAACCGATCTCTATCTAATTTCACGTATCTGCAATTTTGCCCAATTTGAAAGTTGGGATATATTTTTTTTCTAACTCTAAATAAACTTCTAGTACGCTAAAGTAACTGGTTGCAACAACATTATATTAAAAATACTAGCGGTCCGGTACGTGCTTCGCTACGTATATGACCACATGAATGACATAACACAACAAAACAAAAAAAGAGAAAAAACAACTGAAAAGAGTTTCAATATGCCAGCACAATCCCCATCTGAAACAAGTTTCAATTTGACTGAAAAATACCCATTAACAAAATGATAAGCCATTTATTAAATTCATTAGTAAAAAAAATGTGATAAATGAAGAACCTCTCTACCGATTATATGCAAACTTCACATAAACCATCTACTTTATTGTTAGTCCATTTAGTTTGGATAGGTAAATCCGTTCTTGAGTTATAAAATTACAATGTAAAGTGGCATTGCTTTAAAATTGTCTACAGGAAGCTTCAAAGTTAAAACTAAAGGTGGTGTCACACAATGCGACATAACGGCAGATTTCCAAACGAAACAACTAGCGAGTCGTATGCAAGGCTATTACAGTATCAACGGCCCCACTCATGGCTTGAAGCTGCAACTGGACTATCAATTTTATAGAAACCCGAAACAGACTATCAAAATAGAAGGCTTATACAGCGAAAGGGCAATGGGCTTCCGACATGATTTGTACGGCGAATTGGCTATGGAGTTCACAGCGTATTCTTCGTACAATTTCTACTCAGTTTTAAGAAATGTGGTAAGTTTCATATTAGATTTACTGGTTTTGGGACATCTTATTATTCCATTCTATCTGTATTTTGCTTGCGTTTGATATTTTACTTGTTTTTGTTTTTTAATGTTATTTAAAAGTATTCTATAGTCTCTTTTTCTATGTTTTTGGTTTTTTACAGTCTCTTTTTAAAACGTTATTTTTACTTTTTAAATGTAAAGGCGTTTTGGACAGGATTCATAGAGCCAAAACTAAGTAAATATGTTTAATTATTAATTGTATTTTATTTTTGATTTAATAATTTAATAATTCTCTTAGTATATAACAACCTAACTAAATTCGTTATAACATTTTATCACAAAATAAATTGCATTTGTAAAATATTTTTTACAACAGCCCAAGCCAGCCAAACAGCTAGGTTTTCAATAATTATTTTAGTATTTAATTTGCAAAAGACTATGTACTATTTGTTATTTACATGAAGTTTCATTAAAAAAACATGTCTTTTTTGTCTTTCACTTAATATATAAGTAAACGAATCTTTTCATATCACCAGATTCGTTGGTTCTATGACATTAATATTTTAAGTAAATACTTAGGTAGCTATTTTTTGGAGAACACGAGTTACGATTTCTTTAAAATTATATCCAACTAGCAGTTTTACGCAGCTTCGCCTGCGTAACTTGGCTTCTACTGTACCGATTTGGATGAAACAAAGCGTATGTCACTCGTGGATAATGTAGCGTTCGAATTGTAAAAAGTGTAGTTTTTGAGCCTATTCATTACAAACAAACAAAGTTTTCCTCTTTATAATATTAGTATGATGTAGTCTTCGCCATTTCTTATACAGACCAAATATACGAATTTAATAATACCTTAAATATTAGGCATTTCGTTTACCAAGGGGAGTCTAAGAAAATGTACCGCTAGGATACATATACACATAGAAAAGTAAGCAGACATTGAACAAACACGATACACAATGTCCAGCACTCACTAGTCATAGAAATTTGAAACACTATAAACAAACTAATAAGTAAATATCTCTGGACAAATCACACAAATTGAATCTAACCCCAAAGTAAGCATATTATATGTTTGTGTTATGGGTGTTAGTCAACGATACTAATACTAAGAAATACTGACATAGATACAAATAACAAATTTAATAAACACCCAGACCCGAAAATGCAGACATCTAAATGTTCATTACACAAACGCCTGCCCCCGTCAGAAATCGAACCCGAGCCTCGCGGTTGATCGGTGTGGTTAGGCGTGTACGCTAGCCACTCGACCAGTGAGCTAGTTTTAGAAAAAAAACTATTCTTCCATGTTTTATCACCAATGTTCTATGGTCCTGTATTTAAAAATATCCGTTTTCAGAAAACCCAAACTCATCTGGACATTGGTCTAAATGTAAGCGCTACAAAGGAACTGAATCATGACCCGGCGTTCACCTTTGTATTCAGTCGTATAGACAAACTCACCGGGATCAAACTTAACACGGAGATGGCTTTGAAGAGACCAAGACCAATGATGATGAAACTAGAATTCGAACAGGTTGGTTGCTATTTTAACTTATTTCAGAAGAGGTGGCGCATGTATTTTCTTTTTATGAGATATTTCAGCTAACAAGGAAACGGCTCTCCTGATGGTAAAAGACAACCGTGGCCTGTAGGCAAAATAGATGTTACAGGTGCGTCGCTGTCCTGTTGCAAGGTTGTTAACCAATTGTACAAGTCTACCGGCGACCCTACTCCCCGGATCGGAAAAAGACATTGCTTGCTTGCCGTTGACGTGTTCCGGTTCGGAGGGTAAGGTAGCCGGTAAACTTATTTTTGCTCGAGGCCTAACATCCCGGCCTCAGGTTGGCAACGCACCATTACCAACTTTTTTGTCTCTTGACGACCTAAATTTTTACCATCAGGAAATCCTTCTGTTTGTTTGCCTTCCAATGTCATAAAAATACAAGTTTTAAAAAGAAAATGGCTGTAATTGATACTTCTGGCTAATCGTGGGTGCCCTGCTTGTACCTCTGCATATTTCTTCGAGGATGGGTGTAAAGATACTTACTTTCTGATTCACAGACAGGTCCAAAGTATTCCGGCTTGGCGCTCATGAACTTCAATCCTCGGTCCCGCGCGATTCTCGTGTCTGGGTATTTGTTCGCACCGTCTGGGACACAACTGTATGCGGATGCTGAATTCAACGTGACGCTACCGGCCTTACATCCAGCTACTGTTCGCGTCAAGTTGCATGAAAAACGGGCTAATGAGTTTCAAGTAAGTGTGAAAAGGTTTCTGGGATATGACCCCGCTGCCCGCTAGTGGAATCTATATAATATATTGATACGTGATGCCAAAACTCTGGACCCCTTTTCACGAAAATTGCGCTGACGGAGGAGCATAAAATTTGGCATACTTATAGTTTATGTGTAGGAGAGGTGCAAAACGCTAATATTTTTCAATAATAATGCTTATGAAGTACATAAAATCAATAAATAAAACATTACCCACACTACCACGTATTTGACACAACAAACAAATATATTGATGATAACGATAAAAGATCACAGATGGCGCACTATAAAGTTTGGAAACAATGTAATTGGTCTTGAGAAATAAAGATGGCGTTCTTATCAACAAGATATTTTATTATGGTCGAATTTCGACCAATGCGCGACCACTAGTAGTAGTTAAGATTGAAGAAAGAAGTGCAGAAAGTCAGACGAGATGGTTAACTTGCGATGACTCGCCTTGATCAATGTTTAGCTTTTGATCCCACTCTCAGTTTGGCAACCTTGAATGTCTTAATAGGTCTTCCGTCCCGGCCTTAGGAGAGTGACGCACCGGTAACATCTTTGGTGTCTGTAGGCCACGGTTGTCTTTCACCATCAGGAAAGCAGTGCGCTTGCCCTTAAAGCTTTAGTTCCTACACATAGTCACCTATTTCTTACTGTTAGGAAATCTGTCTTCTTTGTAGGTGCTATAAGAAGATTGAAATAATATAATATATTAGAATACGATGTAACACAGACTCTTGGTCCGTTCTAGGTATTTCCAAAATAGTTTTTTTTATTAAAAAACCATGGATTTTATACATTAAGTAATGTAACATTTATTTAAAGATCTGATGTATATTCCATATTGGTGTAAAAGAAAGAATATAAGTTTATTTTATTGCTTACTGTACCTTTTTTTTTTGAGGTAATTAATTTGTTATTACAAGTGAAATCGTACGAATTACACGAACGATTACGTACGAATTATTACAGATATCGTAACTTGTTGACCATATGCTTTTATTTTCAGGCGTAAAACTAAAACAATTTTTTTAACTCATAAAATTTTTGTTTTAAGAAAAGAAAAGAAAAGATGTTTTATTTTGTAGAGTCCTTAATACTGCAACGTAATGCATTGATAGCCTATTAAACAGTTATTTAGATGGTGTACGTCAAAGCGCTTGAAGGCACGTGTGATAAAAAAAATCTGAAGAAAGACAGGAAGGAAGTTAATAATAAAACGAAGAAAAACATGCAGAACGATTTCCTGATAGTAAAAATACAGATACACAATTCAACACAACAAAATGTTAACGGTGCGTTGCTAACCTGGCGCTGTTTGTGTAGCCTCTCCGTACCTTTTGTCATGTCACAATGTTTAATTGGTTATACCAGGTAAATGCCGTAGGGGTATGGTTTACGGGCGTGGACTTCAACATAGACGCCGTGTACCAGGACCAGTCCAAAACGAACTTGGCCTCCCACCGGCTGAAGTTGCTCATCAACAGTAGCCACTTCAAGGACATCGCTTTGGACGCCAGATTCACCCAAGATAATCAACAGATCACGTTTATTGCTGAGGTAAACTTTTGTTTCTTTTATATTTTTTTTGTGTTCTTTAATATTCATCACCGACACTTGCTAATATAACATTTTAACTAATAAGTCTCTTACGTCATAGAATTTTATTATTTTTTTTACTGGTCAGTTTCATGTTTTTAAAACTTCCCCTAAATATCGATAAAATTCGAGCCTGAAAGCGAAGAACATTTTGATAATTAAAAATAATAATGAAAGAGTTTTGGCGCCATCGTGAATGATGATGGTCGTATTTTTATTTTTAATTATTGAATTTGGTGTAAATTATGAGTAAAAGTTAAAACTAGTTAATTTAGGTGGGAATTAGTTTAATTTTGTTCAGTTAAAGTGCATAAATGAAATAATCATGAAGAAATTAGTGTATCGTGAATTTCCTCACTGCCGCCAAATATCATAGACGTGCTTGAGTAACGAAACCACCGCTTTACTCAAGACCCTGACATGAGTTAGACCTATTATGGCCTTAAATTACTTATGACTGCTAAAAAGAATTTATTTATATACGGAAGACATGGCAGCATGGCCAAAAGGACTTAGTCGGTCCCAGAAAAGGACTAGGGAACTATAAAAAAATGAATGTTATTAAAAGTAACTACCTGTAATTGGCTTACTGTTTTTATTTGGTTATTTTATCAATTTGCAACTGATGTTGGTCTTCCATGTTAAAAAGTGAATTTGTTTCATCACACAGATGCCAGTTCCCGTCGGGAGTTGAAGTCTAGTCTCGAGGCTGGTCGTTGGCATTAGGGCATAAATAATTAAAAATGTTAACAATACGCAACGATTTAAGTTTTAAATCTTAAGTATCTTTACGCCTGTATCCGTGAAGATATAGGGAGAAGTACAACCAGGGAACCCACAAGTAACAGAAGGCACGAAGTCCTACTACACCTCCAATCCCTGGCAACGTTGCTTGTATTAGAAAACTGAAAATTCACATTTTCTTTAAGAGCCCGACCTAAGGATCGGACCCGGGACCTCATAAAGTCAAGTCCAAATTTTTGCGATTCTATACTAACGAGGCGTTTAGTATAAATACAACTAAAATTTATGATGGATGATGTTACCGCTGTAAAGTCACGCCAAAGCTCGTTTCTACTATAAAAAAAAATAATATAAAATGATCATAATTTTAAATAAAATAAATACTTTTAAAATTTACTTTTTTTTTCGAAATGACTACTGTTGTGTACGTCTAAAGACTTTTACAACGTCACCGGGCTACATCAAATTTACTCAGTTATCTTCACACCAAGTCTCATGGTAGCCAAAGAGTATCGAGTGCCAAATGTCATTATCCTTGCACCTTCTAATTTCTTTCACATTCACAATATGAATAAAATTACCATAAATACAAAATAATTAAAAAAACAATGATCAATACTTACATGCTTTTAAATAATAATTAAAACAATTTGTAGTGTTAAATAAACATGTAACTGTTGAGTTACGTCAATTACATTAGTATGTTATGAGTCAAACATAATAAGGTGAGTATATGCAATACATATGATAGATGATATATTTTTATGTCTTTTATTCATATCAACTTCCTGTGTCGAGACTGTCCTACTGATATGTCAAATGTGGTGAATAATTGTTATTGTTTTTCATCGACTTCAACATAGCAGCATAGGATAGTTATGATTTCAATTACTATGTACACGTATATATGTCTCTACGTTCGTTGGTTCCTTCATACTTCAAAAGAGTTTCTATGTTTTTACATAACATGTAAGAATTTTTGTTTTTTGATAATACAACGAACAATTAGACGACTCTCCGTATTCTAAAAAGATCTAGGATTATTGACGTCATAAAAGTTGTAGGTGTGTGTCTAATGAGTTAGTCTGCGGGCTATCCTGCCTTCGCGATCAAGACATGACCTTGTCATATACCTACGTACAGGAATAGGATCCCTCTTTAGGACAATTTGCTGTACTTTGCCTCTAGTGGCTTGTTCGCAAGAACATATTTAACCTATGTTCGCCTGACGCCTCTTACGAAATCTCCGGGAGCAGAACTATTAATTCTCACGCGTCACCCAGACTAGTAAGGAACAAAATAATTTGAAGGTTTAAATGATGAATGGTGATTACATATCGAACAATCACACGGATATCCTCTTAGTAAGAGATAACCGTGACCTATCACCATCTACTGGCTACCCTAACCTCTGGACCGGAACATGAAACAGTCATCACAGTCATTATAACGGCAGGAATAGGTAAGGCGGTTTATCCCTGTCTGGACGAGAACGGAATTAATAAATAGAAATATTCATTTCCGTATTCTTTCATCCAGTTTCCACAAACTTTTCCCCGCTACGTCATCATTGTATATTATCTTTAATATACGAATTTATAATACAAAAAATGATGTTTTATTATTTTCCATTTTTCGCCTCCTGTGTTCTACGTTCTAGCGGTCCTACGTCGGACTTGACTTCTTGATGTCCCGGGTTCGATCCAGAAATCGAAAAATTCAAAATTCAATTCATTTTGAATTTTAATTATTTAAAAATTTACTAATAAAATTTACGTTGCCCGGGATTGGATATGTGCCCGGTTGGCGATAGACTTGCCACCTATCACATTGTGGGACTTAGTGTCTTCGGCTAGTCGTGGGTACCATGGTTGTATCTCTGCCTACTCCTAATGGGATATGAGCGGGATACTAACTTTTGCTTTTTTAATTTTTATATTTTTGAATACATATCTATTTCAGGGTGAATACAACACAGACACATATAAAACGTTGGTCCGCTATTTGTTACTATCGGAGCAAAACTTTACCACGTATGCAGAAATCGACGTCAGTGGTCGTGCGTATAGCTTCAACCTGAACGCCGACTTAAATAACAATACTAACGTTGATATGGATATACACTTTGATCAGTAAGTGAACTTATGTAATATCATGAATTTCCCCATGTTGTCCCGGGCTCCTTTGCAGAATAGACCATCGGCTTTCCTGCCAGGCAGCTCGTAAAAGGCAAGCATAGACTTGCCGTGACTAACACCGTGACATCTGACTAGGTGATACAGTTTCGCGACGACTGGCCCGGATTGGTACCACCGCCTTATCTGTTCCTGCCGCTATAACGTCTTGACGTGTTCCGGTATGGAGGGTAAGGTAGCCGGTAAACTTACTTTTACTAAAGGCCTAACATCCCGGCCTCAGGTTGGCAACGCACCATTACTACCTTTGGTGTCGCTAGGTGGCGTGAATTTCGTAAATCAGTCTGCTTGTTTGCCTTCCAATATCATAAAAAAATATGGTTGAATATGGACATATCTAATTTGAACAAATTGCTCAAATGCGTTATTTGAATAACACTAAAGACAAAACAGATATAAATATGGACAGTGAGTAAACCTTAACGGGTTAAGTGGTTAAACATTGTAAACATATAGAAACTACGTAGCCGAGCCCGTCCAAGCTTTGCGCGGGTGGACAAATTGTTATTCATATAAACCTTCCTCTTGAATAAATCTACCTATTAAAAAACTCATCAAAATTGCTTTTTAGTTTCTTAGTCTTAAAGATCTAAGCATACATAGGGAGAGACAGCGGGAAGTGATTTTGTTTCGACAGTGATATACAAGACGTTAATCCGGTCCGGTCCGGTACCGTCATTGGAAAGTATTTTGTAATAGATGTTCATGAGTCGTGCTGTTCCTTTCCATCAGATAGCTATTTATTTCGTGTGTCTGTTCTTTTAGTAGGTAAAAAAAACAAAATCCAAATTCTTGATACACGTCAAATATTTTAGTCTTTACTGCAACTTTATATATATATACGATAATATTAAATTGACAGATTACGCGACGTCCACATATCCTACCAACGGACTGTAAACGAGAAACAGAAGAGACTAAGCGCGTCCTTCAACTGGGACGCGAATCGAGATCCTTCACAGAAAGTGAGCATCGATGCTAAACTCGAGCGTAAGGGCGATTGGAACCACGCCGGTGACGTCACACTCTACTACCCCGGCCGAGTCGTTAATGGGGAGTTTGAATTCCTGTTGAAAGGTATATTACAATATCTTTATTATATGGAAGTTTAAAGAAGTAAAAATAGTCACTCTGTGATAAGGCATTGGTAAACGATTTCTCTAAAAGTTGGTAAAAAAATAACATAACAAAAAAGGAGTTGTTTGGTTTTATCAAGTGTAGTTCGGATGCTATATTGAGAAATTCTGATCGCAGTGCTTTGTAATAACTCTTAATTTAATATGCTAGATTTCTATTATGAAGACTTTATTTTGAGGTACCCCAACTATCTCAGTTAAAGCCTGACCAAAGAAGTAAAAAAACCTGTTACGGGGTATTACATCAACTATGGTATGGTCGCCTCTGTGGTCTAGCGGTCCGGGTGTTGGACTTGATTGTATGAGGCCTCGGGTTCGAACCCCGGGTCGGCCAACAAAAAGAAAATTGGATTTTTCCAATTTTCTAATAAAAAAATGTTGGTCGGGATTGGAAATGTGCCCGGTTGGCGTAGGCTTGCCACCTATCACATTATGGGACTTAGTGTCCTTGGCTAGTCGTGGGTGCCCTGGTTGTGCCTCTGCCTACCTCTTAGGGAATATGGGCGTGAAGATGGTTCAGCAATGGGTATCGTCATGCAAATATTTTATTAATTTAGTTAAGACTAGCACAAATTAATCTATTTCTTTTCAAACAGCCGAGCCGAAGGAAAAATAAAACTTGAATTAAGTAAATAGTTGCAAATTAGTCACTTCACATTGTACGTACTATAACTACCAGTCATATTGAGACTTGACTACAAGGTCTATGATTGTATTTAGATGAATAGAGGCGTTATTTCCAGTGTAATCCAGACTTTGTTTCCATCATATACTTCGTCATATTGTTAATATTTTTTCTTAACGGGTTTTTTAATCTTTTTTGGCATTTTTGCACACACTTAACTTAAAAATCTGTTTACAAACGACACCACACTTGGGCAGACAGTAACAATAACTGAAGTGACTGACGTCTTAATAACTGTGCCACCTAAAAAAATAGTTCCAATTGTTTTATGTAATATGGCGTGGTTTTGTATTTAATTGGTCAAACAGCAAGCTTTATTTGGAATAGAATGTTGTCTTCTTTCACACTAGTTGTTGCCTGCGTGGCTAATGGTCCCTCAGAAACATATTTTCGGGATAAAAACTATTCTATGTGTTAATCCAAGTTACTCTCTATGTGTGTACCAAAATTCATAAAAAAATTGCGTGAAGGAGTAAGAAACAAACTAACAGATATATAAACTTTCGCATTTATAGTATAGGCTAAACCTTAAAAAGGGACTTTGTGATGCATCTATGTTATTCTCAAATAAACCACCAGCTCGGAAAGCGGCCTTTCACTGTGAAGACCCGTCGAGAATATAAATGTGATCACGCCTTTTATTTTTTAAGATTAACAAGACTAAAGTATACTAGAAAAAGGATAATAGGACTTTTGATGAAACTAATTGGTTAAAGTGTCAAATAGATAATTTACATAGTTAAAAAACAACTTTTCACAATCACATTCATACAAATTGTAAGGGAATAAGATAGAATTACATTAACTTACCAATTTTTGTGTTTGTCTGAGTTTATTTGATACTTAACTTTGATGGTTATGTTCACCAAAGTTAAGTATCAATCGATACTTACGCTGGTATCGATTTTTCGATATAAAAGCCCAAAGACTTTATACTACACTTTATTTTATTATCTTCCCATCTCCAGACTGGTACTGCGAGTGGCAGGTGCGCGTGGGGTGGGAGGGCGCGCCGGCGGCGGCGTGGCACGTGTTGGCCTACTCCCGGGCGCTCGCACACACAGAGTACGCGCTGCGCTCGCACCTCACCACGCCCTTCCCCGCATGGAAGGACACCAGCTTCAATATCATGTTAGTATACCACTCTATCAGTTACGTGCCACTAGTGCGAGACGACTATGAGCTGAAAAGACCATTTAAACTAGATGCTGTCAAAAATGAAGGAGATACTTAGTGAAGAAGAGTAATTTGGAAATATACAGTGCTTCCCTCTGTATATTTCCAAATTACGGTACGGTAAGTAGAAAATTTACAGCGGTGAAGTGAACGTTTAGGATGATAATAGTTTATCATGATTTGGCTGTCTCTTGGCTTGTTAGTGCAAGACAATTTGAATAACCATAAACTTATTACAAACTGCCGTATTTCGGACTTATACGCCGGTAATTTGGTGAGGCTACTACTAGTGATGGATTTCGATGGCACGAAATTTTTAATTTCATTCTTACGATTGCCATTCCGATCGAAAGATGTAAAAAGTGCTCAAATTAAAATATTATAACATAGGTATGACCTGAATTGTACGATTCAATATTTTTTGCCTACTATTCTGTAAAAAATCTTGAACTCTGAAATAATACTGATTTGATTGCCATCAAGGTGGCGATACCAAGACAACTTACAAAAGCTGAACGGGAGTATGAAATGGCAAGAAGATTTCCTCGACTTCAATCTTTTGGCGGACTACCTGCTGACAACAAGCAAGTTCTATGGGGAAATTAATGCATCAGTAAATTCCACCATACCCGCCTTGCCCCGAGCAGCGGCCATCGCCAAACACACCGTAGTGTGGAAGAAAAGCGCTGACACTTTACTTAGTTTCCAAGTGAGTGCTTGTAGTTTGTTTTTTTAGAAGTATAACACTTCTGTCACATTATGTGCTGGTAACTGATGGTGTCCAAAAATAGGGCTGATTATGCTTATTGATATGGTTTCCTAATTAGGTAGCCTTAGGTTTTGTATGCACTTAAGTGCACACTTAGGTTAGTAAAACTGGTGTATTAAAATCTATTTTTATAAAAATCAATGCCACTTTTCGTTGAAATTTTATAACTCAAGAACTGGCTCACCTATCCAAACCAAATGTTTAGGCTTTGTTCGGACTATTTAGGAGATGGTTTGTTTGAAGTTTCTTCATTTATCACACTTTTGTAACAAATGAATTCAATAAATGGCGGGTCATCATTTTCTTAATGCGCATTTTTACAGTCAAATTGAAACTTTTTTCAGATGGGGATTGTGCTGTCATATTGAAACTTTTTTCAGTTGTTTTTTTTTCTTTTTTTGTTTTGTTGTGTTATGTCATGTATGCGGTCATATACGTAGCGGATCACGTACCGGGCCTCTAATATAAACTATTTTAAAAATCTATTAACACTTTAACTAAAAATTTCAAATTAAAAACTCGCAACTTTTTCTTCATTCGACAAGTCACATACATCCGAGTCTGACGGTTTTTTTCGTCAATTTCGGTTTACAGCAACATTTATTTTGCGATATCGCTCTGATTACCTAAATAATAACAAACAATAAATATTTTCAAAATTAATATTGCGAAAATAAGTAAATAGTTTTTGTAGCATTGTAGCTTATTTAGTGTTTTATGAATAATATTGACCCAGATATTGTAAGGAGTTTTAATAAACGAATAATTGAGAACTGTCGTTTTGGCAACTGTTTTGTGTTAATATCCTTAAGCACCAGAATTTCCTGTTCCCTTAGAAAAGAAAAAAACTTCTGTTTCTTTCTCATTAAAAAAACTAAGTACAATATTTTTTACAGTACAATGAAGAAGGACTACTAATGATAAATTCATCGTGGGCTATTGATAAAGGACTTAAGGAGAACAACATTACTGGACGAATCACTCTTCTGACACCATTCCAGGTATATTAATTTTTAAAATTCATAATTTATTTATTGTTCAAATATAGGTACATAACTAGTTGGTCACAAATTTGATTTGAGCTCTACATTCTGCCTATAAGGCGTACAATTGTAAAATTGTAAAATTAATAAACTAATTTACAGTCAATATAAATAGTAAATATATTTAATAAAATTAAAATTAATAAATTCGAATGTAAGTATATGTTTATCTTATTTTTTCTCACAAATCTTACACTTATTTGAAATTAAATTAAATGTTATACATATTAGACATGAAACGGATATCCGGCAACTAACCGATATCCTTCCTATCCGGCGCTATTATTACTAACCGGCCGAATGCCGGATAACTGCTATTTGGTCGGATAGGCAACGGTTCCCCTTAACGTTGTATTTATAAGTGAAGCTAACATAGATTTTATCATAAATTTAAAGGGATATACTAAAGGATTTTTGAAAACGGAGTTCGTGTTGGGTCACAAACGTGACATCAAGGGCTTTACGTACTTGGATTTGGAGGAAAAAGTTATCAAGATTGATGTTATTGGTAAGTAGCTTTACTTATTGTCTCGGTAATATACCATTTGTCGTATGTTTTAGATAGTTACTGTAATATTACCAATGAATAAGATCAAATAAATACCACAAGTTCTTTCGCTTAATGAAATAGACAGTTCACTTTTAAGATTCTTGAACTAAATTTTCTTTCGCTCTGTATCTTTAGTGGATTAGCGGAACATTATCTATTATAGTGCTACGCAGTTATCTGTTTAATACACAGAAAGTTTATGGTACTATAGCGAGTAGTCTACTCACCACTTCCGTACCCACAGATAAGTCTTTCACACACATGCACGCTCACACGCACGCATGTGCGACACATACCACGCGCACACGCAAATGCTATACACGCAGACGTGCGCCTTTCTTTCAATAAAGGTATGTAATATGGTTAGTTATAGTAGCATACCCATTTTAGAGTTATATTCTAAAAAAAGAAATATGGATTTTTGGTATAGGTATTTTTTTAAAGGTGGTTATTCTTCTCAGGTCACATGCGACGCATCACGAACTGCATGTTGGCGGTAAACATCAGCAGTCCCGTGCCGAGCGTCTCTCTGACCACGGCCAGGTTTGGGTTTGTGGAGGCCGACCGACATCTGGTCGCCATGGTGGTCACACCCACCACTACCACTGGTATGCAAACATTTTTCCCAACCTAATGTACGATACTACGTCGTATATAAAGCTTGCTTAAAGACACTATACCGCTAGACCACAGAGACGTGAAATTAAATAACATAGTTATTTAGTAGTTATATATACATAGTTAACATTTAATTCATTAAGATTTTTTGTAAAATAAACGAAGCCCAAATTACTCCTAATTACATCAGCTACCTACCAGTGAAAGTTCCTTCAACACTGATCTAGCCGTTTCAGAGATTAGCCGTAACAAACAGACAAAAATGTTAAAAAATGGCTATTTTTCTACATGTACCATATACTCATTCATATGAATGCAGTAAAGCGGTTATATTAATATTATAGATAATCCAACTTTATTTATTTGTATACATTAAGTTAATTTGTTTGTGTAAATGTTTTGCTATAAGTTATGTGTGCAATAAAGAATTATTATTACTAGTGGTCGCCCATTGGTCGAAATTCGACCATAATAAATTTTAATATCTTGTTGATAAGAACGCCATCTTCATTTCTCAAGACCAACTACTTTGTTTCCAAACTCTTTATTGCGCCACCTGTGATCTTTTATTGTTATCATCAATATATTTTTTGTGTGTGTCAAATGCATGGTAGTGTGGGTAATGTTTTATTTATTCATTTAATGTACTTTATAAGCGTTATTATTGAAAAATATTAGCGTTCTGCACTTCTCCTTCACATAAACAATAAATGTGCCAAATGTTTTACTCCTGCGTCCACGCAATTTTTGTAAAAAGGGGTCTAAAGTTTTCGTATCACGTATTAATATATGGATAACAAACACTGACTTTATTCTTTTATTTCTAGGTATCGAAATTCTGCTTAAACTTTTGACATTGCAAGACTTCCAAATATTTGGTCATGTTGCACTACCCATAAAATATCTGAACAGGGCCATGATTACAGCCAAACGAGCACCCGAAGAGGTAAGAATTTGTAAATAATCATTTCAATGATTTTTATCTTTGTTTTATTTTGTTTATAGACATAATATGCTATATTTTTTAGTATGTAAAATTTAATTCAATTGTATATTTTGTACGTATCAAATTGTTAATATGTATATACATAATAATTGATTTTTAACATTTGTACATGTAATACCCACTACTAGACTAGGGTAGAAGCCTTTAAAAATAATAAAAAGTGAAATAAAATAGTAGTAGGATGAAACCCGTTAGAAAAGGAGGAGAATATGATCAAAATGAAAGGAAAAATAAATTACGGTCGATCCGAGTTCGGGAAGTGGGAGGGGGG
>NJDD01000610.1:147764-177501 GCA_002245505.1 Calephelis nemesis
ATTAAGGATTACCTGATCTTTTTACAAATTGTGTATTTTCAATTTTCTAATAAAACCAACTTTGCCCGGCCTTGGCTGTCAGGATTGCCAACTATTTTAAGAACCTGAGTACCATCGGCTAGTGTCCTGGTCATACCTCTGCGGTACGAACGTAAAGATACTTAAGCATGTAAGAAATTTTTAAACCATTATTTAAACCATTTAAATTAGGGTTAAAATACTTTATTTGACAGTTTAATTAATCACCAAATTTAGCTCAGGACCGTGGACGCTTCCTAGGCGTCCAAGGAGAGGTGATTTATAAAAATAGGGGAGCCCAAGAGGGGTATTTTAAGCATTACTCGAGCGCGTTTGAGAAATGGTAATTGAGTGATGAATTTTCAACAGGATCGGTGGTAACGCTTCAGTTGGGTACATAATGAATGAACGAGTCAATTTGGTAGTTAATGCGATCCTTCCCAAGCCGAACGTTGACGTGCACACACTTTACATTGACGGACGGATGGGCGATAAAAATGATCCCACGAAAACTTTACAGGCAACCTATAAGACTGATGTAACGAAGATCATTGCTGGGATTGAAGGACAGGTTTGCATTAAATTTATTTTTTTAAACTTTCATATTTTTAAATGAAGAAACACTTGTACTGTTTTACGTATCACTTATACTTTATTATTTTATAAATAGCCTACCGGTTTCGCTTTTGACAGCATCATCAGGGTTAGAACTTAAATTACTCCAACCAATAATTTGACCAAGCACCGACGATGGAAAATATCAAATATATTTTTGAACTTTTTTGCATTTCCAAAATAAGAGCTTGTACCTTATTTATAATACCGAGTGTTAAAGTAACTTGGATATTCTTAAGAGTATTCTGATAAAATTAAAAAGTTAAAAGATAGTTAGTTTTCCAACTACATATATATTTTTACTCTCGCAGTTTATGTGTAATCGATTACTTACTTTTAAATGAGGGAACACATATTTCTCTTTCCTACCTTTATTCCTTTAATTCGCAGTCTTCAGTCTCTGGTAGTGAGTCCGTCGGCACACATGTCTTGTTCCACGATGTATCTACCCAGCGTTTCTTAACCAATTCTACTGGTACCTATTAGTTTTAGGACGTAAAAACATTTGCGTCTTAGCCACATTAGCCGCATAGACTGTTGAATAATTTAAAACATTAACAACCTTAGACAATGTATTAGTGTACGAATATTTATATATTTTAAATAAAGAAATGTAATTGGCCTTGATTTAGAAACCAGTAATATACTTAGTAGTATGAAGATTTTCGTGTAACTATAATGTTACCTATTATCATAAAAAAAAATGTATTTTATATGTCCAGTTTGCAAATACAACCGATGGAATCGACGGCACGGCGACAGTAAAGTGGACGTCAAACTCTGTGTACAAAAATGTAAGCAATCTGATGTCCTACAAATGGGACACAAAGGGGTCCAAGTACGTGGACTACACTCTCACCACGCCGATGTATGAAGATGAACCCACGCTCACCGTCAAGGGCTCTTATCAACAAGATATGGTCCATCACTATCAAGTTTTCAAGTAAGTTAACAAGTAATTTACACACACACACACACATACACACACAAATGTCTTCATACAAAAATCACTTCACACAAAAATCTTCATGGGATATAATCAAAAGTACATTTCAAAATAAAATATCTAAAGAAGAAATAGAACAAATTAAAATAAATAACTCGGTATACACTGATGCTCAAGTAATTTGTAATCATTTCAACAAGTTCTTTATAAATCAAACTAAATCTTGTTATAAAAATCAGGCTTGTTCTACAAATAGCATAAAATTTCATCTTTTGTCTAATCGTAGTAAAACTATGTTTTTGACACCAGTTGATGAGCATGATTTAGTTAAGGTTATACATAATTTGAAAAACACCAGAGCAACTGGCTATGACAATATAAGCACAATAATATTAAAGAATGTTGCCAGTGTGATATCAAACCCTCTTTGTCATATAATTAATTTATCATTTTTAGAAGGAAAGTATCCTGATCGTTTAAAAAAGTCTATTGTCAAGCCATTATTTAAAATAGGGGATAGGTGTGACATGAACAATTATAGACCAATAACTTTAATTCCAGTCATTTCTAAGATTTTTGAAAAAATAATGTATGACAAATTATACAGTTATCTTCTTCAGTTTGATTTATTAAAAAATAATCAATACGGATTTAGAAAAGGTAGGTCTACAGTTTGTGCTTGTTTTGATTTAGTTAAAAAAGTAACAGAATGCTTAAATAGTAAAAAGTTTCCCCTTGCTGTATTTTTAGATATGAGTAAAGCGTTTGATTTTGTATCACATACAATTTTGTTAACGAAATTTGAGAGATATGGTATTAGAGTTAATTCATTACAATGGTTTAAAAGCTATTTAGAGAATAGAAAGCAATGTGTTGAGATTTCAAAAATAAGTGGAAACAGCAAGAAAGTATATACTTCAAGTTATCTTTTTAATGACTGTGGTGTACCACAAGGTAGTGTTTTAGGGCCATTACTTTTCATAATTTACATAAATGATTTGCCTGATGCTATCAATCATGATTCAATTTTGTTTGCTGATGATACTACACTTCTCATCAAGAGCAAAAATAAAAACGATTTATTGGAAGAAACAAGTAAAACTTTGACTAAAGTGACAGAATGGTTAAAAGAAAATAATCTAAAAATAAATCTTACGAAGACAAAATTAGTTGAATTTCAAACACATTATAGAGTTACTAAAAAATTAAATGTTATTTTAAATAATACTACTATTGAGAATGTAGATTGTACTAAATTCCTAGGAATAAAAATCGATAAATTTTGTAACTGGAAATCGCATATTGATTTACTTTGCAATAAAATAGATAGGTTTGTATATGTGTTGAGAAGAATTAGAGAAGTGTCAGGATTAAAGGCATCTCTGTTAGCATATCACGGGTATGTTTCTTCCGTTTTGCAGTATGGTATTCCTATTTGGGGGAATTCTGTAGAACTAACTAGACTCTTTAGAGTTCAAAAGAAGTGTATACGCGCGATATGTAAGAATAAATAATTTAGTATTTCTAATATGATTAATAATTGCAGAATGTCGGGTACGCAGGAGTTTGTTTCGCCGTTTCTTCTCCTGTCTGGCTAGGTTTGGAAACGGTGGTAGTTTACGGTAGACAGGGATAAATTAATTTACATTCTAAAAATTGTTGTATTAATAAATAATCTTACAATAAATACAAAATACAGTGTGTTGTAGATTGTAATTAAATAATTTAAATTAGTAATTTGATTAAAACCTATTAAATATTTGCACACCACAAGTTGGTAGAATATGTTGAAACGCTTAAATAATTTTGTAACATCTTTGTAACACTCATATTCCGCAAATAAATATTTTTCTTTCTTTCTTTCTTTCTTCCAAAACAACATACATAGACAATTTTTATGAGTATTAATTTATCATTATTCCAATTAATAATATTATGATTCTTTACATTGATTTAATTAAAATTAATATTGTTACACATAAGCTTGTAAAACTATTTTTAAAAATAGGAACAATAAAATCTGCAAGAATAATGTTAGTTAGATAAAGGAAGAGTAAGATCTTCTAACACAAGTAGTGAATTACTTAAAAGAAGATCTTCAGATCATGCTAATTATGTTAATGTTTTTTACTGAAATAAATATATTGTATTTTTTTAATTGAGTCCCTATTGCCGTGTTCTGGTTCTATCACACTTATCCTATTAATATTATAAATGCGAAAGTTTGTATGTATGGATGTATGGATGTTTGTTACTCTTTCACGCAAAAACTACAAAGCCGATTACGATGAAATTTGGTATGTAGGTAGCTGAAGACCCAGGATAACATATAGGCTACTTTTTATCCCGGAGTTCCCGCGGGATTAGGACTTACGCGGGTGAAACCGCGGGGCGCAGCTAGTACTATATTATTATAAAGAGGAAAACTTTGTTTGTTTGGTTGTAATGAATAGGCTCAAAAACTACTGGACCGATTTTAAAAATTCTTTCACCATTCGAAAGCTACACTATCCACGAGTGACATAGGCTTTGTTTCATCCAAATCGGTATAGTAGAAGCCAAGTTACGCAGGCGAAGCTGCGTGAAACTTCTAGTACTAATATAACATATTGGCTACAGGCATGTAAACCAACATATAATACTAAATGCTGTCTAGGTACTAAATCTATTGCATTTTATTTAAACTAAATACGGATAACAATATACGATAAACGTATAATAAACGTGTTTGAATAACAAGAATATACACCATCTATACATCGAAACATTTATATATATATTTCATTTTTAACCACTGTTATGAAATACATATGTCTAAAGTTGAAAAAGATTGTTAAACATATGCGCGCATGGTTTTGTGCGTGTTAGCATATTTCCAGGCGTGTGCGCGTACATACATTACATTATTATATTACGATACTAATACATAGAAATACTTAAATAAATGCGGGAACAATTCTTATCCAGAAGTACAGACATTTATATTATGTTCATCACGTAAATGTCTGCCCCATTCGTAAAGAATCAAACCCAAGCCTCGCGGTTGGTCGGTGGCATTAGGAGTATACGCTCACAAATTATAAGTTATATGACTGCGGTAAAATAATAATTTTTTGCTGACTAAATAATGCTAGATTGACAAAGCAGATATACCTACAATGTGAATGTGGATGGATGTAGGTACCCGAGGAGACCAAGGCTGACATTTCACGATCAGATCAATCGGATATTATCCGAGGGTGGTGTCAAGAGTCTCCGAAACCGGCGTGTTTGTATGAAAAGGGTAATGAATGTGAAGGAAGCAAGACAGGTTTGTCAGGATCGTGAGGTCTGGCACTCGATACTCTCTGCCTACCCCGTAAGGGACTTATATGTATATGTATGTATGTAAATAATGTTATTCAAAAAAAGATTGTATTATTTTAGGCAAAGACAAAAAATAAAAATTTATCTGAAAAGTATTGTTAGAAAATGAATAGAACGGTTATTAAAAACATGTATATTATATAAAAATGAATGTATGTTTCCCTTCGTCATCGCATCACGCGTGGTGAATGGAACAATTTCTCTGATTATGATAATAAAAAAACCTACACAAATTGAATCTAACCCTAAAGCAAGCAAATTATATGCTTGTGTTATGGGTGTAAATCAACGATACTAATACATAGAAATACTTAAATAGATACCAGAATAAATTGAATAAACACCCAGATCCAAAAATGCAGACATCTAAAATGTTCATCACACAAATGTCTGTCCCCGTCGGGAATCGAACCCGAGCCTCGCAGTTGGTCAGCGTAGTTAGGCGTGTACGCCACTCGACCAACGAGGCGGTTATCTTTTTGTTGTATTCATTGTTGTCAGGAAAACTCTGTTAATAGTTCAAAGGAAAAAAAATATTTTATCGGAACATCAGAAAGTTGAAGCTTAACGAAAATTTGAGTTTACCATGACTGTGAATTGGTTAAAATTAGTTTATAAGTTTTAATTTTAACATAAAAAGATAAATAATATAATGCAAAAATATGAGAACATCTATATTAATAATTTCGTCAAGGGGTACGGTAGACTCGATTGAAACCTTACCTGAATAATAAAACATAAAAAAATAATGATTTTGAGTCGACAACATATATCCGCAAAATTCGGATTGTCGAGTATTTTGTGAAATTCTATGTTACATTTTAATGTGTCGACAGGCAAATCACAGTCGCCATCTTGGGTAGTTAATAAGCGTTCCGTTTTGTGATGTATAATAGAGAATATTCCGTTGCCAAATTCTCGGATAAGTACTCATTGCAATTTGTTTTGTTACTTTATACCTACTACTTTACTGTAAATGTTTATTGTGATTTAAAATAAAAATTATTTGTGTAAAAACTTTGGCAGTTTTTATTTACTATATTTATTAAACACAATGAATGAAGCTATACAAAGCTATATCTTGCTTATACCTTTAATATTTCTTAAAACCGGTGACTACAGAAATGTCTACCTACATTTTGCACCTAAATGTATATTATGAGCCACATTTTATCCGAGCTAAGTCGGGTTCTTATCTAGTAGTTTATAAATTCATTCAGTTATTTATAGTCCCTTTTTTAAGGGGCCATATACGCTAAAATACGTCAGCAGTTTACTGTTTTTTTCATACAAAGCAATCGTGGATCTTGCTGACAAAAATACACAAGATTAACATGAATATGCTTTACTAGACTAGTGTTTCCAAAACACGATGCATTTCACTTGGCTCGATAGAAAAAAATTAAAAAGTTAACCCTTTTTTGAAAGCAAAACGCAAATGTCTACTTTAAATATGAAAATATCGACACCAGATTTAACGTAAACATAGATAAGTACTATACCTAAAAGATAAGTGTTTCAGTTTTTATACTTTTTTTCAAATTACTTTATAGTGTCAAAACTAGTTATTTGTCGCTTAAGACGTTTACTTTAGAGCACCATTGTTCATAGTAATCATGGAACGGGGGAGCGCGGTGATTGGCTCTTCTGGCTGACTGAGTATGGGGCCTTAATTCGTATTATTTTCAGAGGATTAATGCATCGGCCGGCTAGCAGTCAGATCGGCGAGATCGATCTTCGCTACGGGGGCTTTGCACACACGGACGGACATTTCAACATAACTACACCTTTCCACGCCCTGCCATGGCTGAAGTCTATATTCGATGTAAGTCATAATTAGTTTTTTTTTTTGGTATTTAAAATACGAAACTCTGTACAGAAAGATTGACGAACAAGATTGTTGTAATATTAAATTATATATTGTCAAATCATCAGCCAAATACACGTTTTGATTTCAAAAATCTCGATGCTCAGCGTTTTTTTCTATCTGTATTTTATTTATTTCTTATTTTTCATTTCTTTGGTAATATTGTGATTGTAATACTAATTAAATTGTGAAGTGTACTTCAACTTATGCTAAAAAAATTTCATGTATTGGTAATAACTTTCTAGTTTAGAATTTCAACTCTTCAGATTTAAATTTTCAAATGATACACCAATGATCATTCTTTTTATCTGCACTTGTACTAATCACACTGTATTACTGTACTAAACAATTGTATTTTGTACATTTCAACTGTACCAGCATAGTTTTTAAAATCCTCATGTTATTAAAAAAAATAATCTTTTAATGCTTTTTTATCGTTCAGGGACAGGCAGTAAGTAACCTGATTATAGATGGTTTTATTTAATTATTGCACACACAGATATGACCACTGATTTTTTTTATGTAGTAGGTTAGCAAACAGGCATGCGGGTCTCCTGATATTAAGAGACAACCTTGACCTATAGATACCATAGATGTTACAGGTGCAAGTCTATCGGCTACCCTAACTTCAAGACCGGAACATAACGGAGTCATGGCAGCAGGAATAGGTTAGGCTTTAATTCCCTGCAAGGGCTAGTTGCTACGCAACACTCTATCTCCAGTGATCTTGTTGGTAGTGAGCTATACTTTAACCAGTGCTGAGTAGTATAGACGGATGGTCTATACTACTCAGCGGACCCTGATCAACATGTGGAAAAAGTTTAAATAAGCAACTGGCAGTTGAAACGCTCTTAATTACTTTTTGTTAAATGACAGTGAATGTCGAGCAGACATCTTCTTATGACTTGTTACATAATAGGAATTAGCAATCATACAAATGTCGGAATTTTGTTATCGCTATTATATTAAAAAGAAGTCTTTTTACGCCCAGAGGTACAACTAGGGCATCCATGGCTAGCCGAATGCACTAAGTCCTACTATCTGTCTGTGATAGGTGGCAAGCCTATCACAGACCGGGCACATATCCAATCCCGATCAACGTTAATTGTAATAGAAAATTTAAAATATACATTTTCTAATTTTTCCGGGGATGGAACCTTGACAAGTCAAGTCCAAAGCCTTTTACAATTTTATTATATCGCCTCTGTGGTCTAGCCATCTGTTAGACCACAGAGGCGATATCATTAAAAGCTGCATAATAACTTTGCAATTGTGTTTATTATAGATTAATAACGCAGAAGAAGCCTCAGACAACAAAGTGGATTTATTCTGGCCGAACAAAACAGCTACTATTAACACTACCCACACTTATAGAAAAACAAACCCTGGATTCACACAAAACGGCGCCATATCACTTTCCGTTCCATTGAACACTCAGCATTTAGTTAACACCGAGTATTATTACATAGAGGGGGACAAATGGAGCAATGGTAATGCGACAATTGATTTCGATCGCGAGAGATTCGGAAAAGGAACGTTCAATAAAGTGCTGAGTAAAAGTAAAAGGAATTTGGACCTAGCGACTATGGACATAGAAGTGGAAAATGCACACATCCCGGTTGGAGTCAAATATATCCATGAATTCGATGACACTGGGAATATTGTAAGTAATTTTATTTCTTTTATTTCAAAACTTTCTATCTTTTCTTAAATCGCTACTCATATTAGAACTGTTAAATTCCAAATATTCATATTTTTAAATAACGAAACACTTGTACTATTTTACGTATCACTTATAATTTATTATTTTATAAGTAGCCTACCGGTTTCTCTTTTACAGCTTCATCAAACTTAAACTAAGTTAAGTTGAAGTTTTAGCACTGAAACTTAAACTAAGTAAAGTTTAAGTTTTACCCCGGGAAAAACCGGTAGGTTATTTATAAAATAATAAGTTATTAGTAATACGTAAAACAAGTGTTTAGTTATTTAAAAATATAAACTGTGTAGCTAGTTTTCGAAAAATAAACATCAATGAGGTGTTTGAACTAATTGTGGTCAGGATTATACAGTCTTATTGCGCTTAAACTATCGTTTTAAACATTATAACGTCGTTCTACAGGATGTAAAACAAGCAACTGTCTTCCATCTCTATGACACGACGAAGTTTAACATGACCGGAAGACTCGACGTCAACACGTACGATATTGGTAAAGAGTTGAAGCTCACCGCCATACACGGGAACCGGACCTGGACCTTCGAGAACAAATACGAGGCTGTCGACAAGGAACTGAAGCAGGGCAGCAAAGTGACATGGTCGGAAGACGTTTGGATCAACTACGATATACATGTCACTAATAAAACTGAGGTAGGATATTGCAATGTAATTCGGAAGGGCTTTTTAAAGTAAAGTCTACACGCCCATATCCCCGCAGAGGCACAACCAGGGTACCCACGGCTAGCCGAAGACACTAAGCCCCACAATCTGAAACATGGCAAGCCTATCGCCGACCGGGCATATATGCAATCCCGAGCAACGTTTTTTTGATTAGAAAATTGGAAAAACGAAATTTTCTTTTTGTTGCCCGACCCGAGATTTGAACCCGGGACCTTATACAGTCAAGTCCAACACCTGATCTAGATCTAGTGGTCTAGCGGCCACAGAGGCGATTAATAATTGCTTTACATGTTTGGTCCCAAGTTTCTTTAAAAAATTTAAGCTAGTTATTATTTTCCTAAATAACAGTGATACAAGACGTTGATCTTTTGACCCTGAAACCGTGCCTAGACTGCAGTCGTATCGCTTTACTCATGCCTGCACTTATTACTCATTACTGTCATATTTGAATTTGAAGACAAAGGCAGTTTGTTGGCTTATATAATATGCAATAGGCTTAACATACTAACCTCATAGTAATACTACCGACCTTTGCTGAATGCCGAGTAAGCAAGAAAATAATGGGTCCTCTTTGCCTAACTAATAATAGGAAACCCGTCTATCTTTTTATCTTCTGATCAAATAAGATTAGTTGCATTCGATCAAAAAGTTAACGTTAACGTTTGCTACCATTTTTTTAATTTATTATGTGTTAAAATTGATTCCCATTTCATTGTCAACGCATCACGTCTAAACGGATGGACCAATTTTGCAAATTCTTTTTTATTGTGTTAGGTATTGTCAGAAGAGAGGATACTTGTCCCGTTCAGACTATGAAAAATCAAACAACAAGATTAAATACTGAGATGAATGAATGAATAAAAACTTTGTTACATATTCTTTCCGATTTTAGGCGGACACGGAGTCACAGGAAATTGTAATGAACATATTGTACCCGCTACGTACGTTCCGTATAACGGCAGTGTACCGTCTACAAGACACGTTGCTAGATGGCTCGGCTTTCCTGTTGTGGAATGTTCGGGCAGAGAACAAGACGGCTGAGTTAAGAGGAAGGTGGGAAAATCCGCCACTTCCGGAGGGAAACCAACACGATGTATTCCTTGCTTTGTCGCATCCGTCCTTTCAAAAGGTAGGTTTTTAATTCAGAAGATATTTAGGGTTGCACTGTATTAAGTAAAAACGTTCAATATTATATTCATTGAGTTTAATACAATATTCATTCAAATGTTACTTAAATGTAAAAAACGGGCTGCAGTAGCCGTGCAGAAGTGCCGGCAGAAGTGAAAACTTGAATATTAACGTTGTGCATTTTTGATATTTTGGAGATAATTTTGCAGGAATTGCTTGAATTATCAGTATGAAAGTATTATCATTTATGTGGTACAATACAATGTTCATTTATTGCGCTATCGTACACAAACATGACAACACGAACATTCGCGCCCTGCGCCGTCTTATTCGCACAAGCGCCCTGTCTCGTCTTATTCGCGCAAGCGCCCTGCTCCGTCTTACTTGCGCAAGCGCACTGTGCCGCCTTACGAAATTTCGTCTTACGAAATTTCAAGTCATGTGTCCTGACGCGAGTTTAGAAGTTTCTACCCATTCCCAGAAAAGTGCGCAACGCCGCTTAAGAACTTCAATAATGAAAAAACTTATTAGGAGTTATGAATTACTGCAATAATGATTTAGGAAAAAATATGTAGGTACTTTACAGTACTTTAAAAACCTTATTTTTTTCAGGATGTCACTTTAAAAGGACAATACCTCACTACACCATTAGTAATGTCAAATATCTCCATGGAACTACAATACTCGGACTACAACAAAGAGTACCTCAAACTCCAATCGATACTTACGGACAATTCTAACGGACCAATCAGAGACTATAAATTCGCTCTCAAATGTACGCACCCCGCGACTAACCTGGACCTGGATATGGTGTCCGATATAAATATCCAAAGCCGTTGGTATAACATCAACAGTTACTACAGGTTCCAGAAATCTATGTTCTATGAAAAATTGAGAAGTAATAAAATGTTGCTAGATTTAAACAAGAACTTCATTAATTGGGAGGTAAGATGTATTTTTAAATTTTAACGAATGTTAATTTATCTGAAGTTTAAGCTCGCTTTCGTTAAGAAAATAGCGCGTCACTAATGTAACAACTTTCTGGACCAATAAAATCGCATACAATTAGGAATTCGGCAATTTAATTGGTCGGGGGTGTTTTTCTATGGATGACGTCATTGTTTTCCTAACGCGTAGGAACGAATGATAGGGTTATATTGAAATAGGGTTCAAAATAATGAGGATACATATTTTAATTGAAATGTGTCATAATAATTACTATCCATGCTGTTTTTTAGCTAAAAAATAATATTTACTTAATTTTAACTAGTCTTTGTTAAACCCATTAGTACAGTTATAGATGCAAAACAAAATATATTAATTAAGTAAACCTAAACTGTAGTTAGGGAAATTAATTTTATTTGTGAATGAATATCTCAGGACAAATACAAATTCATCTAAATTGATATGTGTATACAGTGTAACATTGAAAGGACCGGTAAACTTTTAATATAAGGGATAGTGCATAAGGGCTTAAATGGTAATACATTTTAAATATTATTACCAAATTGTAATATTTACTTTTACAAACGTTAATTAGAAACAGTCCGCAAAAATTCTTCACTTATTGTCACGCTACATCGTTTCTAGTACGAGTCATGACGTCACCGGCCTGCGAATGCGACTGAGTTCGGTGGGAACTAGTTTTATGCTTTGTTTTCATTATAAGCATGCATCTTGTATTTGGCGTCATATAAAAATTTGTACTAAATTGATTTTTTTTTATTTTTTTTTCATAGATCGAAAGTTACCGATTCCGAACCGTTTCTTAAAATTTAGCTAGTGCTTTAGATGTAACCATATAATTATAATCAATTCGTCTGTTGCAAATATCCACCTGTTAGTTACAATAGAATAACATGTTTATAATAAAATAGTTGATTTCATCCAGAAATTACTCTACTTTTTTAATTTTCTATAAAATTGTAATGTTCAAATATATTCGATATTCGATAGCGACAAAATGAAACATACTTCTACAAAGTTAACGGAACTTGGCTCCTGGCTTACCCGACCTACCAGTTGAAGGGTATTGTTCTCAGACCTGATGCGAACGACACGATGATTGCCGAACTGTCAATGATAGAAAAGGCTCTGTTTGCTCATTACAACAGCACAGACGGTAAGTTTCAATATACCTTGTTTTACCCCATGTGTTACCCGGCTCCGAGTAAGAATACAAGCAAACTGACGTCTTATCAAAGATCTCATACGATGGGCTTTTAGTTTTGTCTCTAGCATGGTGTCTGTCGCTAGTTAGTAGAGTTTTATTCTTTGTAATCCCGAACTTTAGCTGTATTTTGTGTTCCATTTACAAGGTTAAACTTTCCTACGTAAAAAGTAATTTGTCTTTTGTTTACTGGCCGCCTGTATTTTATGTCACCGAAAAGTTGTCTCAGCTTTTTTAGTGCTTGTGATGTTTAAAAAAAGAATTAAATATCAATTCTACAAATAATACAGTGATTATTACGATAATAATTAATGTAATATTGACAAATAGCAAAGAAGTTCTATCAAAAGTCAACGATGAATAGTAGTAGTTATGATAAAAATAATGTTTCACTTTCCCTTTTAGATATTTCGTACCACACTATAGGAAAAATTATAGATACCCGCTCCGCAAGGCTGGACGCGTGGCGAAATTATGACGACGTTACCACTGTGGATCTCGCTTCGTACATACGACTTAATCATTCGAGATTACTCACTAGCGCCATCGTCTGGCGACCGGAAATATTTGCAGAAGTAAAATCTCAAGCGATTTATGTACTGAAACTTCTATACGCACAAGTAAATGAGACTTTAGTAATACTCAAAGAAGCTCCGATGGAGGCTCATCTCGCCTTACGAAACATCTGGGGAGATGCAAAACCCAGAGTCAGAGAATTCCTTGATGATTTAAACGATTTGCACGTCATTAAGGATGATTTAGATGATTTTGAAAGATTCTTAAATGAATCTTATGATAATAATGATTTTTACGTCAAAAATGTTGTAGAATTCACGTATTATGTCCTCGATGAAATGGCTATACGGAATCACTTGGAAAGTCTCCCGGGTTTCGTAAATGATATGTGGGGGATGATGGGGAACACCAGTCAGTCTATAAAACAAAGTCTCACGTATGTTGTTGATTCCATCAAAATGGCGTATTCTAACTTTTTGGACACAATGAATAAAATACTTGAAGCTGATTTAATGGAAATGGTGTCTGATAAGTTGGAAGCGATGATTTTACAATATGACAACTTTGTTAGAGACTTACATATGAAGTTTTTGGAGTATTGGGAAGAAACTTGGGTGAATGCCACCACTAGGTTGTCTAAATATTGGCACGACTTACTGAAATCTATAGAGCCTTTGTTTTTCAAGATGTTATACTACACAGAGTCGTTTGTTGTGACTATTTGGAAGGAGGTTATGGACTTTTTCCATGAACGGACGCACGAATTGACTGACACTCCTTATTTCAATTATGTGTCAACATTTGGACTTGAGATGGAACGGTAAGTTATTTTAGATTTGCACGTAGTCGAGCTTTGCTGGCATTTTAATTCTTAATTCTGTGAAGGTGGAAAAAAAAGGTTTACTTCTGTTACAATGTTGGTATGATATATTTCATGGATATGCCGAGGGATAAAGGACTTAACTATATTAATATCACATCAGAAAATGTTTTATAGTATTGCCGTTATCATAGTATCGTAAGTAATACGACTCGTTCGAATTTCAATTTTATATTTAATTGAAATTGGTTAAGAGTTTGGATTTTTTAATACGCTTAATTTTTTTTATCTTAGTTTCACGTAAAATCAACCGAGAATATTAATTGTTAGTTAATAAATCTTGGGCCATATTAAAATAGGCTAATTTCAGTTACCTATATACAATAAGATTTACCCATAGTACAGTTTTGTTGCTACGATATTTTTATCATTTATTGAAAAGCAAGAATGGTTCAACAATTAATACAGCTTTGGTAACGACCTGTAAGTTGTTACCAAATCATAGTAACACTGTCTCTTATCGCGTATAGATCATTGAAATAGACCACAAATAGTGTCATAAGTTTTTCTTTCAAATTGCAGTATTTACAAAGACATCGTAAACAATAACATTATAACAAACATAAAGAAATACAGCAGTATGCTATGGAACGTAATATGGGGCAAGATCGAGAAATATATACCGTTCACCGATGAGTTCAAACAGCTTTACAATGAATTCAGAAATGCCTGGGAGAGTTTCTTGAGAACTCCGCAAGTTGTCTACGTTAAGGACAAGGTAACGGATACTACACAAAAATTTCATACCCATGCTAAAGTTAGAAAAAAACGTTCGTGGCGTATACGAACTCACACACGTAACACACGCGTTACGTGTAAATGTGTTTACTGCACATAAAAAAAATGAAGCTAAATTCCCCATTGGTTTTTCCCCGTATTGGTCCGAGCTACTTTTCAGAATAGACCATCTGCCTTCCTGCCAGGCAGCTCGTAAAAGGCGAGCATAGGCTTACCGTCACTAACACCGTGTCATCTGACTAGGTGGTAGAGTTTAGCAGCGACTAGAGCTAGTAGAGTTTAGCGATTGGTACCACCGCCTTATCTATTCCTGCCGCCATAACGTCATGACGTGTTCCGGTTCGGAGGGTAGGGTAGCCGGTATACTTACATTTGCTCGAGGCCTAACATCCCGGCCTCAGGTTGGCAACGCGACATTACCACCTTTGTTGTCTCTACGCGGCGTGAATTTCTTACCATCAGGAAATCCGTCTGCTTGTTTGCCTTCCAATGTCATAAAAAAAACTTGATTTACTCTTTGTGTTTTTAATGGAAACTTTTTTATGCAGTATAACGAAGCGTATGAGCGTTTGAAGTGGTGGTATGACTATTTCTTCATCGGAGAAGCTATAGATGCAATTTGGGAAATTATCTATGCTAAAGTTACTAGTTTAGATAAAACAGCGCTGCAATACGAAGAAATGTAAGTAAAAATCTCCAGAAGTCGTATGTCCAGCCTTGCTTTTATTGTAGCTTTATTCTGTCCACCAATTCCTGATATAACTTTACTACTCCTCTTGTAAAGTCGCTCTCAAATCCCTGAGGGTCACTGCTAGCTAATCTATTTAGATAATTCTAATCACAAGTGAAGATTTACTAATCTCTTAAAATAACTTATACATACATACATATCTTCACGCGAAGTCTCTTACGGGGTAAGTTGAGATTATCGAGATCTTAAACTAACTCGATAAAATTAACCAAAACATTTGCATAAATTTTCGAATAAAAAAATGAAAACCATTTGTCGGGTCATAATAAAAGTGTATACAGGACCACTTCTGAACGTAGTGGTCCCGTATATAACTTGACCTATATTTCGAAATAAGAATAGTCAAATTTTCGTTATTGGCCGTAGAATCGCGTAACAAACATATAAAAAAATATATAATCGAATTGAGCACCTCCTCCTTTATGAGTCTGTTAATAAAATGTTCCCTTTGCAGACACCGGACGCCCAAAACAAACTTTATATTCGACCCGCGAGAAGGTGAGATCATTCTAGAACAAAAGCTGCCCATGTCGTGGCACGCCTTCAACCAAACGCCAGACTTTACCGAAGTGAGCGAGTACCGCACCGTGCGCAACTTCCTCGACGATTGGCTCATCAGCAACCGGTCGCTGTGGTCCTACTACTACGAGTTACGACCCTACATGGATCTTAATAATCTGGTGCCGCCGTTTGCTGGTAAGACGTTTTTATAATATATTTGCGACCGCATGAATAACATAACACAACAAAACAAAAAAGAAAACAAAACAACTGAAAAAAGTTTCAATATGACAGCACAATCCCCATCTGAAAAAAAATTCAATTTGACAGAAAAATACCCATAAAAAATGGTCCGCCATTTATTGAATGCATTTGTTACAAAAATGTGATAAATGAATAACCGCTCTACTGATTTTATGCAGACTTTACATAAACCATCTACTTAATAGGCCAAACAAAGCCTAAACATTTGGTTCGGATAGGTGAGCCCGTTCTTGAGTTATAAAATTACAAGAAAAAGGGCATTGATTTTATATGTACATAGAAGATAGAGGTAGCTGTTCATATAGTAAGAGAGAACTATCGACATCATAGACTTAACTTGTGCTTTGTTATCTCAACGGCCAAGAAGATCACGTATGCAAGTTTATGGACAAAGGCCAAAACGAAGTTATCAATAGAAGACTCATTGCTGCTTTTCTCCATTTTATGTTAGCGGTAAGATATCTGTTGTGTGTGTGCTTGCACTTTAAGATATAATTACACATAATACACAACAAAAGGGTAAACTAAAATAAAAATTGAAATTAATGTTTTGGTGCTATTTTAGTTTAAGTAATGTGTGTTTGTTTTATAATTTCCTTATAAATCGTTTTGACATTAAATGTTATGAAACAGTTATTTCATAGAAATATATGCCTACTTGTAATTTTCTAAAACTAAATTGCTGGAAATGTGCCTTGGGAAAACGAATGTATGTTGGATCTGGGTGTTGCCATTAGTATCGTTGACTAATTTCTTGTTGACTTTGAAATGACTGAAACTTAAATTCACTAATGTGTGAGGAAATATAATTTACTAACTTGGAAGATCCGAAAAATGTGATTCGGAAATATATCAAATGGTGCTATAAAATCCACATAACGATAATAATTCAGAGTGTGCATTACAGGAATGGCTATGATGACTGGTCAGGGTACTCTAGTAACATTCGACAAGGAGGTGATTACTGTATCAGAGCCAGGAACTTTCCTGCTAACGAAAGACCATAGGGAGGGCAATTTCACGGTTCTGATGGAAAGCAACGACGAAGGCACCTACGATTTGGTTGTGCTCTCCAAAACTCATTTGATCTTCATTGATTTATTTAAAAAGGTAAGCTGTTAATGTCGTTTGTACAATATTTAATTAATTCAAATATTGTATTTATTTAAAAAAAATATACAGTTGACAAAAATCGTCACATTCCGTTTTTACGGCCATGCAAAAACGGAATGTGACGAATATACGAATAAATAGACTCTAAATCATCAAAAATCGATATTTTTAAGAGTTCTTTGCTTTTGCGCACGTACTGAACTTAAATGTACTAAGTTTCTTTCTCCATTTCTTCTCCATGTAATACCCCCAATCTACATAATTAGATGTTACAATGTATGTTTGATTGAATAGGGTTATTTGTTTTTAACCTGTCTCTTGGATACAGCCTTTTCAATTATTTATTTAGTACAGATACTTTCCAATTACAATGGTATTTAGAAAATTAACTACTAATGATACTATATCTTATTTTTCACCATGTAAATTTCATATTCTTAAATTCACAGCAAGTGTCTCTCGGTCGCTCAACCCCGCTAAACTTACCCGCGGAAGTGGATGGGCTCATTGTAGACAGACGGACGGATATCATTACTGTTGAGGGCGGTAATGGCCTCGATATCGAGTGCAACTTGTTGTTCCGCACATGCAAACTCCAGGTCACAGGTAAATAAGCACACCCATAGATTATCCTTAAAAACAAGCACGAAAATTTTAATTACGCACACACGTTCACTCGTTCACCACCATTCATACAAGAACACACTAATCCATTTTCTCTTGCTTTGTAACAAATATAGATACATGCGATTGCTTTTTTGAACTTGACTCTCCAATCCAAGGCAAATACCGTAGCCTAATAATGGTTTAACAACTGAGCGCACTTCCTCTGTAGAATATACCATCCGCTTTCCTCTTTGGCAGCTCCTGAGAGATGAGCTTAGGTTAAAAGGGTCACTACCTACAAGATTACTGGTGGTACTACTATTTTTGCTTGGTTTCGAATCTGTCACTTTGCCTAATCGTGCGGCAGTAACATCAGGGTCATGTTTCGGTCCGGAGGCTCGCCGGTAGACTTATATATTGGGTTTAACAACTCCGGCCAAAAGTCAGCGAAGCACCTTTAACATATACAATGTCTATAACAGGCTACGGTTGTGTCACAATGACTTTCCCAGATTTATTTTTTTCATGATTGGATGTTAATGTGACTGTGAAGTTTACTATTATCGTGTCTAGTTCGAAAAGTTGATAAGCTCTTAAAACACTCAAGAAATCATCTGAAGCTTTTGTACCGACTTATTTGTATAAAAAGCGTAACGAATGAGGAAAAAGCCAGTCAGGTCTGCAAGGATCACGTTTAGCACTCTTCTCTCTGCCTACTTTGTAAGGGACTAGACATGAAGATAAGTAGGTACATACATGTCTTAATTAAGCTATAGAAGACGTGTATTTATCATCAAAACACTGGTTTCTTCACAAAAAAAGCAATTTGATTTTGTAGAAGGAGACGCACTGTTTAAGGGTTTAATACCAAAGAGAACGTTTACCCCTGACCTTAGGTAAAAACCATAAATATTTGTTTATGTTACAAGAGTACACCTTTCAATATATTTTAAAGGACAACCTAACCGGGTAAGACACCTTTTTTTAAAAAATAATGAAACGTCATTTTATTATGCAGGTTGGTTTTACGCAAGTCTTGGTGGGCTCTTGGGTACTTACAACAACGAGCAATTCGACGAGGGTCAGTTACCCAACGGCACATTAGCGAGTGGGCCAACACTAGCCCACGCGTGGGACGTGGGTATCACGGAGATCGGTGTGAACAAAACTGTGACACCGCTCACACCCGTATCGCCGGATCAAACGCAGTGCTCCAAGTTCTTCCAGAACAAAGTGTCGCCATTACATCCGTGTTTCTCTGTTGTAAGTTTACTTATTAAAATCATTAATCTAATTCATAGTTTTTTATGTATTTTAATGAATCCACATTTCCCTTGAGGCATCGCATCACGTCTAAACGGATGGTTCGCTTTTGCTAATTCTTTTTTTTCATGTTTGTTACTGTCTGGTGAAGGTTCTTATGAAATTAAAAATATATATATGTTTAGCGGCAGTAAGAAAATTTAGAAAAGCTCATCGAAAATACAAACTTTACATATCTGTCAGTTGATTGACATTCAAATTTAATTAGCTTATAACAACTTTTTCGCGAACTCCACAGAAGTTGTTTGTAATGAGTATGAATATAAGTTGTAATTATTAAAATGACATCTGACTCCATAAAATGGTCAATAAAATTTACCACAAATACAACTCTTCAAAATAGCCTTTTGTGCTCGAGTAATTGTAGTGAGATAGATGAGAGAGATTTGCATTAAAAGAAAGCTACTGTATCAAAATAAAGACGGACATGATCTGTTGGTTCGGTTATGTCGGAAGACAGATAAAAGACTGACAAAATTGATATGATATGGCAATGCGAACGTATATGGTTGTGGGTACCCGAGGAGACCGAGGTTTATATTCTTATTAGATATTGTTTTGTATATATTATATAATATTTACCGAGAGAATACTAAAGCGATTTGGTCTTAAAATACAGAGGGGGTGTCAAAAAAATCTCCGATAAGATTATTGAAAAGAGTAATGAAGTGGGGAAGGCTTGCTAGGTCTGTAGATATCGTAACACTTGGTACTCGATACTCTCTGCCTATCCCGCAAGGGACTTGGGAATATATGTATGTATTATTCTTAATCTTATACAATTAATACTATAATTGTAAATGATTGTTAGATTGGTATTAACGCCCCAACGCCTGGGTTTTTCCTCTATAGCTCTCATACCACTTAAGCTAATTTTTATTCCGATGATGTTGCAAACCAGCTTGAAAAGGCGAAAAAAGCCTCGGAAACTTGAGAAATTTAAAAAGTAAAAATGTTAGTTAATCATTGTATTTTTATCTGTGAACTGATACAAATTACCGAGATATATGGACAAATAGAGATGACAAATGTAAAACTAGTCAGCGTTCTGTGAATTTATACAATTGTTCATCTAGATATGTTTAGTATCGACAGAAATGGTTTTTTACCCATCTTGTTACTCATATATAAAAATGATCTTGCATTCGAAGGCTGAGAATAATGATTCTATATTTGTACAATGCAACATAACATTTCCACGTCCCCAGATCGACGCGGCACCGTTCTACAGCACGTGCACGCGCGGAGCGGACGCGTGTGCGCTGGCGCACGCATACCTCGAGCTGTGCTCACAGCAACATGCGCCCACGCACATACCCGACCACTGCGTCACGTGAGACAAACATTCACTTTCTGTTGTTAACATAACATAACATCTTTATCTTATATATAAAATTCTCATGTCACAATGTTCGTTCCCGAGCTCCTCCGAAACGGCTTGACCGATTCTCATGAAATTTTGTGAGCTTGTTGAGTAGGTTTGAGAATCGGCCGACATCTATTTTTCATACCCCCAAGTGATAAGGGTGACTCACCTCAATTTTTTTATAGCAGAACAACGTCTGCCGGGTCAGCTAGTAAAATATATAATTCTTGTGTTCGGTAGTTTGTCACTGAACTCCTTCTAGATGACTGGACCGATGTTGATGAAACTATTTGTGTGTGTTCAAGGGAATTTTAGAATGGTTTAGGTTCACAATCTGGTTTCCTGGAAAATGTATTTATATTTTTTCAACAATAAGTAACTACTTATTGTTGAAAAAATATAAATACATTTGATGATTACAAATGCATTAAACATTATGATACAGTTGATTTTGGAATGTTTCACATTGGATCCGATAGACTGCACTACTGTCAAAGCATTAATGTCAAGCGATACGAAGTTTGCTGGGTCAGCTAGTTATAAGTTATAATATATAATTAAACTATATATTACTAGACTAAAACGTTACTCAATAACACGTCATACATTCTACGTCATGATTTATATAAAATATATGAATTGATTTATAATGGAACATAAACGGTGGGTGCAGATGTACGACCCCCGTTGGCGACACGGTGGAGGAGGGCTCGTTCGTGCAGCTGGCGGAGACCCCGCGGTCGGCGGACGTGGTCTTCCTGGTGGAGGCCCACCCCTGCAACAGAAACCTGCGCAAGCTACGGAACATCGACCTCTTCGTCGAGACCTTCGACAGCAAGTTTCAGGAGAATGGCTTCTCAGATAACAGGTACTGCTTTCACTGAGTTTCAGTCCAACGGGTGGGAGGTCGTCCAACACTACGTCCTCCGGTGCGGGGCCGCCACTCGAGAACCTTTCTTCCCCAGCTGTTGTCGGTTCTGCGAGCAATGTGGCCTGCCCATTGCCACTTCAGCTTGCTAACGCTGTGGACTGTTTCAGTTACTCTCGTTCTCTTGCGGTTAACCGAATTACGGAAATATATCTCGCAGAGAAATACCGAGCATAGCACTCTCTTTGACTCTGAGATAATTTAAGAGGCCCACATTTAACGTCCAAGTTTCAGATCCGTATGTCACCACCGGTAGCACATTAGTAATTTATATTGTATTATTCCTACGTGATAGAATATTTCTTATATTTAAAATTAACGCTTCATTTTACCTGTTTCCATAAAGCAAATGCGCAACGTATTACTATAACACACAAAGTGTTTCTGTGTTATAGTATGTTATAGTAAGGCATTATGCATATTTGAAATAAAATGATGTCTATATAAACGGTAAAATCGTACTATACAGGATGACTGATGAGATACCTTCAATATTTGAGGACGTGATAGTATGCGAACATATATCATGAAATAAAATAACATGAAAACGAAATATTAAATAACTTCTTAGTAAACTTCGTACACAGTACACCGAGAGTTCAGTATTTAATTGCGGAATAATTGGACACCGCGGTAGCGGGATGGAGGGTGGGGGTGGCGGCGGCGTGTCGTGTGCCGCGCCGCACGTGACGGAGTATAATATACAAATTTCACTTATTTTTGGAGATATTTCGATAAAAAATTAAGCTTCTATTTTTTTTATATCCAGTTAACGAAAATCGAGTACCGAGTACTCGCCATAAGTATTGAAGGTATCTCACCAGTCAGTCTGTATACCGTGATGGCGATGGCACAACACTCTCTTATACCGTTTAGACTCTTTATCGCCACCTTTTGTCCTTTTACGTGTTTGTGAGTGCGTAACATTGTATTGAAGCAGTTGCTCTTCCTGTTTATTGTCTCGCACTTCAACGACCCAAACAAAAAATATCCTTTGGTAAACCTCTCTTTTTTTCAACTATCGCTATGCTAAATTTAGCCAACATGGATTGAAGGTGCATTCATTAAAGTATAACAGATATACAGTAGACTTTAACATTTATAATATCAACTATCCGACCCGGCGAACTTCGTATATACAAAGATATATGAAGTGGTATATAAAAATTCCTTTTCCTTGTCATACTTGAGACTCTCTATGCGTAAATATAAGTAACTTTAAATTTAAAGGTTTTTTTATGTCATGTGTATAATTTTATTTAATATTATACACCTTGTAAATGACAGCGTATCGAAAAATGTAACCATGGATTCCGTACATGATTGACATGCATAATATGTAAAGTCTGTTTTTTAATCTCAGAGACTGAATTGACACATGTAAATGTCAAGTTTACAAATAATGATAGCTGATTTTACTTTGTAGTGCTGACATATTATAGCGATTTTTTGAAACGTAAGTTAATGTTGATTTTTCAAAAAAGAAAAAACAAAATAAGTTTGATACTTGAAACCTGAATATCAGGAATCACACATTTTTAACCGATCATATTATGTTCGTTGTTCAACTCCTACATTTTTTGTGTATGTTTATCGTGTTTTAATCGATTTTTAGCATTTCAGGACCAATTTTAAAGTTTTTTTTTAAATAGTGCTCTTCCTAGGTAGTAGTAATATTGCCCCCAAATCTGGATCTGATGATAGAATCCTATTGAAGTCGAGGAAAACATTTAATGTTTAGTATAATTAGAAGAAATATTATTGAAGAACTTAGACTTTAAGCAAGTTTTAATTTTAAGTTTTCTAGCCATTATATGATTTTGTGAAAATGTAAACAATGAGAAATATTGACCTACGAGTTTATCGTATCAATAATTTTGTATTAGTTCATTTAAAATACACACGTTCAAATTTTTCAGAACATGTCATAAAAATCGGTAAAAGATTTCATAACATTTTCCGATAATAGAGCGTCACTATTTATGAATCGCAAAAAACTGTCAACATCGCTAATGTCAATTTAGTCTTTGAGATTAAAAAACAGGCTATAGTTGGAATTAAGTGTCAAAAATTTCATGATTTTTTTAAAAAAAATTGTATTTTTTTATTGATTTCATTATTGTTTCATTTAGGCTATCTAACGCAAATCGATTGTTATTAAATATCAAATAAATAATACATTTTTACTAAAAACAGCAATGTAATAAAACAGCGTATTAGGTCGGCACTTACAGCTCAAACGCGCGGCTAAATGTATATACTATGTTTGCTATACTAAATATTTAACCACTTGTTTCCGACAAAAACTATAAAAAAAATATTGAAGTCTGATATGTATCTAAACTACCACAGAAGTTTTCGCTACGGTGACAAATACACCCTTTATATTTAGTACTTTATTAATTTGTACATCATTACTTCTTTCATTTATTATTTTCTTTTTACTGGTTGGCTTAAAGAATCGTCTTTCATTAGAGATAAGCTCACCTTTTTTTCCTTTGTTTTATTTACTTTTATGTGTATTTGGTAATATCTATTGTGTACAATCAAAAGTTAATTAGTAATATTAAAAATTAAGATTTAATATTACGAAGATACGCCAAGCATATCGTGACGTCAACGTATCACTTTTAAGGTATAATTTTGAAGCATGCGCTGTTAATGTGTAGGTACTATAATATATATAACAAAATGTAACAAGTAGCGTCATCTATGGTCAACTATATTCAAACCTTTTAATAAAGTCAGTTGTTGTCCGTCCACTGTGCGTATCATTTACAATAGGATATCCCATGCTAAAGCGACAACTGATTTCTACTAGGTGGTAGAGTTTCGCAGCGACTCACCCGGATTGGTACCACCGCCTTACTTATTCCTGCCGCTATAACGTCGTAACGTGTTCCGGTTCGGAAGGTAGCCGGTAAACTTACTTTTTCTCGAGGCCTAACATCCCGGCCTCAGGTTGGCAACGCACCATTACTTATACTATGGCGCCGGGAATACATACTAGGCGCCGGGAATTTCTTACTATCAGGAAATCCGTTTGCTTGTTTGCCTTACAATATCATAAAAGAAAAGTCATCGTAATCTGACGTTCCACAGATACGCGGTAGTGGCATACGGCAATAGCGGCCTGTACAAACGTCCCCGGGCGCTCTACATCAACAACAAACTGTTTACGTCTCCTGTCGACCTGCCACGGTACATCGACACCATACAAATTGGTAAGTCGTTGCTCGTTCATTTCTAACAGTACAAGTGTGAGTCATTCCTGATGAGACATGTATTATCCTACTAATAAATGCGAAAGTTTGTGAATAGATGTACGTTTGTTACTCTTTCACGCAAAAACTACTATATGAAATGTTATAGGAATATAGTTCATACATCAATATAACACATAAGCTACAATTCCTTAAAAAGTAAACTTGAGCACGCGAGCTAAGCCGCTAGTGGAATCGAGCATTTAATAAAGGAAACAGTAAAATATATTAAAAAAGATGTAGTAATAGACAGACAACTTTTTTAATGATAAAGATCTCACTATATTTAATTATGTGGTCTAAGCTGAAATAACGCGCTCCATTAGTAGTCTATATATATATAAAAATCAATGCCATTTTTTGTTGTAATTTTATAACTCATGTGTGAGTCTCGTATAAATATACTGGTATGCGGAAATGCGATGGTTGGGCGCGTTATTTCATCTTATCTATACCAATTGGAGGTCAGAAAGTTGAAACGGTTACATAAACACGTTTATAGGCTACCATACGTTGAGTATGATGGCTGGGCACGTAATTGTTATATATTAATGTGGAATTAGTGATCCCAAAGTGGTGATGACTATTTTACGATTAATTTGCTTGCCTAGATAAATACTATATGCAAAAAGAATTGGGTTTGCTACTTAAGCAAATTTCAATATGGCCAAGAAGAATTGGTATGATTGTTTGAATGTACTCATGCGTTATCTCTTGCGGTGTCTGTAGAGAAGGAGTGGAGCAACAAATCCCGTGCTGACGCGGCTGCAGCGCTGCGGTTTGCAGGCTCCCTGCCTTTCCGTCCCGCCGCGCCCCGCGCCATCATACTGCTGCCCTGCTCCAAGTGCACCAGCCTCTCCGTATGTATACACACCTACACACATACTGCTGCCCTGCTCCAAGTGCACCAGCCTCTCCGTATGTATACACACCTACACACATACTGCTGCCCTGCTTCAAGTGCACCAGCCTCTCCGTATGTATACACACATACTGCTGCCCTGCTCCAAGTGCACCAGCCTCTCCGTATGTATACACACCTACACACATACTGCTGCCCTGCTCCAAGTGCACCAGCCTCTCCGTATGTATACACACATACTGCTGCCCTGCTCCAAGTGCACCAGCCTCTCCGTATGTATACACACCTACACACAAGCAACGCGTCGATTCGAAAACGCGAACGCTTTAAACTAGAGTTAGAAATAGTATAATAACGTCACCATTGCGGCTTGGAAACCAAACAAAACACATTTCCTGGATGTGTAAGAAGTAAACATCATCTGTGGACAAAGCAAAATTTGTTTGATGTGACAACGTCTTATAATTCGATGCAGCCGGCTGCATGAACCAAAAATCATGAGGCGTTACCTCGCTCTGAGCCGTGCCATTTAAGGCTTAAAGTGCAAGCGAGAGCGCGGAACGAGCAACAAAGAGGCACAATCGGCCTCCGTTCTTATGACGTTGCCACGTTCAACTATCGTGAGTAAACCAACTTTAGAGACAACAGCCTTTTTATGTGTTTGCTAACCTGAGGCAAACATAAGGCGTTTTGCGTAAGTTTACTCTTCGCACCAGAACAGTAGTGGCAAGCATTGGCGCTATGTCCTGTCGGGAGATAAAGGTTTGACGGTGGTATACTAATAAAAAGGATTTATACAAAAGTAACCGACTCGACCACTTTCATATCGCTTGACATCAACAGCTACTAATAGTTTGTATGATTTATACCATACTTTTTAGCCGAATCCAAAAAATGAAGTTCTCAATTCGACTTTTTTGTATGTATGTTTCATGATTACTTGACAAATGGTCAACCGATTTTGGTGGCTCTTTTTTCGAAAGATAGATAATTATTCCGAGGTAGTCTCATATTAGTTTTATCATCCGACTAGTAGTTTTTGAATCACACTTATAGCGCATAACACATTTCACATTATAAGTAAGACTCTAAAACTCCTACAAGTGTAGTAGGTAATTTATATAGAACCATTTCGGAACCATGTGCTAAAAAAGAATTCTAAAATCTGTTCCGAAAAAAGAATTCTAAAATTGCGATGTGATTTAAAATAGTCATTGAAATTGGTTTTTGCAGTTTTACTACTCTTAATTATTCTCATTTTACCTGCAATTTTCCTGGTTTTCATTTTTATAAAACATTCTCCTCACAATAGGTAATTAACACAAAAAAAGAATGAAGAAAAGGGCCCTTACATTCAGGTGCGGTTCGATGACAACGCGAAACGGGAATATAATTATATTTATACATTTAGATTTATTTTATTTCAATGCTAGTGTGATTACATAGTTTTTTTTTAATTTACCCGCAGTTGGATTATTCGACGATATATCACAATTTAATGGAAAACTCTATAACACTGCATATTCTGATGAATGATGACTTCACCTTATCTAAAAAGAGGATCTCCAAGTATTTATTCGGTAAGTAGAAATATATTTTTGTGATATATGGTCAAAGAAGGCCATTTAGACAGTGTTCAGTGTAGATACACTTAGATAATGACATAAAAAACTGTTTTGGAAGATATAAGATAGCAATGTTGTTAGACCGTTTGAATTGGAAACCAGGAGTGTTGGTGACACTGTTTATTATGTAAACGTTAGCAAACAAGGATACGGCTCTCTGGTGGTAAGAGAGTAAAAGTAGCCTATAGTTATAAGTACTGTATGGGAATATCCCTACGTTCATCCATACTTATATATGTTCATCCATAACTTACTCCAAACAATATGTTTTTAATATATTTAAGTGTTGTCCCGAATTTCGGACAGACGTTTCAAAAAAATGTCTCAGTTCTTCGAAGTTTAGGTAAATAGGCACTGTATATTCCTATCACTGCCTATAACACAGGTAGACAGGCAAAGTGCATATTTAACTAGGGGTTAGAACTAAGATCAATTCGTATGAGTTGTGTCGTGTTTGTTTATTTATACATAATCCTCTGGAATTACTTCATCTTGTTGAGCTATCTGTTATTTGCTTACCTCTTTTTGATAGATCTTACCTGTTTAGTTTTTAAAGGCTTTTGTTAATTTTTAGTCCTATATTCTTTTTTTTTTAGTTTTTAGTTTATATCATTGTCTAAGTGTCAGCAGGGCTATCTAAAAGCAATAGTGATATTTATTGTGAGTTTCTGTGTATTATAGGTGTAGATAGCACGTTAGCGTATACGAACAAGGACTACGAGAGGCTTGTGGGCGACGCCGTGCTGCGGAGGCAAGTTAAAATACCCAAAGACAAGCTTGGACTGTGCGCTTCGTTGGCTTTAGAAACGAATGGTAAAATATTGTGGTCTTTGTATGTAACTAATATACGTAATTAAGTGTAAAATTAGTTAAGATGAGGCTAATAATCTGTAAGACTAAGAATGCACGGAGCAATTGTACCCGCGCCCGCGGCGGTTGCGGTTAAATAATCAGTACAAATAGTACAAAATGGTCGCCCGCCAGGAAATCGCAGAGCGCGCGTTCGATCGCCGCCAGCACGATTGTACGGGCGAGCGGGAACTGCAACAACCACGGACGCTGCGGGTGACAATCGTGTCGTGAAATGTGATCGCACTTTTTGCATATAAATTTAATTCTACGGAATCTGCGGGCCCGCAACTGCTGTCGGCGCTGGTGAAAAAAATGTGTGCGTGTACTAGCGTATACTCGTAAGAAGTGAAGAAGTGAAACTTCCAAATGACGTTATTTTTCAAAAAATAATTTACTATATGCAACTTTACAGAAATTGGTTAAATAAAGTTTATTGCCAAAGGAAAATGTGACGCGAAACGAAAAAATGTTACACTAAATTTTTTTCCAACCCCGATAAAGAAGTTTCACTTCAAAGAGTGAGTTCTTAGTCTAAAGATTCCTATTCGTTTCGGATTTTAAATTGCGATGTCTGACACACCAAAAGTGATTACATTTTAGTTATGTAAGGAATCTTTAAAATATTTTCTTTTTTTATAAATTATTTGTTTTTATAAGCATAACAGCATGAGCTCGTATAGACAAAGGATGATTTAATGCCATACATCATTCTTTATCAGTCAACTATTAGGCATTTTTTTATATGTTAAGTTATCGAACAAGTACATTGAGTTTCCTAATTATAAGAAATAACGGACACCATAGATGTGATGCTTCGCTTGTCGAGGTGTTAGGTTAATTGAGTAGGTTTACCGGCTGTCCTACTCCGAAATATGACCGAAATATGAAACAGTAATTACAGTGAGAAGAATATCTAAGATAGTAGATTCTTATTCGAGGAAGTTGCTCCACGGAACTTTATGACATTGGTGGTAGAGTGGCGACTTTTGTTGATAATAATCCATTTAATCTTTGCACGCCTCTTATGAGCTACTTGGCAAGAAGTCAAAAGGTTTATTCTAAACTAGACACCTTAACCAAGTCGCGGAAATGAGTCGAGATGATTTACTAAAATGGTACTTAATTAAATAAGATTAAAGTTGGCATGTAGACCAACATCCAACATACATCATTTTTTAAAATGGTCAAAATGTAGTTGGCTGATTAATATTTTTAGTTGCCTAGATTCATTTTTTGTAACACTTTTTCGATAAATCATATTTTCTATTGCCTTGTTTTGTTATATTAGTATTACGTGAGTTTAGTAAGTACATTTGCTGTCTGTATTTGTTTTTTCGGCTCACTTCCACGATTTGTAGATGTATGCAGTTTAATTATGTTATATATAAAAAAAAATAGCTCCGGACCGACTGTCGGTTGTCCGTGAGTCGATCACAGCCTTTTGCGTCTGAATAAGTAGTTGTTTGAGGTGCAATGTGATGTCCAGGCACGATCTGGGCGGGCGAGAAGTTGTCTGGCGGGCGTGCGCTGGCGCGGCGGGCGGCTAGTGTGGTGGGGGCCCGCGCTGCCGCCGCCCCCGCCCGGTGCGCGCCCCGCTGCGAGTGTCGCGCCGCCGCGCTGCACTGCCGGCCCTGCGCACACCGC
>NJDD01000610.1:177509-212946 GCA_002245505.1 Calephelis nemesis
ACACACCACACACACTACACACACCACACCCACTACACACACTATACACACCACACCACACACACACACTACTGACTCACCAAACACGGCCATTTCAATGTTACCCTTACCACGTTTCGTTGCATTTCAAACTTTTATACTCCTAATCGTATACTTATGATATTCTATTTATTGTTATCACTAAATCTATGATATTTATTGGTACGTATATTTGTATGTATACGTACCGCACACATGTTATACTAATACTTACACCGAATAATCTGGTGACCCGGTCAATCGCAATGAATGTGCAGATATTCGATCTCACACACACTAATAATAAAATTAAACAACTTACTTTTGTAGTTACCGTTATTCGTACAACATACACACATACAAAACGAACAATATCTAGAATACCATATAAATAAAATAGATACCAGTTTTTAAAATTGAACAAAATAAACATTGTAACTTGCATTACTAAAAATGTATAGCACCAACTACTTTTTAGTGCACGCACGCATGGTTGAAAACTAATGGTTATATGCAGTGAACTTAAAACCGCATTAAAATGTTTAACCAAGCATGTTGATTTTTTGAAGTGAAAACTTCCTTAGCAACGTTGCGCACTTTTGTTTGGAATGGGTAAAAACTTCTAAACTCGCGTCAGCACACGGGACTTGATCGAAAATTTGTAAGACGGATGGAGAGTAAACAGCCGGCGCGGCGTAGGAGAGGAAGAATCCCCCTCTTTTTCTACGATGCGACGAAAATGTATGCTTGCGCCTGCTGTTTCGTTTTGACGGCGCAGGGCGCTTACGCGAATGTTCGTGTTGTCATGTTTCTGTACGATAGCCCAATAAATAAATGTTGGATTCTACCACATAAATGATAGTACTTTCATACTGATAATTAAAGCAATTAATGCAAAATTATTCCTTAACCATTCCAAAAAATCAAAAATGCACAACGTTAATATTCAAGTTTTCACTTCTGCCGGCACTGCACGGCAACCCGTCATTTTTTTATAATTAAATAATAGCAATACCAAATTATTTACTGTTTTGATTGCCTGCGCATTACATATTGTGTTGCACACAATTCTAGTCAAATTTTACTATACCGAACTTCATTTTAATCTCACTAAATATTATTCTTGGAGAACGTTCCATGTTTTTTCTGTTCTCTACTTATGTATCACACATTAATATGGAATGTTATGCAATCAGTTTTACGTCAGTCAATTCATGATCAATAATTTGTCTAAGTAATGATATTAGACAACAATCACACTCATCCCATGCTTAAAGTCATTTCACAGACAGTGTAATAATTCATGATTGACGATATTGGGTAATTCCTGCATGATTTGTCTAATAACAGCATAGGTTAGGGTACGACCAACTTATCTGTACGGTAAACTGCGTCGCTATACTGTATTTTTTGACAAACGAGTACCAAAAAAATGAACTGCATTATTATTGGTCCACATAATCAACATGAAGTTCTTCTTCTTCTTCTTTTATAAATATGGCTTTCGATCGTTTTTCACGACTACTTTGCCAATGTCAAGTTAGTTAATTCTTATACAGTATAAAGTCATTAGTCACTATGTACAAAGTCATGTCAGGTCAGGGTCTTGAGTAAAGCGATGGCATCGTTACTCAAGCTCATCTAGTAAGATTTGACGGCAGCGAAGAAAAAGACGATACACTATTTTTTTCGTGATCATTTCATTTGTGCACTTTCACTGAACAAAATTAACCAATTTCACTGAATATAAACAAGAAATTCAATTGTAATGAAAAATGTAAAGTTAATTTCAATAAATCAGAACGCTCCATTTCAAATTGCCAATGAGAACAGAGACGTAACGCTAACGCTACATCTCACTCTGTCAGTATCGGAAATATGCGAGGGACATACTCGGTATATGTCTGTTAAAACTATAAAGTAATATTTAATGTTTCTTTTACCTACAAAAAAGGATAATTATAATAAAGAATGTAATAGTGAGAAAATTATTTTCGGAGCTAACACTAGAAAATGATAGCCGCACTCAGAGATGTTAACATTTAAATATTTTTTTTATGTAATAGGTCTTCGAGCAAGCACACGGGTTTCCTGATAGTAAGGGAAAGCCGTTGTTTATAGACACCATGGATGTTGCAGGTGCGTCTTGTCTTATGGTCGAGATGTTAGGTCTATTGCGCTATTATCTATATTGGGTAGACCAGCTATCCTACCCTCCGGATCGGAATATGACAGAGTCATTATGACGGCAGCAACAGATAAGGCGGTGGATCTCTCCAAGTTGGGCAAGACTGGGCAAGTTGTTGTACAGCACTCTTCCACCAGTGGTCTTGTTGGTACTGATCTATATTAGGAAACCCGTGTGCTTGATCGAAGACCTATGACATAAAAAAATAGTTTAATGTTGACATCTCTGAGTGCTGCTATCATTTTCTAGTGTTAGCTCCGAAAATAAAAGTCTTACTATTACATTTTTTATTATAATTATCCTTTTTTGTAGGTAAAAGAAACAATAAATATTACTTTATAGTTTTAACAAACTAATACCGAGTATGTCCCTCGCATATTTCCAATACTGACAGAGTGAGATGTAGCGTTAGCGTTACGTCTTTGTTCTCATCAACAATTTAAAATGGAGCGTTCTGATTTATTGAAATTAACTTTACATTTTTCATTATTATTGAATTTCGTGTTTATATTGAGTGAAATTGGTTAATTGAAAAAATTACGACTATCTTCATCCACGATTACGCCAAAACACGACTTAATAGAAGACAATAATTGACATCTATGAGTGCCGCTGTCACAGCGAATTGACGTTTTACGAAATATCGGTTTAGTTTCGATTTTTGACTATAGAGCCCTTACCATGAGTTTACGGCTTGTCAAGTTTACTATACTCGCTAACATCTCTGTAAATTATATTTTGTATGAAAACTTTGTACAGCGCCTCTGTTGATAACAAAGAGAAACACATTTTTTAGACCAAAAGTGTCGTAATATATACTAACTTATGGTAAAGGTTCTGAACAGATAAGTAGGTTGTACTATACTCTTAAAACATTTGTTATACTTTTGACATAATAAAATCATTAAGCTGCCATGAGAAAAAACGGATAACACTGAAATCTATTATGAATTTGAAATATTTCAAAAGTACAATAAATGGTTGGACCTACGGCAAAGTTTGAAAAAAAATGGCAAGACATGTTCCCTATAGTTTGGTAATATCAGAAAATCACTTCTACTTTATTATCTATTTATTATTACTTAGGGACAAAACTCTAGTCAGCTCGTCTGTTACTGTAACAAAATAAATTATTTGTTTTGGACTTAAGGCGGATATCACATTGTATCGTACGCTGCACCGGTTTTCGGTTTTGATAAACTCTTCAAAAAATCCATTGCACTTTGCAACTTTGGACGTGAAAATCTTTGTCTATGTAACAAAACTGCAATATAACACACTGCCACCGCATCTCGAAGTGGCGATATTTCAAGGTTAATCCGCTTTTGTGTTGCGCCGACAGTGTGATACCCGCCTCAGTGTTGTTGTATATATAAATGCTTGCATTGTATGGGTAATGTTTTTTTTATTTTGTTTAATGTATTTTGTAATTGATCTTAACCAACCAGTTAAAATACTTAACGAATTACTCCCGATGAAACAAAAGTCGCAATGGTATCGACTTTACTATTTGTATTGTTATTTCATATAGCGTTCTCTGGTGTACACTAAATGTTCCCGACGACAGAAAGAACGTTTTTTTTAATAATTATGACTGTTAAAACATAAGATTTTTCTAATAGATGTTTGATTGAATAGATTTCACTTTTCCAAGAATTTAAAAACATTAGCAAATTTGAATATATTTTATTGGATAACCCAATTTTTTTTAGAAACCTTCAAATAGTTTATTAATCACATTACAAAAAATCTTCCAATTATTTTAATATTATTATAGTAATAGGTACTATATTTTTGTAACTTTTAAAAGAAACCGTCTCGTAAGAAAGATGGAGTCTCTAGTTTTGTACACCAGGTGGTGTCACACCTGTATGGGCATAATTAAAGAACATGTATTTGACTTAGTTTATTTTTTCTTATGATTGTTACTCGATTTCAATGGATTATAGTAATTAGACCCACTGCATTATTTTGGTGTTCAATGTTTATATTGAAAATTAAGTTTAACCTGATGATGGGTAAATGTAAAAAAGTAGATATAATCTCTAATTTCGTATATGAATGGCCTTTATTAATGGTGAATGTTTATATTGGCATGTACATAATTTTGATAAGGTTATGATATAAAATTGGAAGTCTGTAAGCGACGGCGGATGAAAACAGTCTAGAATATTTTTTCAAATATTTTAAGAGCAACAGTTCTAATTTGAATGTCAAAATTCCATTTTTAAGCGTTAAGAAAGATTATACAATCTTGTATTTACTGTTGAGTAAAAAGTAGCAATCATTTTGTACTCATCTTGCTCTCATCGGCTTAACTGTACATAAGTATGTAATTTTTTGTGGTACCATTTTTTGGTGACCATTATTTTCTAGGCCTTTTTTGTTTGCCGTTTGTAGATACTAGTGCATGTTACACAATATCACTAATACATAGTTGCCTGTTTCAACTGTGTAGTAGATTTAATTTTACTTTAAGGGAGCATGCAATGATTCTAGGTTTTTTTGTTGACTGCTCATACTAGCCGTCTACCTGTGTATTTTGGTGAGTTTGATAGAATTGCATAATTACTAAATAATATTAATGTTATTTAGTTGGAGCTGTCGTTCTGGAACACAGAAGACATAGACGAACTTATCGACATGGCAATGGATCCCCCGACGTTGCCGGCGTTTAGATAATATCGTGATATATTATAGACAATTGTAAAATATGTGTTGCTAGCGCAATAAATTATTTTTGTAAATTAGCAAAATCAAAATGTTGTTTTATTTAAAATAAGATAACCTTATTTAAATCTAATTAAGTACCCAATAGAGACAATACGTTTGTTTTAACTTTATTAACCTCAAAGTGGGTCTTGGACTTCTTACAGTAGCGAATTTGCCCATTCCAAAGATGTGACTACGTTTTAGCAAAAGGATTGGGTAAAATAATGGTAGTTTGTGCTTAATTATTTTCGGCTTTTTAAATTTATTAGTTATACGACGTAAAGTCTCGCCTATTTTATTCATACGATCATTTTAGTCATACGAACCATAACAGCACTGCTCGTCAATATCTAGATTCAGGAGAAACATCAACAACACAAAATGCCTTACACACTCCAAACTCAAGGTGTGCAACGCACAATTGACCAACGAGCATTGGTCAGTTGACCGGTCGTAATCTTGTTCTTGGTTGAACGGAAATGCGAATGTCATCATTCGCATTTCCGTGAGTTGATGGAAAATTAACTTTAAGTACCTAATTACAACAGGCCAAGGCAACAGTTAAAGAAGAAATATGGATAAGATTGGTCATATTATGATATCAGACGTGGCGCCAATCATATCTATTGAAAATAGTGGTCCAAGCTGGCTGTTGGTGAAGCATCACAAAGCTGTGCTGATTAATAACTAACTATATGCTGTACGTAATAACAAAACCTGTACAAAATTATTTATCTCTGTTTTGTTACTGATTCACGAAAGTTTTATCTTGAAACACCATCCAAGCAATGGCGAAAAAAGATTTCGACATGAACAGCAAATTAAAGAACAACCGTTTACAATAATTCTACTTCTAACTAAAGTGATATATTCAACAAAGAGAATACAATACTATGGAAATCTTCGAAGAAATAAATTCACTTGCAGGTGTTCGCCGCTTGCAGCTTTCTTTTTATACGAGGCAGCAATGAACTGCTCGCCCTAAATCCCAAAGAAGTGTATTTTAATGAATGAATGAATGAATACACGTCTTTATTATGCACCAAAATTTACAATATAACACTCTTTCACTTCTAATAATATTTAACTTAGGTGCACAAAGGCGGTCTTATCGCTTCAGAGCGATATCTGCCAGACAACCTTAAGGTGAAGGAGACAGTTTAAGTAATTTAAAAAACTAAGGTAGGGTTTGGAATGTTTGCTGCTACTGTGTCTAAGAAAAGTAAGAAAAAAAATCAATATATCTCAGATAAAGTATCCCATATAATCCTGTTTCGTATTACAATATTACCGCTAATAAAAAAAGAATTAAGTTTGTAAATCGTTTTTACATTATTTGTATTCTTGTATGAAATAGTAACACAATTTTAAGAAATATTAAAATTTGTAATTTTTCTTATTTTTCATTCTCTCATGTTGCAATGGAGTGTTTTACAATATAATTATTGTTGTGAAAGTAGGAAGCTGTAGAGAAAAATGGGTAATTTTTATCCCTATATATTAAACTGTTTACAGAGTAGAAAGTCAGTCGCTTGCAAGGAATATAATATATAAAAATAATATTTAGCAAGAGTTCGCTTGTGTAGTTGACAACCACACGTCTGGCTGAAATCACTTACATTATATACAAGTTTGCAAAACATTTCCCTGTTTTGCACGTCTCTTATTTTTATTTATGAGGAGGCAAACGAACAAGTGGATGCCCTGATAAAAGTGCTTACCGCCACCCGCGGACATCTGCAACACCAGAGTATCACAGATGCGTTGCCGACCTGCAAGGAATGCGTACGCTCTTTTCATGAAAGTTCCTAAGTCGTATTCGTTTGAATGTACCGCCCTTAGTAACTATTTCTATAGTGGTTTAAAATGGCAACACTGAACACAATCACATTCTTCAACAGTGACATATGTCACGCTAAGGAGGCTCCCTTTAAAATACTTTGTCTTAATCGATACCTCTATTAAATAAATAGGAATCAAGCGAAACATTGATTGACCCGATAATGTGAGATACTTACAATTAATTTAGAATTTTGGTAATTACCGACAGACTTGTGATTTAATTGTCGTGGTCGTTTATATTTTACCTTTCATTATATATTATTTCGGTAACATTAATTCAAGACCTATCAAATATTTTATTTATTGGAGCAATTCAATATTACTTTAATCGAATATTTTAGTGGAACTTGTAGCCCGTAAGTACTATGTGACAAAGTTTAAAACTTTTTGCAGCCTTTTTTTCATGATATCCAAAAAGCACCATGTTACCTAAATGTTCTTCTCTGCATCTAGTCATCGTAATCATTAGCTAGCTATGTTTTATATTTTATAGTCAAAAACACTTTTAAATTTATAAATCTTATTGTAAAATTCTAAAACTTTCGTTCTCATTGTACAAAAATACATCAACCAACAACAAAATACATCAATCCAACAAGTTCGAAATCGATGTTTTGTAAATTCGATACCTATTCCCGTACTTACATTCCCACACCACCCTAGCACACCACTATGTTATGTCAAACAGAATGTTGTATGAACTGAAGTCGTCGACAATCGACATTTAATAAAACTTACAAAAGTTTTGGAAGTTTTTCAAAACATTGAAACTAACTTTTATGTGTTTTTTAAAGTGATTAGTGCCTTATTAATGTAGTAATAATCTATGATATATAACTTTTTTATAGTTTATGTGAAGTTCAGTGTGTTATTTCAATTGTATAACTGTTTATTGTTTTGTGTAGGTGGCTATCTATGTTTCGTTTTGTCCCGATGTGAAAGTGTATTTTCGCATAAAATTTAGATCCCATTGTCTAAAACTTTCCTGGTAGCTCTTGAGAAAATACAGAACGTTTGCGTAAGATATTAATGTGAATTGGTACATGCAATGTATTGAATCTGGTAGTTACAATCGTGCAGTAGATTATTGGTATGTTATTTAATTTTTATCACAGTAATTAACAGTTAATTGAATGTGATGTATGTGATGTTATTGCTTTTTATTTGCATAAAACGTATTGCTTAAAAGTTGTTGCAACATTATTAAAATAAATATTTCTATATTTACTAGGTTATGATATACTTTATTTTAGAAATCATGAATGAAAGTTTTGGCTGTCGTCGTTAATTCCTAGGCGTTTTATCACTATTTTGATGTTATTCCTGATTGTTTGTCATAATAAAATATGGGAACTACAGAGTGTAAAATATTACACTCAAACTGTGGTGTATTTAGTGTCGTGGTTGATTCCACATGTGTTTTATTTATTTTCAACAGTACTCTGTCTCTTGCAGATAATATTTTGTCAGCAATGAATGCAGAGCCGCAGGAAAATGCAGGCTTATTATCATCAGGTAAGTGTATTTTATGTAAAATGATACTATTTTATAAGATAAAGATATGTGTCATTTTTGCAATTAAATATGTAAACTTTTGTTTTATTAATATCAAAACTTGTACAATACATTTACTCTGATTTTGATAAATTTGTGGTAATAAACTTAATATAACTGAGAGGTCTTGTCCAATGACTTACAGGTCTTTATGCTTGATATTTATAAATTCTCTTGCCACAACAAGAAATAGACTACTTACATATTTTATAACAGATATTATAGTAACAACTCAAAGGCTGCTGATTAAAGTTGAATTATGAGTTTTAAATTGTCAATGTCACAGTCCATCCCTGACCCACCCCATAATGAATATGACTGGAAACATAGCCCACTCTTGTAATATAATAGGGCTCCTACACTTCATTTACCTAATCAAGTTACAACTTATATCTATCATCCTCATTCGAACAACAGAACTAAATTAGCCTCTCTCAACATACAAAACAAAATAAGAAATTTATTTTAAGATGAAGTAAAACTGACTAAAGTGGCAGAATAAATCTGACGAAGACTAAATTATTAGTTCAATTTCAAGCACACTATAAATATACAAAAAATTCAGGTGTATTTTAAAATAATACTACTATACATAATGTATATTTGACTAACTTCGTACTAATAAAAATTAATACATTTTGTAATTGGAAATCGCATATTGATGATTGATTGATACACGATCAATTAGTAATTTTAATCAATTACATTCATGTAAACTATTTGTGTCATTAAAATATAACCTTTGCTTGTTTATTTAACTTGGCTGTATGTGTATTTGTAACAAAACATCATCATTTGTTTGACATGAATGCTGAAGTTCTAGGTTTGTCACATTTTAGAAAAAACCTTCTCCTGATAATATTTAAAATAACATAAAAAAATTAGAGAATTGGTTCTAGCTGTTCACATGTGATGCACAGTTCAAAGATAATTAAAAAAATTCAATGAATCCTCGACAAAACCTGTATGTGATGTAAACAAGAATCATCTTGTTTACTTCAGCTTTCAAACAAAATGTGCTTTAGAAGAAAGCAAAGATTACTGTATATTATAAACTATGATCCATCAGTCATCTCACATTTCATTCATCAGGTCCTTTTTATCAGAAAGTATGAACAGATCTAGTGAAGGCAAATGGAATGAGTCCAAACTACATCCATCTTATTATTAAACGTAGATTATAGTGAGTCTATCTTTACTCTAAGTTTGAAGTTGACATTACACAAATTTACTATTGATAAACATGGAGTAGTATGAAGTAGTTTACTACTTGGAAGTTGATCTCTGACTTAAAGACAGTTCATGCTCCTACATGGTTTAGTGTAAGAATCAACTCTATTGACATTTAGGTTGTTGTATATCCTCAAAAAATCGTTGGGATGCTTAATTATGTAATTTAATGTAAAGTTTGAAATGCTACAGAAAATAAGGAAGTAAAGTTTATAATTTAAAATAAAAAAATATTGAAAAATCTTTTTTTAATCAATTTTTCCTCCTGAGACTCGCTAAGACCTATTGCCATATTGCGTCTCCCATCATATTTATTCTGTTTTTTTCAAATAAGACAATTGCTATCTTAAAATATAAAAGTGTCCTTGAATTTGAATTTTTTCACAAGCATATTTTATGCCTTTCGTTTTTTTTGTCATTGTCTAAGACCAGCTTTATTTCTAAAGTTGTTTTGTTTACCTCCTTATTTTCCCTATGAAAGCTTGTATGTTTTTTTTACACGAGGTAGCTAATATTAATTTTTGTTATAACTGGTACTATACAGGTAACCAAAGCTATTTCAACAACGTCCAAAACATTTTTTCATAATGTATTTTTCACAGCTTGTCTTAAATCATTTTTCTCCCTAATCTAGTCCCATGCCTCGTGTGACAGTCATCTTCTTCATTTTTCAAACAAAACTTTATATTTAATAACTTACACAAAACATTAAAAATCTCAGCTTCTTTTGCCTAATAGTGTTTTAGTTTTACAGTTTGTCATGTTTACAACTAATTATCTACCAATTTAGTTGTACAGTTTTTTCTACATTTTACTTCTGTAGGATTGGAGGAAATCCTAAAAAAGCTGGTTAGTCCTTTTAAACTTTCCCACCAAATGGGATGAAAATAAATTTTGAGTTGCCATAACATATTTGTAAATCCCTTGTAAGGAAAGTGTTGTTTATTTTGGTTTGTAATAAAAATATGTACAGTACATTTATTAACAAGATATGCAATATGAAATTAGTACTTTGCTACTTAGGGACTAATAACTAGTTGTAAGCTCTGATAATACTTGGAGTAAGCTATTTTTATTAATAAGGCGTGGGTTTACTAGCAGGCATTCCAGGGTTATGTCTCCTATCTTCGAACTCCCTAATCAGTCCAACTTAGTTGTACTAGCACTAATCAGTGTTGGGTTTGTTATGTCTCACATATGCTTCATAAAATCGAAATAAATATGTAAGTTGTGTCATGCATATTCATTGCGATGCTTACAAAAGAGCTGTTGATTAAAAGTATACCTAAGAACTATGTCGATCACATCAACTTTCATACAAAAATCTGTATCAAAATCCGTCCATCTGCTAAAGAACTATGATGCCACAGACACACACAGACGTGTCAAACCTATAACACCCCTCTTAGAGGGTAAATATAGACATTCATTCCTAATATTATAAATGCGAGTCTATCTATCTTTCCGTCTCTTGCTCTTTTACGGCTAACTGCTGACAAGTTTTGATAAGATTTAAAATGCGTATTGCTAAATGGTCAGGTTAAAACATAAGCTAAAAGTTAAAAAAAAATGATCAAGAAACTATAAAAGGGGATGAAAGTTTGCATGAACATCGTAACTTTTCTACACTGATAATTTCGTGGGCAATCAGCTAGTAGTAAAGATTCAGTTTTACATATATTCATAAAAATCAGGTAGTGTTATTTGAGCAGACGAAGCCACTTGTCGCTGCTAGTTGTAAATTAAACTCTTATATTCGATTTTCAAATATTTTAATGATAGTTATATTTATTTTTTTCGAACTGGCTAATATGTTGCTAACCGCGAGGTTTTTACAACTTCACCGGGCTGAAAAGTTTTATTTAAGAAAACATTTCTCTAACAATTGAAATTGTTAAAGTGAAAACAACAAAATCCATTAAACTTTAACACATTGAATGCTGATATTTATCTGCGGTGCGGTGTCATTTAACGGGACAATGGGCTGTCATAGCTGAAATTCCTCATTTATCTTATAGCTGTCAAAAGAACAAAAGTTTTACATTATCTTTAACTAAGTACACTCCTGAGCAGAAGGACTTATTTATTAGTATTACCCTTCTGTACAGAATGGGTTATGTTTCTTTAACATACTTTTGTATGTATGTAAGATTGGGCGTGTTCGGCCGAAGTAAGTACTTACTAAATTTAGTAAGTCACTTATTATGCTTACAAAATTTTCGGCCGGGACACAAAATAAGTGCTAACGCAGTAAGTATGGCTTAATATACGACGCCATTTTGCTTATTGTTTATGTACGGGATTTGACATAAACCGGTGTTTTGTGTTATGTCAAGCCAGTAAGTCTGTCCTCGCCGAAAAGCGCTACAGTCAGCTTGTAAGACTTTAATTTTTTTATGCTTACTGGCTTACTAAGTTTAGTAAGTACTTAATTCGGCCGAACACGCCCATTGTTTACAGAAATCAGGCTTCATTCGATTGCTAGTTTGTTATAGAGGTGTTATGTAATTTTTTTTAATTATTCTCTAACACTGACATGTCAATGCACAGATTATACCACTAATGTCAATGGCTGTTAAGTTACCTTCCAAAGACTATTACTATGATTGTGCCAGTAATGGTGCAATGTATAAAAGGAACAAGGTATGATTCATTAAGTAAGTAATTATCTTCACGCCCATATCCCCCAAGGAGTAGGCAGAGGCATAATTAAGGCACCCACGACTAGCCGAAGACACAAAGTCCCACAATGTGATAGGTGGCAAGTCCAATGCCAACAGGGCACATATCCAATCCCGAACAACAATTTTTTTATTAGAAAAATTGAAATAACACATTTTGTTTGTGTTGCCCGACCCAGGGTTCGCATCCAGGACCTCATAAAGTCAAGTCGAAAAATTGGACTGCGACAATTTTTTTTTTTAAATATTATCTCAGTAAGTACCGTAGTAGATCTTACCGCCTTATTGGTCGAGTAGCTAGCGTACACGCCTAACTACACGGACTAACCGCGAGGCTCGATTTCGATTCCCGACGGGGCACAGAGGAGTATTCGGCCTCGAAATCCGGTCAAAAATATTTAATGTCCTTTTGTTGTTTAAAATGAGACAAAATGCTGTCTTATAACAGTACCATTAACATCGCAGCTCATTTAAGTCCCCACCGTGGGACACGGGCCTACCCTGGATACCTCGTGAACCCAGTGTGGATTGGCGGGCAACAATAATGAATACTAACATTGATAATAGCCGGGACCGACTATTTAAAGTGCCCTTTGAAGCATAGAAGCATCTTACTTTTTGTACAATCAGGCAATTCAGTCTGCAATGTTGTACCCAAACTGTAGTACAACTCACAAAATTATTTTTTGTGGGTGATTCTCCCGGGATTCGAACCCAGGATCTCGGGATTGTGAGCCTAAGCTCTAACCATAAGCCTACACAGAGGCAGTATCTTTATATTGTATTTAAATATTATGATGTTAACGTTTCATGATTTAATAATAAAACACTGAAGAGAAAAAAAATAATATTTATTTTTAAATTCACAAGAATATCTTAGATGTCTTGCAAATTAACTTCTAAAAACAATTCCATTGTTTCTGGCAAGACACTTCCGCTGGTTTTCAATTTTTGCTGTTTTCTTCCACAGCCCAAAATTGGGTCAGAAGTCAGCAGAAGCCTATTAAATACTTTTTTTTACAAAGTTCCCATGAAAAATTTCTGGAGAAATCCTGTCAATAGGATCTAAAATGTTTATTCCTGGCCTCTGCTGCTTCTTTTGACAACTGCCCAATAGGCAAAAGGGCATGTTTTATAATGGCAGGACCATGGACAAGTATTTTGTGAAGTCTCTGTATGAGGCTTATCACGAAACCTGAAAAGAAAATATTTTTTTACAACAAGAACAAAATTACAATAAAGATTTACTAGAATTAAAAAAGGTCATCAAAAAAAAGGTGACAAGATGGGTGAGGTTTTTTTATGTACATGACATAAGTAAAATGTATAGTTTAATATTTTAAAGAAATATTTGCCCGATTGGATCCGGAACCGTAACTAAAATACCTTTTGACAACGAACATAAAAATAAATATGCATTTTTTGACTATACTTGCCAGGCATCTTAAATATTAACGAAATATGAATAAAATAGAATATATTTTAATACAATATTAATGTACATACCTTGTGCTTCCGTATCCATAATTATTTTATACAAATATCACCACAAATCACTTACAATATCAACTGTTAAAATGTTGAAATTGTCGTATCGAAACAATAGAGGCGTGAGCATTCATCAACGACTAGAGTCCGACTACCTGCTTCGCGAGTATAGGGTTAACAGTTGTAGTTTGAAACCGGGTTTAGTTAGCTTGGTTATCAAGGTATGCAAACAGCATAAATAAAGTGACAAAAACGATTTTTTAGTTTTTTTACTTATGACCGGATTTTGAGGCCGAATACTCCTCTGTGCGGGGGTAGGTATTTGTGTGATGAGCATTTAGATGTCAGCATTTTCGGGTCTTTGTGGTTCTTAAATTTATTCAGATATCTATTTAAGTATTATAACCATACCCACCCATAACACAAGCATATAATTTGCATACTTTGGGGTTAGATTCAATTTGTGTAAATTTTCCAGTGATTTATTTAGTTTGTCTTTAACCATAATATACTTTTAATTGAATTAAATTAAAAGTATATTGGTCCGGGTTCCTTTGCAAAATAGACCATCTGCCTTCCTTGCCAGGCAGCTCGTAAGAGGCGAGCATAGGCTTACCGTCACTAACACTGTGATATCTGACTAGGTGGTAGAGTTTCGCAGCGACTCGCCCGGATTGGTACCACCGCCTTACCTATTCCTGCCGTCATAACGTCATAGTAGGTTAGATTTGACTTGGCCAGTTTTTATAATAATATATATTATGTTGAAAATTGTTATAAAATAACTGAAGTAATGAAAACTGGCCAAGTTAAATCTAACCTACTATTAGATCTCTTATTTTGAAATAACAGCATTTGTTTTAGGTATCGAATAAAGCAAAAGAAATAGAGTTTTATACTTGATCTTAATGTTATTTTATTCCTAGTACCTGGATGACCGAGCTTTGCTCGGTATTTTTTTTTGTTTTTTTATAAATTGTGTTTTTTGGAAATTTATATTTAAGTACGAAAATTTAAAAAGTCTAACCTCAAAGCAAACAATCATTGACTTCGTTACTTAACAACAACAATAAAACACGAATATGCCATTTTCTAAAAATGATTCCTAGCTAGATCGATTTACCGCCCCCGAAACCCCCTATATACTAAATTTCATGAAAATCGTTGGAGCCGATTCCGAGATTCTAATTATATATATATATACAAGAATTGCTCGTTTAAAGGTACATAAGATAAATAAATATTTGGATTTTGCGTAGAACTTGGCACCCATTAAGATTTCCATTCTTTTTGCGGCGGAGTTCACAGCCAAGCATAATTTTTGTATTGAACTTGGCTCTCCTTTTTTACATTTATGTTTTTGGTGGGATGGACATTATACCTTAAGAATTGGATCGGGTTGAGTAGTTGTGGCAGATTTATATTTTAGATTGTTAGATTTATTAAAGCGCAGTAAAATGGCAAAACCGACTTCGATTTCAATGCGTATCACGTCTAGGTAAAAAAATGAGTATTTTCATGTATTTTCCTGAGATTCATCGTAAGGGCTTGATGGTAATAGGACCATCTTAAACGCTTGAACGCTTTTCCAAATGGGAAAGATTTTTTTTGCAATGTGTTCAAAAATGACATTGGCAATGATCGATTCTCCGATCAGTTGCATGCTTTTCCATATTATAAGAAAGGAATTTTCGCAACGTTCAAAAATGACGGAGAATTGATTAACTTACATAAAAAAAATGTAGAAGTCGAATCAATAACCTCCTCCGTTTTTCGCAGTAGTTTAAATGCATGTATTTTCTACTATTTCCTTGTGTTGGTCCGGGCTTCTTTGCAGAATAGACCATCTGCCTTCCCGCCAGGCAGCTCGTAAAAGGCGAGCACAGGCTTAAGGTCACTAACACCGTGACATCTGACTAGGTGGTAGAGTCTCGCAGCTACCCTACTCCCCGGATCGGAAAAAGACACTGCTTGCTTGCCGTTGACGTGTTCCGGTTCGGAGGGTAAGGTAACCGGTAAACTTACTTTTGCTCGAGACCTAACTTCCCGGCCTCAGGTTGGCAATGCACCATTACCACCTTTGGTGTCTCTAGGCGGCGGGAATGTCTTACCATCAGGAAATCCGTCTGCTTATTTGCTTTCCAATATCATAAAAAAATAAAAAATTATCTAATCCCGCGAACTACGTATCGCTTAACATATTAATGCTACCTAACAATTTGTATAGTCAAAATTGAGATGTGGTTTTCCCAATTTCCCTATTTTTCTCTTCGTATGATCCCTCCCTTGACAATAACCAATACAAGAAAAAAATAATTGTCAAAATCGGTCCATCTGTTCAAGCGTGAACCGATGACCACGCGAAATGGGGATTCATTTTTATATTTATACTAGCTGCGCCCCGCGGTTTCACCCGCGTAAGTCCCAATCCCGCGGGAACTCCGGGATAAAAAGTAGCCTATATGTTATTCTGGGTCTTCAGCCACCTACATACCAAATTTCATCGTAATTGGCTTTGTAGTTTTTGCGTGAAAGAGTAACAAACATCCATACATACAAACTTTCGCATTTATAATATTAATAGGACTAGCTGACCCAGCAAACTTCGTATCGCTTGACATTAATGCTTAGACAGTAGCGCAGTCTGTCGGATCCGATGTGAAACATTCTAAAATCAACAACTACTTATTATTAAAAAATTAATTAAAAAAAAAATTCCAGTGGATCAAATTGTGAATCTAAACCATTCTCGAATTCCCTAGAACACCTACAAAAAGTTTCATCGACATCGGTCCAGTCGTCTAGAAGGAGTTCAGTGACATACACACTCACAGAAGCATTATATATAGTAAGATACAAAGATTGGCGATAGGCCTGCCACCTATCACGTTGTTGGAATTAGTGTCTTCGGCTAGTTGTGGGTGCTCTGATTGTATCTCTGCCTCCCACTTCGGGGATATGGGCGTGAAGATACTTACTTACTTTACAAAGATTAATGTGGAGTTAAAAAACCTTTTGATCAAATAAAGCTTTTTAGAATTTTGTACTTGTAGTTAATTGAGTATTAATTCCATCATTCGTTCAATAAATTTACGTACCCGTGTAGTACTATAGTATAGTAGTAATAACAAAAGTATGTACTTATCTTCACGCCAAGTCACATAGGGGCTAGTTAGAGAATTCAAGTGCAAATTCACTATCCTTGCATGGCCTGCTCAGCTTCCTCCACATTCATATTTTTTTCATACAGACAGGTCGGTTTCGGCTTAGTTTGTTTTCAATCAGTTTATTTCAATTTGTCGCTGCATTTGCCTCCTACCACGATAATAATTGACGAAAGTATCATATCTAATTCCACCGGTTCGTCCAAATTACTTTTCCAGGACTAAATTTGTATTTATAAAAAAGAAAAGCATCTCCACGCCCATGTCCTTGAAGGGGTCTAGTGCCTACTCCTTCAGAGCCACAATAATAGAGGCAGAGGCAGAATATATAGGCAGTAGGCACCCATTACTAGCCAAAGACACCAAGTCCTACAATGTGATAGGTGGCAAGCCTATCGCCAACCGGGCACATATCAAATTCCGGGCAACGTTATTTTTATTAGGAAATTGAAAATATACATTTTCTAATTTTTTTTATTGCTCGACCCGGGGATCAAATCGAAGTCAAATCCGTTGCCGGACGGCTAGACCACAGAGGCGATATATTTTTAAATGTTACAGTATCCTATTTCTGTCTATCCGATAATATAAAATGTAGTTCAATGTAAAAGGTGCATAAATGACAATTATACAATGAATGAAAATGACATAAATATTTAAAAGTTAATTTCATTTATTTTTATTCATTGTTATCCTATATTAGTTATAAATTGCCTCACTTTTTATTTTTGTCTGTTGACTTATGATTATTTATTATATTAATTATTTTCTAACCCCCTTAATAGTAAAATTTACGGTAGGTACGGTAGGTAAAGTAGTAATCATTTACAAAAACAATAGACAAACTGCAGGTTAAGGTAAAGGATATTTTGAAAAAGCAAATTCTGAGAGTGAAATTTTTTTTCTCGTGTATAACTGTATAAATGTTCAAGCATATTTTATTCATAATTTGTTTACCTACATGGAGAACGAATGGTCCATTGAACATGATAGTCTTATTAGTTGCCTCCGTAAGTGTCCAATGGGAGTTTTAGCGCTATCGTGAATGAAGATGGTTAAATTTTTTTCATAATTATTGAATTTCGTTATTATATTGAGTGAAATTGGTTAATTTAGGTGGGAATTAGATTAATTTTGTTCAGTGAAAGTGCACAAATGAAATAACCGTGAAGAAATCAGTGTATCGTCTATTTCCTCGCTGCCGTCAAATCTCACTAGATGAGCTTGAGTAACGAAGCTACCGCCGACCTGACATGACTTTGTACATAGTGACTACTGACTGTATAAGAATTAACTAACTTGACATTGGCTAAATAAGTCGTGAAAAACGAAAGCCATATTTATAAAGGAAGAAGAAGTGTCTAATGGACACAAGAGCCTAGAGGGGCCTGAGTCTTAACACTGACCACATTTTTAATGTAAGCAGATATATGGATCTGTTAAAGGATTGGAGGCATTGGCGCACTCGCCAATGCCTCCAATATCTTTCGTTTGGAGGGCTTGCAAAGATTAAGTGTGAAAAGATGCAAGATCCGAGTGTACTTAGGCGTTGATGAATGTTAGAAGGTTATGAAAGACAGCGTGGTGATGTTGCGAAAAAAGTAAAAAAGGTCAAGTCAATGAATGGCGGCGCAGGGTTGGACGAGGAGTTGGAAGACTCTATTAAAAGGAAGAAGAAAGCTTGGCTAGATTAATGTTTCATATTAGCAATCGAATGATAGCATAACTGAGTTTAAGAAAAAAATGTGCCTCACTCTCACTTGAACTAAAAAAAAATATTTTTATAGTTAATCAATGGGATTTAGCAATTTTACCGGGAAAACGCTAGAATACACTCATGGTCGTAATTTATACCTAACGCAAATGCACGTACGATTGTAAGTATATAATGCTTGGTACAGATCAAGCAAAAAATTAAGCGCAGTAAAACTACAAAAACCGACTCCAACCATTTCATTTGGTACTAATTTTCAATATTATTGCTATATCGTAATATTTACTTTTATTAACATTAAATTAAAACAGCTCGCAAAAAGGCTTGCTCGTTGTCACTTTACATCGTACCTAATACCAGGGATGACGTCACCAGCCTGCGAATGCAACTACGTTCGGTCGGAACCAGTTTTATGCTTTGTTTACCTTATAACTACGCATCTTGTATTTTGCGTTGGATGTAAACCGTTTTTTTTGGAAAGGGTAAAAAATGTTAATAGATACGTATATTACGATATATATGATACGATACCATACGATAGTGTATTTTTTTTCGTTTTTTTTTTTGTTCAATATTAAAAACGGTAACAGGTAGAATATTTACTTGTATACTACCTTTCAAAATAAAGAATTAAATAACAGTAAAGTAAATATTAAATGGCGCCTCATATTTAATAAATAAATTGTGGGCTAAATTGTGGTGCCGCGCAAGTTTGCTAAACAACGACCGCGCGGATATCGGGAGAGGTAAAATTACGGAGCAAGCCATAGCCGCGCGTATTAAAAATTGGTATACCTACAACCAACTTGATTTTTTATTATAGATGATAGTACAGAACCCTTCGTGCGCGAGTCCAACTCGCATTTGGCCGTTTTTTTTTTAATACTTAATAACTGCACAGATCGAAAGTGTTGTAGATTCCGAAACGTTTCTCAAAATTTGACTTGTACTTTAAATGTCACTTGTATAAGAAGATATATAAACCATAGATATAAGAAGATATATAGAACATACAAATGACAATTGCGACGCTTTTTAAAATTCACTACCGAAACTAAACGGGGTCTTTGCTTGGTTATGCGAAGTGAAAGATGTTTTCGTTTAATTTTGACGACTTGATCTCTAGCGTAAATAAAGCCCACGGGCGGATCCTCAACTAGCATCGTAGAGCCCATTAATTGAAAATTGCTTTACCCGTGCTGCAAAAACCCTCGTCATCGTCCTCAGTAATATTTATTACTAACTCAATATTTTCAAGTCAATGCTCTCTTAAGCGTGTTTTGTAAGCCGTCACCTCATATCATGGCTATGGCATGGCACAACTGCCTTAGGCGTGTCAAACATTCATTGTTATGAATTTTTCATGAAATATTCACAGGTTTTCAGTAAAGTAAGTGTCTCGTTGAAACTTCTCCGGCAAGGGTCGTGTTCACTTGCAGCCTCAGGTGTAAGGGTCAGCTCACACCAGTTAAACAAAAACGCAGCGATCTAAGTTACATTGAAATTCTTAAGACATACCTATTTACTTTTATCTTTAGCACGTAATTTCCAGTAGCAAAATGTAATTTTTCCTTAAATAGTTATTCACTTTATTCACAAATGTTTTATGTAAACGTTTTACTTCTTTTATTATGAAATTTAATTACGCAATTTTCTTGTAGCATATTCTTAGTGATAAAGGCTCTAAAGAAAAAAGTTTAAGGCCATTTTGGAAAATATATTTGCTACGTGGAGAAATAGTTTAGATAAACGTGTAGCCCTTTGATTTTTTAGTTAGATCAAACCTTTGTATGGTATTTTTAATGGACACAATAATATTTTTTTTGATTTCTGTAAATATTTTTAGTCACGGCGATCGGTGATGATACCGGTTGTAGTTTAATATTTGTAATAAAATACAAGTTTAAATACCACTGCTGCCTGTCTTCGTTTTGGGAATTTGTACTTGTTAAAAACTAAGATATTTTTTATAATTTTTATTAAAAACTTTAAACGTCTTTCTCAAAATTAACTCCGAGTCAAATAAGTTGTTACTAAGCTGTAACTTTTTGGTGATCTTGAACCCTTTAGGGTCGTGTTTCTTGACCATACCAATAAATTACATAAAAACGTAACAACGCTCAAAACAGGAAATCGTATAAGCATAATTTTTCTATTTTACAAATTTTCGCAGCTAGTATTGTAACTAGTATGACGATACTAGTTTCGATATTAGCAAGGGATTCTTGTACAAGTGAGGCACCATTTGCTAGGATTGGTAAATAAAATGAGAAAATTCTAGGGTTATTCGGGTTAGAAGGCATGCCGATCCGATGCGATTAATTTAAGGTTAAAGTAGCCGTACGAACGGCTAATGGGTGAACTCCTTAAGGCGAATACTACAGCCTCTATCGTGTTATTTGGATCGATGGCGCGCATGCTCCATAATGCCAGCCCGGTACAAAAGCTAGGTGGCTGCCCGTGCAACCACTGTCAAAATATACCAATAAAATAATCACGCGACCTGTAAATATAAAATCTCCTTGATACCTGCCATTGTTTTTCTAAATTTAAATTTGGTGTTCTTTTTTTTAATGCGTTTTGCATGTGTCTCACAGTGGCCAGTAATTTAATTAGTGTTAAAGATGTAGTGGATGCAGTCTAGGTGAGTAGACTTGGCATTCTTTACTTGTTGCGCTCACAGATTACGTAACGCCTTTTTGTGATTATTTTTAAGGTCCCACAATTTTTCATTTAAGAAATTTCTCCATTACTTTAAAATCAAATGTTGAGACTACGCTGTTTTTTATAATAAAACGTAGAAAATGTTGTACATTTTACTCCAAACACGGGAAAAGTTTCAATTGATAATACATATATTTTTTAAAAAGCGTTATTATATAGCTTTCACGTAAACGTTTTTACAGATGCATTAAAAATAATTCAAAACACTCTTGCTTTTTTGCGCGGTTGAAATTTAGAAACGTTTTCAACCGCGCAAAAACATAAAAGAGGAAAAATATATTTTTGAACCATTTCGTAGTTTCATTCTTGCCCTCTGATTTTGTTAAAATTTTGTTAAATATTTTTCCATTTTCAAAATTTAAAAAAACAAATTAAAGTAATTATTACTCAATTTTAATTTATGCGCATTTTGTTAGATGCTGCTCTAAACGTGTCTGTGTTATCATATTTTTTGAAGGGATGGACAGACTGTTGGGGGTTCATTGATTTTTTTTAATTTTAAGATTATACATTTTAAAGGATTTAGGATGTAATTTTAATTCCGTCTTAACGAAAAAGGTGAACCCGGACAATATACCTATACACTGTCATGACCGATGTTACTATTGACTAGAGTTCTACAGCAGCAGAGTTATAGAGTCGGTAGAGTAGAGTAGAGTAGGGTCACTAGAGTTCAGCGAATATTCCAGTGAAATATTACGCTTACAGCTAGTAACTAGCCATAAATTATTAACCTTTCTTATCGGTATAGCGTGTAGCGTGTTTTTGCTTTGTCAGATAAGGTAGCCAGTAAAGTCAAGCCTGAAGCTTTAGGTTCTAGCCTCAAGGTAGCAGCAACGCAACGCTACTGTTGTCAGTTTCTATAAGGAAAGGCCGTCCTTACTATCTGCCACTTTTTTTTCAAAATTTGCTTTCCAGAGACAGCAACATCAAGTTTTTTTTTTCTAAAAATGTATGAATCTCTTCTATCGATTCTAATTTACTTATCTGTGTTTTGATTTATAAATTTCTTAAATAATTATGGCAACTAATATTAGGCGCACATTTAAACTTTAAAAAAATGTATCTTCACATCCATATCCCCGAAGAGATAGGCAGAGGCACAACCAGGGCACCCACGACTAGATGAAGATACTAAGTCCTACAATGTGACAGGTGGCAAGCCTATCGTCAACCGGGCACATATCCAATCCCGAGAAACTTTTTTTTTTATTAGAAAATTGGAGAACCCCAATTTTCTTTTTGTTGCCCGACCCGGGTTTTGAACCCGGGACCTCATGCAGTCAAGTACAACACCTGAACCGCTAGACAACAGAGGCGATAAACTACTAAACTTTTAATTTCTTAACTACTAGTCAAAGGTCTAGTTTTAGATGTTAGTGCGGACGACTCGGCATATTATTTGGGACGAATAGCGCTTAAAAAAGCTGAAGCATAGACATACATTAACATACATAATGAGTTATACATACACAAGAAACAAAAACTCAATGTAGGTAGTTATTATCACAAGAAGTTCAGTGGGTTAAGATTTGTCGTGAAAAAAACCCCGTTATATGTTTAATATGTATATGTGTCACATGAGTTACAAAACTTATGTGAGCCTCCCAAGGAATTCTTTTGTTTTTCTCTGAATTATCGATAACAAATTGCGATTGTGTTATTACAAACTGCGGTGTTTTTAAATTATCGCCTAGCATGAACATCTATCGAATGAAGCAGACTCTCAACAAAATATGAATAAATATCGAATTAAGAAATACATGTCTAGAATTATCCTTGGAGTTTTGGCGCCATCGAGAGAAAAGATGCTTGAAGTTTTTTCGTAATTATTGATATTCGTATTGATATTGAATGACATTAGTCAATTTTGGTGGCATTTTGTACAATTTTGTTCAGTGAAAGTGCACAAATGAAATAATCATGAAGAAATTAGCGTATCATGTATTTCCTCGTTGCCGCCAAATCTCATTACATGACCTTGTGTAATGAGCCACCGCTTTACCCAAGAGCCTGACATGACTTGTTGACGACTTATGACTGATTATAATTGATTAAAATTTGCCTATATAAAATTTGATGCAAATTTCTACTTGACTTATGGCAAAATACTAGTGAAGTGAAGGCCAAAACCTAAAGAAAGAAAAGGAATTATCCTTTGTAGGTAGGACGGTCGTATTCCAGCCCAGAGTGTAGGGTAACCGGTAGACTTGGACATTAGGTCTACGCGTTCTTATGAGATATACATACTTATATGAGAAAGTCTTCGTTGCGCAGCTTGGCCGCCTTGTCTGTAGGCGCACTAACTCGTAATTGCTGCTTTGTATTTTTTTTTAATAGGATAGACGAATTTCCTGGTATCTAATAGGTATACTGCTATTATTTTCAAACAAAAAATCCGCGCTAAAATCGATCCATTCGTTTAGGGAGTTACGATGCCACAGACAGACACACACATGACGACACGTCAAATTTTTAACACGAGGGGAGTTCCGTCACACACAATAGAACATGATGAATAAATCAGTTATGATAATGTGGATCAAGTAAAGGAGGTCTTTCATCGCGGGAATTCCTTGCCATTTTTTTTTATGATATTGGAAGGCAAACAAGGAGACGGATTTCCTGATGGTTAGAAATTCCCGCCGCCTAGAAACACCAAAGGTGGTAATGGTGCGTTACCAACCTGAGGTCGGGATGTTAGGCCTCGAACAAAAGTAAGTTTACCGGCTACCTTACCCTCCGAACCGGAACACGTCATGACGTTATGGCGGCAGGAATAGGTAAGGCGGTGGTACCAATCCGGGTTTGTCGCTGCGGAACTCGACCACCTAGTAGGATGTCACGGTGTTAGTGACGGTAAGCCTTTTACGAGCTGCCAGTTAGGAAGGCAGGCGGAAAGGGCCCTGACCAACACGGGGGAAAATTTGGGACCTAGGACACAAATTTAACTTTTACTAGTCAACATCTAGGAAAGCTAAAGAACTGAAGTATTTAAACTAGAATTTTTTTTGTTATATTCTAACAATAGCCAATAGCCATACTGTCGGGTCGGGTTTTTTATTTTATAGTAAACTAGCTGCTTCGCACGGTTATGAAATATAATTAATATAAACCTTCCTCTTCAATCACTTTATATATTAGAAAAACCGCATCGAAATCCGTTGCTTAGTTTTAAAGATTTAAGCATACAAAGCGACATAGGGACAGAGAAAGCGACTTTGTTTTATACTATGTAGTTATTTATGGAATGGAGGTCAATTTCTTGGTGTTAAGAAATAAACGATTTAAAAAACAAAGTTACTATGATGCCAACTTTAAGTTCATTTAATATTCTATTTTAGAGAATCTTATATATGAAATTCTCGTGTCACAATGTTCGTTTCCGTACTCTTCCAAAACGGCTTGACTGATTCTTATGAAATTTTGTGAGCATATTAAGTAGATCTGAGAATTGGCCAACATCTATTTTTATACCCCTAAGTGACATCCCAATTTTTTACTAAAATCACATTAAAAAAGTAGCAGAACAGCGTCTGCCGGGCCACTTAGTATAGCAGCTATAGAATAGGATGTCTATGCTATAGTAATATTTTTATATTAGTATAGCAGCTATAGAATAGGATGTCTATGCTATAGTAATATTTTTATATTTATTTAACACAAGTTGCGGACAATAACAAGCTTTTATTCAGTGTTACCAGAGTTAAAACGAAATACTCCTTCATGCCTATATAAACTGGTGTACAGTTACCCACATCCTGTGTTAAAAATTTAAACTCGTTTGGCTTGAGACCGGAACCGCTTCGGGGGGTTTATTCTATGTTTTTGAATTAACAGATACGAACGGAAGCCAGCGTATCTTTTTTATATGTATTCGGCATTAGTACGTGACGACCCCATCGCTCGCAGGTGACAATCTTGTAATTTAGGTTGCAGAAACCGATGTTTCCTAAAGGTAAGAGAGAATAGTCGCTTATATAGATACCATAATTGTTGCTGATGCATCGCTATCTTATGGCAAGTCTATTATTTTACTCGCCAGCACAACAGTGGCGAACACAAACGTTATGTCAGTTACTGTACTGTTTGACCTCCTCGTTGGTCGAGCGGCTAGCGTACACGCCTAACTACATTGACCAACCGCGAGTTTCGGGTTCGATTCCCGACGGGGGCAGGCATTTGTGTGATGAATATTTAGATGTCTGCCTTTTCGGGGCTGCGTGTTCATTAAATTTATTCTGCTATCTATTTTAAGTATTTCTATGTATTAGTATCATTTGGCTTTGTTATGTTCCGTTTCAAGTATAAACGGTTGAACGGATTTTAATGAATTTTGTAAGAAATGTAGATAAGACTTTGCAAAAGGAATAGACTATTATTTATCCCTAAATCTCAATGAGTTCCCGCAGTATAGTAAAGTAAGTATTTGCGGGTGAAGTCGCAGGTAATAATAGTGTATATGCTTAAAACTCTGGCGAGGTAATCAGTTCACATAGATGTTACGTTACCATATTGTTCTGTATGTATGTCATACGACATAACTACAAAATAGTTATAATTTTCTCACCAAACTGGAACGATTGTTGATTACTGTCACATGTTGCAATTGTTTGATCATTGCAGTGCTTATGGCGATAGCAAACGGAATGATTATATGACAATAAATATATAAGCGCAGTGAAACTGCAAAAACACTGAGTGTGTGTTTGTTTTTGCAGTTTAACTGCTCAGTAGTACACACACACACAAACAATTTATAAAGTACACTAAATTATGTGCTTTCCACGAATTCTTCAGATCCAGACTTGGTTGCAAAGGGACCACCGCGGAAGTACTTGTAAGATTAAGTATTTTTATGGCATGAGGTAATAAACAAGCTCCCAGCTCTCCGGCTAATGAGAGACCCACGTGTACAAAGACACCGTAGATGTTATAGGTGATCGCTATCCCGTGACTGGGATGTTGGGCTGATTGTGCAAGATCTCCGGACCTGAACACGAACATTGTCATTATGGCAGATCGGATACGGATGTCAAAATATGATGGATTCCCACTCGAGCATATTGGTGCACAGCACTCTACAAACAATGTTGAAAATGACCCATATACTTAATATATTGTCGGCTGTCACGAGCTGCCAAGGAGGCAGATGGTCTATTCTACATAGGAGACCCGGACCAACACAGAAAAATGGATGAATGTGGATTTATGAATTTTCAATGCCCAGATCCTATCTAATCAGCTAAATTTATTAATCAAACCACACTATACATATACAGGATTTTACCCAATAAAATAGCGTGAAGATCTATGAACAAAATGATCGTATGATAGTTAAAATGAAATGTATGGAGTAAATGATCACTAATGCCTGTTTTTTAATCTGAGAGACTAAATTGACATAAGCGATATTGTCAGTTTTTTGCGATTCATAAATAGTGTCGTGCCGTTATCGAAAAATGTTAACAAAGTTTATTACCGATTTTGACAAGTTACGCTAGAAAATCGTAACATGTGTATTTAGAACAAATAAATACATTATTAATATAATTCATGATTGTAGGTTAATAAATGACAAAGTATTCATATAATTTAAAAGTCTTATTTTTTGCGTAACAAAACAAACAAACTAGTATGTTTGTGGCAAAAGATAGCGAACAACTACGCGGCTCTATCATCAGAGTATATCAGAGTACCTACTCTAGAGGCTCTATCAGAGTATAGTCACCATATATATTATAAGTCAGTCTTTGCGTGGCGGGAGTTTTAGGCAAGTCGACAACCTGCCCTGCCCTCCAGACTAGAACATGACATCGTCACTATGGCTGCAGGAAAAGTTACCTAGATACGGAAGATCCCTATCTCGGCAAATTGCTGCACAGCACCCTACCACCAGTGGTCTTGTTGGTAATGAGCCATTTCACTAGGTGGTAGAGTTTAGCAGCGACTCGCCCGGATTGGTACCACCGCCTTACCTATTCCTGCCGGCTGCCGCCATAACGTCATGACGTGTTCCGTTTCGGAGGGTAAGGTAGCCGGTAAACTTACTTTTGCACGAGGCCTAACATCCTGACCTTGGTGTCTCTAGGCGGCGTGAATTTCTTACCATCAGGAAATCCGTCTGCTTGTTTGCCTTCCTATAACATAAAAAAAAACCTTTGCTCACCTCTTGAGGGCTGCTAGGAGGCAAGCAAGACGGTAGATGTACTAGTCTACATGTAGCACCCCGACCAACAAGTTGAAACATCAACATTATGCTTTTCTAAATGTTCTTCAGCAAATAACTGGATTTTATAACGATTCGAAATAAGCCTTAGAAGTAGTAAGGCTATTTTACACAAAGAACTTGAACCAACACCGGGGAAAATATACGGATGTATACTAACTTAATTCTAACTATGCAAGTTTAGCCATGTATTAATATCCCTGTTATATATCAATAATACATACATACATATCTTCACGACAAGTCCCTTACGGGGTAGGCAAAGAGTATCGAGTGCCAGACATCACGACCCTGACAAACCTGTCTTGCTTCCTTCACATTCATTACCCTTTTCATACTAATTCGCATATTTTTTAAATTTTTAATTTTTTTTTCCAGTCTCAAAAAACAGGCTATACATAGTGTAAAACAAAGTCGCTTCCTCTGTCCCTATGTCCCTTTGTATGTTTAAATCTTTAAAACTACGCAACGGATTTTGATGCGGTATTCTTTAATAGATAAAGCGATTGAAGAGGAAGGTTTATATGTATATTTCATAACCTTGCGTAGCCGGGGTGGGCCGCTAGTCTAATATAAATCAAAAATTGCAGTCGTTAATTACAAAAACTAACTAAAAACTTCAGAAACTTGTATTCCGACACAAATAAGACATAAAAGTTACACTCACACATACATCCATGTATGTATTTATCTTTACGCTAAATCCACACATTTGCGCCAAAAGTTTAAAATCATCCCGGATGTAACCCCAGCGATTTTATTAAAACATAAATAAAACCAAATATAAAAACACAAAACAACAACACTTACAAGAAACTGGCTATAAATAACATAACATTTGCAAATTTACTCAAATAGAAATTACGCCACTTTTAGAGCTAAATTTATTCTATACATCGATTTTTTTATTATTATGATATTGGAAAGCAAACAAGCAGACGGGTTTCCTGATTATTCCCGGTAAGAAATTCACGCCGTCTAGAGTCACCAAAGGTGGTAATAGTGCGTTGTCAACCTGAGGCCGGGGTGTTAGGCCTCGAGCAAAAGTAAGTTTACCATCTTTACCCTCCGAACCGGAACACGTCATGACGTTATGGCGGCAGGAATAGGTAAGGCGGTGGTACCAATCCGGGCGAGTCGCTGCTGAACTCTGCCACCTAGTCAGATGTCACGGTGTTAGTGACGGTAAGCCTATGCTCGCCTTTTACGAGCTGTCTGGCAAGGAAGGCAGATGGTCTATTCTACAAAGGAGCCCGGACCAATACGGGGGAAAATTTATTATAATTATAATAATTTAATTATTCCATCAGATTTTCTTATGAGAAAGTCGAGTGTGACTGGTAACATAATCCGAGCTATAAAATGTCAACGCCTCTGATCGTCAGCTAAGCGTGATTGGGTCATAAACTGGTCGGTATTCCAACGACCTGATAAAATATATTAATTCTATGCAAAATATAATGTATTCTAAGTTCGTACACAGATATATTTACGCCAAGTCCCTTTCATGGTAGGCAGAGAGTATCAAATTTTACGATCTTTGCAGACTTGCTTAGCTTCTTCTCTCTACGCAGTTCGCAAATCTTCATATAAACACGCCGGTTTCGGAGATTTTTGATATCACATTCAAACAAAATCCCAGCGATTTGATCGTAGAATGTCAACCTGGAGCTAGAGCATCCACATTATGTTAGTTTTCGTCATGTCCAAGGGCAACGAAGTATGTCCTTTTTTTCATTTTAACAACACTTTTTTTTTTAATTTCACGCTATTTCGGATCTCACTGTTGCGAAAATGGTTTTCACAGATTGTCCATAGCGCTTCTCCTTTTGCATTTCAACTGGTATATGGGACGATAAGGAAAACGTGTCTATCGACGGTGCATTGGCAGGCTGCAATTGAGCAGAAAAAATAAAAGCGGTATTACCGATGGTGTCATATCAGATCGGGCAAGTCCACGGGAGCAGGACTCTACTTCTTAGTTTGGCTGTTCACTGGTATAATAGACCAGTTATCCCAGTTAGATTAAACAACTTGGAAATGGGGTCGTCACATCCCTATGCCTAAGCAAACGAAACACCTAGAAAACGTATGAATCCGCCGACGAATACTTCACGATTATCGGAGCGAATAGCCGTATAGGTCAGGACAAAATTGTAAGGGTTCGTTTTATCCTGTTTCGGATATGGAACCCATGAGTCATTATTACCGGTTCAGCGAAGATATCGTGTATCACGCATATACGAAAAAATAGGTAGCCATGGCGGAAGAGAAGCTCAAGCTTAAAACTATTGAATAAATTTTGCTATCCACGGCGTATTTAATGTTTTAGGAGAAAGGCAAACAAACTTACTGATTTCCTTGTTCATTAAATATACAACAAACAATTTGAAACTGTAGTTGTAGTATTGTAACTTGCAGTAATTACTGTTAATGAATTAATCAAAATCAGCTGTACAAGTAGGTACAATAGATTAATCCAAGTAAATATATTTAAAAAAAACTACTAACATGTAGGTAGGTATGTCAAAGTAAAAAAAAAAGATGTTATTCGCCTATTACGTTTACCTAATTCTAAGTTTGGGACCACCCTCCATACTTATTTCCTAAACATCAACATCCCACGATACTTATTTCCCAAAATATATAATTCAATCCAATCCATATATTTATCACAAAATAATAATTAAGATGGGGGTACATACTACATAAAGCTATAAAAAAATGTTGCCATGAAACCTGTAAATGCGAAATATCCGTAAAAATGTCTTAAAAAATGGACGGTCTCTCAAAATATATCGGCCTGCTCTAACTATAAAAAAAGAAATTGTAAAATCTACAACACTTTTAACGAAAAGAGTCTTTTGAAAACAGCAAGTATGTATAACTTTGTAATTAATACTATTAACAAATAACTTTGTTTCCGGCTGGTGAAAAGCTATAATGCTGTTTGGTAGATCTAGTAAAATTTTTCTTGCTACTTTTAACATGATACATCCCTCCTATGCTACAGAATCATTAATGGACGAGTCCAACTAACACTTGACCATTTTGTTAAAAGATATTTCAGAAACAAAAATTCCGTAGAGATAAATGCTGAGCTTTTAGCAGTTCTCTCAAATCAATAAGTCAAACTCAGTTTTAAAAAAACTTGAAAGGTTGGAAATTTCAGCTTCAGGCTGGCAACTCACAATTAACATCTTTGATTGCGAAAAAGTAACAGAAAGACAGAGTGTCGAATTTACAGATTTCATATTAGTATGGATTACTGAAAAACAACTAGTCATCGTGATATATAATTAAAAGTGACCACCTTGGATTCAATTTAATCGATAATCGCCTCTGCGGTCTAGCGGTTTAGGTGTTGGACTAAACCCGAGTCGGGCAACAAAAAGAAAATTTGGTATTTCCAATTTTTTAATAAAAAAAATGTTGCTCGGGATTTGATATGTGCCCGGTTGGCGATAGGTTTGCCACCATCACATTGTGGGATTTAGTGTCTTCGGCTCGTCGTGGTAGCCCTGGTTGTGCCTCTGCCTACCAGTTCAGGGATATGGGCGTGACGATACTTTTTGTGGATTCATGACCTACCTTTCCAAAAAATCATAAAAATCAAGGCCGCGTAATCGTGTAACAAACGTCTGAAAAAAATAAAAAACCTGTAGTTGAATTGATAACATCTATTTTTAGGAGTCGGTTAAAAGTGTGAATAGCACTGTAACTTTGACATTTGGCATCTTCTCCCGACCTATGTCATTAGGTAAAGGACATGTATCAGAGATAGCCAACCCTCGTCAATCATAGGAAACAATGGGTGCGAATTTTTCAAGGACTCTTTGATATACTCGTGGCAGTTCTCGCGTATGTTTACAATGGACACCTGAGTTGGGAACAGGTGGATATAGCCTATTCATGTTCGTTTGATGAAGAGCTTTGGGCGGACAAAGAGGTGAATGAAAATGTATTTTGTAGGGTATGATGATAACAGACTTGTGACTGACCTGCCTTCGGTTTCTTTGTTTCTCTTGCGTCAGTATTTTGGAGTTTAACTTCGCTTAAATAATCACTTGATCCATCTTCAAAATGTAACTTAAAGTCGCTGTGTCATTCATGTAAAAAAATTGTACGTTCACGTTGTAAAACAGCGAGCGATCAACCGGCTGTTTAATGACAAAGGACAACCGTAGATCTGATTGGTGCATTGCTATCTTACGGCTGGTATCTTCAACCACGTGTGCAGATTTAACGGCTTCCCTACACTCCATTACGGGCCACGATAATTTCGAAATTCTCAAAAGTGTTTCCAAAATCCTCGGTTTCAATTCTCGGGCATTTATGTGATAAACATCTAGATGTTTGCATTTGCGTGTCACGTCCAATGTTTTTATTAAATTAATTTTAGTATATATTGCTACCTATTATATCGTTGATCAACACCCGTAACACAAGCATATAATTAGCTTACTTTGGTGTTGGATTCGGATTGTGTATTTTGTCCAATTATATTTATTTATTACGGTAATCTTTTAAATGATATGTGCAAGAACCGCAATTATTTACATATATTGGTGGTAATTTTGTTGCGCAGTAATTTAAATAATTTTAAGTTATCGCTGTCTTCCTTCAACGAAAGAAATCGTACACGTCATTTCCACAAACGTTTAATCTATCACTCGGAAAACGTTGAATTTAATCTTAAGGCCCCATACTCAGTCAGCCAGAAGAGCCAATCACCGCGCTCCCCCGTTTCATGATTACTATGAACAATGGCGCTCTAAAGTAAACATCTTAAGCGACAAATCACTATTTTTGTCACTGTAAAAGTAATTTGAAAAAAGTATAAAAACTGAAACACTTATCTTTTAAGTATAGTACTTATCTATGTTTACGTTAAATCTGGTGTCGATATTTTCACAATTGAAGTAGACAGAAAGCAAAAGCTTTCAAAACAGGGTTAACTTTTTGATTTTTTCTATCGAGCAAAGTGAAATGAATCGTGTTTTGGAAACACTAGTCTAATAAAGCATATTCATGTTAATCTCGTGTATTTTTGTCAGCAAGATCCATGATTGCTTTGTATGAAAAAAACAGTAAACTGCTGACGTATTTTAGCGTATATGGCCCCTTAATTTGACAAGTTAGCACTAATCTGCCATGTCTAAAATGTTCCATCTCTTTTGTTTTTGTTTCATTTGAAAAAGATAGCATGCATCTAAAATAAATTTAGTTTGTGAACAGCAGAATTGTTTCATTGAATCAATAAAACACTGTTTAAACAATGGAAGAGCGTGGTCTCCAAATATACTACTAGCAGGTATACTTGTGAGTTGTGCGTTAAAGGTGTGCCCAACAGCTAGTCCCCTTTTTCACTGGGCTTAAAGTTACCTATTTGCTTAAAGGCGGACGAAAAAAGGGTATTTTTTTTTGTTGTCTGTCAGTTGTGAGTTGTGCGTAAAAGGAGTGCTCAACAGCTGTTCCCCTTTTTCACTGGGCATAAAGATACCTACTTACATTTGCGAACGAAAAAAGTGTATTCTTTTTCATTTTCTGTCAGTTGTGAATTGTGCGTAAAAGGAGTGCTCAACAGCTGTTTTCCTTTTACACTGGGCTTAAAGATACCTACTTGCTTTAAGGCAGACGAACAAAGGGTATTTTTTATTTTCTGTCAGTTGTGAGTTGTGCGTAAAAGGAGTGCGCAACAGCTGTTCCCCTTTTTCACTGGGTATACAGCAAGATTTTTTTATCACCATCCAAATTTTTTCTGTATCTATAAATAAGTCCATTTATGAAAAAAAATAGGTATCTAGCAGGTCATCATCATCATCTAGCATGTCAGAGGCCAGAGCACTCAGCGCGTAGGTACGGAGCGCGCGCTGCCCATAAACTAGACGACTTGCGATGTCATATCTTAATATTTTAGTATTGAGGGATACTAAAAGAAAAAACACGTATTTAATTATTTTCACTTAAGATCAACATATTAAAATTTGGATGGTGATTTAAAAGTCAGGTTGTATAGACACCTACTTACATTTACTAACGAAAAAGGGTATTTTTTATTTTTTGTCAATCTATTTGTAATCTTATCACGTTCCTCATATAAAGAGTTCATGCAGACCGACATTTTATTAAAAATATGAGCAGTCCGTATCAATTCTGAAATTTTTATTACGAGGTACCTAAATATTCATAACATGTAAACCAAATAGGGTTGCCGGACTTAAAATAGGACACCGTTATGGGCGCATTATAATAAAATACACTTTAAAACTGCAAAATTTTACCTGCCTTTGCAACACGCGCGGTGTGAAATTCTGCTATCCCACTAATATTATAAATGCGAAAGTTTGTATGTTTGTTTGTTATTTCTTCACGAAAAAACTGCTTAACTGAATTTCATTAAATTTGGCACATACATAGAGGGTAACTTGGATTAACATGTAGGTAGGTTAGTTTTTTTCAGAAAAATGTTTATGTGAAAAAATTAACCACATGGGCAACGCCGTGGTCAACAGCTAGGTGAAATCATATATTTATAAAAGGGTGAATTTTTATGTTTGTACCCTCAGATAGTGGAATTACTTAATTAGCAAATAATTCTCTAACCGTATGATTAGTAAATCACTCCGATACCGAAAAAAATAACTTTACTTAACTATTAAAAATTATATCTGTGCTAATTAACAAAAGTTGAATAGAAAACTTTTAGAAGAAAACGGAAGAATTCAAATATTTGTCATAAAGAGCAGAAAGCTGAATTTTATATTTTACTAACCGACCCAGTGAGATTCGTGTCGCTTGACATTAACAGAGTACCTACTAACAGTTTATACGGAAAAATGAAGTATTGTTTTCCCATTTTCCTTTTTTTTCTAACAATAACCAACACAACAAATGAAGATTAAGCAAAATTGGTCTATCCTTTCAGACGTAATATTATGCTGATCAAGGAAACCGAGATTCATTTTTTTACGGGTAATATACTTAAGTTTATGTTAAACGGTCGTTTAAGACACATAATTAATGTTTAGTTTATGGTGAACAGTAAATTAAATATTAAACGTTGTTTACGATATGACCGACCGATTAAATTATAATCATCTGATGGTGAACTCGGGGCTTAAAGATTAAAAGTTATTGATTTACGACCACTGAGTGTCCAACAGTTGATGTTATACCTAATTTACCCAGTGATGTGAATGTTATTTATATTTTATCGTATAAAATGCCGTTGGTGATAGTTATGTTGTAGTGTTACGATAAGCTGTCAAGAGTTGACCTGGATGTGCACTGAAAGCCGATATCCTGTTCCGTTCTCCATTCCATCGCTGTCGGAAGCTGGCGAGATAGTAGATACCAACTTTTACCGCTGCGAAACAACTGATTTATTGCAGTGACAGTGGTAGTGACTCGTCCGCGACATTTTTTTATGTTATAGGTTATAAAAAAAGCGAACAACTAGCCGGCTCTTGTGATGGTATGAGACATAAGGGATGGTAAATCTTATGCCAGATGTGCAAGTTTCCACTTTACCCCCACGGAACCAGATAATGGCGAGCACTGACACTAGCGGGAGGGACAAAACATAAGGACAAGCACCAATTTGGTTTGCTGCAGGACAGCACTGAACCATTTAGTTAGGACTGACTTTACTAGTGGAATAATCCAGTACTTTAAACTGAGGTTACATTAAAAAAGCGACGAAATGCTTCGAAAAAAAAGTACTTTAAGATTTCGAAGAAAGGTAGTTAGCAAGTGCCTTCGCCCTTCGATTCTTTGCAGGGGTACTCCTGAGCCGCATGAGTTTTTAAAACACTCGAGCAGAACTTCAACTAACATAAACGCGAAAGCTATGTTAATACTTCAAAACGGCTGTACCGAGTTTTATAAAAT
>NJDD01000610.1:223245-239520 GCA_002245505.1 Calephelis nemesis
CCAGCATCGTCGCCGCCGTGCTCGTCGCACAGCCGCCGCCGCTGCCCAACGCGTACGTACCCCTCGCACCAACCCCACACCCCCACTCACCCTTTACCAACTTTGCCTCATGTTTTCTTAATCCAAAAGAAAATAAAAATTACCTACTGAATTTATGCCATTGCCCTTCTATATTGTAAGCTGTCGACGCTCTAAACATGCGTGACAATATATCAAACTTGCAAAAAATTTGCTATTTGAGCTTAACAACATTTTGACATACATATTTTGTTATAAGTATTCGTAGCGTCTTGGCTCAGATGGCTGTTAGTATACGATAAGGTCGACTACTCAAATTTAAGTTTATTGTATTAATAAAACCTTTGTTCCGCACGCGAACAAAAACTATTTCTGTCATCTAAGTCTCTGAAGATTTTAGTTATAAAATAATTTCAACAAATGTCATAATTATATTTTTTCCAATCATTATTTAATTGTTACTATTAAGTAATTCAAAGTATTTAATTTTTAATTACGTAGTGTCAGTTGCAATTGCAGTCGCATATTAGTAATGCAAACAAAATAATATTCAGTTAGGAAATAAGTATAACAATATTATTTAGTATTATTTATACATCTCACACGATATTTTTTTTTTAATTAAGGCATGTTTGAAAATGAAAGTTTTGCACGTGGATTGTTTTCGTCCGCACTGTTTGCTTCGCTAATTAAAAAAAACATAATTTATATTTATATAGGTCCAGAGAAATCGTCACGATTAAGGTATAAAAATAATTATGTTCAAATAATATATTTCGACAAAATAACTATAAATATAAAATATAAAAATAATAAAGATTTCGCTGGATTTATTTCTATACAGATAATTTTAATTTTATAAATGTTGCTGTTTATGGATCTGTACCAATTAGTATGATATTTTTCTTGTTTAAAATTCTTATTGGCTATGGCTGTTTATGTAAAAAAATGTATTTATTCTTTCACTACGTAAAAAAATACTTATAGTAAAGATGTATATTCATAAATATGCTTATTTATTTATGAGATATATACTAGCAAAACCTATAAGTAAAGGGTGTTGCAGAAAGTTTGCTATTTACTTTTGTATCATACTAAATGGAATAGATTTATTACATTTGCACGTTTAGTGCGATCCCATTGGTGATAGAAATGTCAATGATTTAATATACTCCACCGTTTAAAATAAAGCACTTTTTTTTAAATTATCATCTTAAACATCTCCACAACTGTAGATCAATGTATAGATTTATTTGGGTATATTCACACTTCATTTGAACACACATACATATCTTCACGTAAAAACCCTAACAGGATAGGCAGAGAGTACCCAGTGCTAAATCTCACGATCCTTGTCTGGCTTCCTCCACATTTATTACCCTTTTCAAACAAACTCGCCGGATTCGGAGACTCTTGACACCACCCTCGGATAACATCTGAACTACTTGAAAGTTGTATGTCAACCAAGATCTCCCCGGGTTGTATTCGTATACATACACATATAGTAAATAAACAAATATTTCAATTTTGCTTGAAATCATAACTTGACGATATAAGTAAAATCACATTACTTAGCAACTAGACATTATTGGTATTATGAAGAAAAAAAAGTACCGTCACTCCCATATCCCCGAAGAGATAGGCAGAGTCACAACCCATCCACGTTAAACCGAAGATACTAAGTCCCATAGTGTGATAGGTGGCAAGCCTATCGCCAACCGGGCCCACTTCCAATCCCGGGAATTTTTTTTTCTATTAGAAAATTGGAAAAACCACATTTTCTTTTTTGCTGTCCGACCCGGGAATCGTACCGGGGACCTCATGATATCAAGACCAACACCTGGACCGCTAGACCACGGAGTAGAACAAATATAGGAATAATCAATCCTATTTTTCGACCAGCGTTTCCAACTCAACGAGGTAATGATCACCTAATTAGACGAAGTTTTATCGAGCACGCCTAACATTCGATTCCCGACGGGGGCAGGTGTTTGTATGATTAACATTTAGATGTCTGCATCTCTGGTCCTGGATTCCATTCTAGCGTTCCTATGTTTACATAGGAATACTCATAACACGAGCATATAGTTAAATATACTTTGGGTTAATATTAGATTTGTGTCAATTTAAAAAAAATCTCAGAATAGACTTTGTAATATGTCTATTTTGCGATGTATTTTTTTATTTAAAAAATTTAAATATTTCAAAAAAACATGTCAGAAATAAGATGTCCTCACACTACAAAATTTCTGGGTAATAGTGAGTTTGAAAGATGTGTTACATTAACATTATTTAACGCTTAAGTATAAAATGAAGTGTTTGTGGTTCTTAATTTAGGACACACAATTAAACCAATGAATACATTAATGAACATTTTGTTCCGCACCAATTACAAAATCACCAGACGGATTTATCTCACTTTATTAATTACTTTTCTAAATACATAAATATCTATTACAACAGACACCTCTTACATAATAACGTTATGATAAGCATTTCCTCTTCTGGTATTTTGTATCGACAAATGCTATTTTATGATATTCTACAATATTTACTTAGTACAGTAGATTTTTTTCTAAACTGTATATTATGTGTATTGACCGCCTCGTTGGTCGAGTGGCTAACGTACACGCCTAACCACACCGATCAACCGCGAGGCTCGGGTTCGATTCCAGACGGGGAAAGGCTTTTGTGTGATGTACATTTAGATGTCTGCATTTCCATAACACAAGCATATAATTTGCTTACTTTGGGGTTAGATTCGATTTCGATTGTCCAGTAAAATTTATTTATTATTATGACAATTTTTTTTGGAATAGGGGGAAAGTTATTCGTAACATTTCACTACATCTCATTAAAGAAGAAGCCTTTGATGGAGTGAGTGTTGTTAAAATTAAAAAAAACTTGTGTAAAATTTCAGAATTTTTAATTTTGTTTCATGTTAACCTAAACATTCTATTACATGGGATCGCACTTTTTTGTTTTATGTTACGTGCTTAATAAAATTTACACAGGCTGAGTCAAAAGTATATTATAGTACCTTAAATACTTTGGGCTCGGTTTAAACGCACGAATTGTACGTCCTGCTCAATGTCAGCTTATCAACGGGTGGTGCGAGCGAGACGGAAACAGATGAAGAAACTATAGCGATTAACATTCGGGGCTCAGGACAGGCCGCTCGTCGCATCCCTCGTGACGACCCTTATGGCCTACACCGGTTGGCCTTTTTACAACAGTGAGTACTTTATATACCAGAGATAAAAGCTATAATCGTTTGATCCAAGCAAAACGCGCTTGAAAATAATACTCTCATTTTGCTCCGAACCCAGTCGTCATCCATTTAGTACTCCAGAAATTTGACCTGACCATACTTATTATCAGAGCAATCATCAGGTTTTACTCAGGCGACGATATTACTAATTACTTCAGTACTTTACGATTCGACAGGAATCGTACTACAATCTTATTCATTTAGTACTTCAGAAATTCGACCTGACCACTCTTATCATCAGAACAATCATCAGGTTTTTCTGAGGCGACGATATTACTAGTTACTTCAGTACTTTACGATTCGACAGGAATCGTACTACAACCTTATCCTACACTACGGTCATGACGGTTTTTGTCATTGTCGTATATCGAGGCAGAGCAGAGTAAAATATTACCGCAAGAGGCTTAAGACTCCAGCCTCTGACTGGCAACGCACCATCTTATTGTCTTAAGGCGACGTAATTTCTTATAATTTGGACGAACGTCTGCTTGTTTGCCTCACTGTAGTATAAACAACTTAGATCTGAGTGAAAGAGAGTCATCAATATTTCTTAGCAAGATTTTCCCCGTGTCGATTATCGAGATCACAAAATATGAAGGTATGTTTATTACTTATACAATAACGCTGAGTTTTTATATTTATTTTTATTAAGGTTTTTTGTAATTGCAGTTATATGAGCATGTAAATGCACAGAGCTTCGCTTTATGTGTACTGTCACATCCGACATTCAATAACAAACACATCCAACGTTATTTGATGGTTTTTTTGTAACTTTAGAAATTGTAAAGCACGGTCCAACATTTTTTTTTTATATTTTTTGTTCTTAATATAATAATGACGGAATGCTTTAATAAACTTTAACAGTCTAGCAAAATTAAAAATGTATGGACGGCAGTTTATTTTTATTTATTCTTAAATCTAAACTAATGCAAATTTTGATAATTCTATTAAAATACGTCACTATTGACATGTGGTTCAAAATAATTTTGATCAAGATTCGACAATTGGTTTTTCAGTTATATTAAATGATGTCTATTTTTGTGAGCTTATATGAAGTGGTGATGAAGTTAGAGTTATTTTTTTACAGTTTCGCTGCTCTTAAATAATTTGTAATGAAATTACCCCATAAAGTGACAAAAAATCGAAATATGTTTCGTAATAATAAATAGCTTTTTTTGTTACTAAGGGCCTTTTTCACCATCCTCAAGTAAAGTGTCGATTTATTACTTGCCGCTCATAGCTACTCGGCTAATAAAAGTTCCGAGTAATTTGCTTCAGTTTCACCAATAAAAGCAAAGTGTCAACTAACAACTTGCCACATAAGTGGCGATTAAAGGAATGAGTGTACGAAAGGAATGTTTCTCCCTACTAATACCATGGTCATTACTGTCAAAAACATCAGACGTCAAAATATTTGTCTAGATTTTGACAAACGAAAGTGCGCACCGCAAAATGCGCGTTAATTTTAATTTATAAACAAAACTTCACCCATACGTTTTACATTTTATAAAGTACTGATTATTTTGTTCGAGTAATTTACAGTACTTTTACAGTTTAATTAAAAATATATCTTCACGTCCATATCACTGAAGAGATAGGCAGAGGGACAACCATGCCAAACACGACTAGCCGAAGACACTAGCAAGAATTTCGCCGACAGGGTACATGTCCAACACGAGGATCGAATACGGGACTTCAAGAAGTCAAGTCCGATGCAGGACCGCTACACCATAGAGGGGATACGATTTACAATACTTTGCTATACGATAAAAATATCATGCATCCTGTAAAAAGAGAAAGGAGTGCAAACTTCACAATTTAAGAACGTGAAGTATTAACGAGTTTGATAATAAAATTTAAAGATGTGATTGTTAATAAAACAAACACACTACATGGAAAAAGTTACTCCTAATGAAGTAGAAAACCAGTTTAATGCTAGGTTCGGAGGACCGGCAAAATAAAGCAAATCCGGGAATTCGTTGTGTTAAGGCTTGTTCCAATTGTAATTCAATGAACTTAACCAAAGACATTTATCAATAATAAGTACTTATCCTTTTTTGCAAAATAATCAACAAAGGTAATAAAAACTACGCACAGAACATCTAGTAAGCAGATGGGGAAAGGACGCGGCGATTACTTACTCGTCGATTAAACACGTTACTTGGCACTCAAAGTGGCAAGTTAGTTACGGGCCAGTTTAAGTGGTGGTTAACGCTACTCGGATGTGATGAAATGCGATCGTAGATTACTTGTATCATTAATCGACGAGTAACTTACGTGGAGCTTTACTTGAAGATGGTGAAAGACGCTCTAAATGTTGTATTTGAATTATATGTGGTAGCACTTTACTAAGGTTCGCACTCAGAGATGTCTATGTTATTTAATTGTCTGTAAGTCACAATTTGTATTGTTATTGGAAAGCAAACAAGCAGACGGATTTCCTGGTGCTAAGAAATTCTCGCCTAGAGACATAAAAGGTTGTAATGTTTGACTTGATGACGGATTAAAAGATAATTGACGTCTTTGAGTGCGGCCGTAATTAGGAACGATATAATTGGTCATTAGTCGTTGTAACCTACAACATTTGTTTCGTCGTATTTGCCAAGTATGGGAAGACGTTAATAACAGGCGCGTTATGGTTTCTTTAGCGGATATCATACTGCACCGCACTCCGAAACGCGTCTCTATTTATTTTTGTATTTTATTTTTTTTACTTTGTCATACAAAAACTGTTACTACATGTTTTATGATATTATCTTGTTGCCATTATCAAATAGCGTTGGATATAAATTTATTTGATATTACGTTTAAGGTAACTATCCTTCGTCAATTTAAATATTGTAATAGTATATGTTTTTTTACACAGACCACAATTCGACCATCACGCTGAAAAACGACGGAAGAGAGGCAGTTTATTCTTTAGAAAGAAAAAGGTATTTATGTTCCTTGTTTTTCTTTTGTCTACCTCTGTTTTCAGACTGTTTAGCTGTTATTAAACAGTTTTAAAGGTTTCTTATTTATGCCGATTGCAAATAACAAATGAATCCTTTATAATATATACTTGCCAGTATGACGATGTCCAGTACTACTATTCAAATTATGCGCTTTCGTCAATTTCGTCCGCTATTCACTTAGTACCCGTGTTGGTCCGTGCTCCTTTGCAGAATAGACCATCTACCTTTCTTGCCAGGCAGCTCGTAAAAGGCGAGCATAGGCTTATCATCACTAACACCGTGGCATCTGACTAGGTGGTAGAGTTTCGCAGCGACTCGCCCGGATTGGTACCACCGCCTTACCTATTCCTGACGCCATAACGTCATGACGTGTTCCGGTTCGGAGGGTAAGGTAGCCGGTAAACTTACTTTTGCTCGAGGCCTAACATCCTGACCTCAGATTGGCAACGCACCATTACCTTCTTTGGTGTCTCTAGGCGGCGTGAATTTCTTACCATCAGGAAATCCGTCTGCTTGTTAGCCTTCCTATAACATAAAAAAAACCTAATGAGATTATATAAATATTGTCAAATAAAAGTTTTTCGTACATGAAATACTTCAGAGTTATTCGTTATTGTATATTAATTAAAACGACGAAACTTGTATTAAAATAATTATTTTAATACAAGTTAAGTCGTTTTGTTATAACCTAAGGCCGGGATGTAAGTCCTCAAGTGTACCGGCTACCTTATCCTCCCAACCGGAACTTATGCTATGGTAGCAGGAAGAGATAAGACGGTGAAATCAATCCCAGCAAGTCGCTGCGAAACTATATCACCTAATCAGATGTCACCGTATACGGATAGTATCTTCACGCCCTTATCCCCGAAGAGGTATGCAGATTCACAACCAGGTCATCCACGACTAGCTGAACTAAGTCCCACATTGTGATAGATGGCAGGCCTATCCAATCCAGAGTAATATTTTTTTTATTTAAAAATTGGAGAAACGGCATTTTCTTTTTGTTACCCGACCTGGGAATCGACCTAGATGTTATGGTATGACAGTAACCCTATGGTCGCCTCTTACTAGCTGCCTGGCATATGAATATGAATATGATAACTGACATGACATGTGACAAGGCCTGCAATGTATTATCTGGTGGTCCCAGGACAAAGCGCGGAAGGCGTCCCACGCGTGGGCCGCGGCCACCGGACACTCTCTCTGCGACTGGTGCTCCAAGGACCTCGCCGACAAGCCCGCCTTGTTCTGTGAAAGTAAGATTTTTTACCACAACATTAAAATAAAATATTTGACATTTTCCATCGGCAGCGCTTGGTAAAACTTCCAAATAAACAACTCATTTGTTTAAGTTCTAGCCCTGATGATGCTGTCATAAGCGAAACCGGTAGGCTATTTATAAAATAATAAATTATAAGTGATACGTAAAACAGTACAAGTGTTTCTTTGTTTAAAAATAAAAACTAGTATGTAACATTATATCAAATTAATCTTACTTCTTGTAATTATTTAATTATAAGTAAGTGTTAACCCATCTTAGTGTTTTGACAAAAATAACGTTCATCGTCAATTGGGCTAGTACCAGTCGAACTTGCACACAACTCTTAACATGTACCACTTGTGGGTTGAAAAACATAAAAGAGCATATAATATGTAGTATTAACCCACACATAAATGACAGTCACATTTTTTTATGTGTGTGAATAAAGGTTTAATTTCTTTTTCAGATTGTAATTTAATAGTTCACCAAAATGCCTGCAAAGATTATATTGTAGAATGCAAACCACCTAAATCTTCTAAGGTAATTTGACATTTTGCTATTTAAATTAGTTTAGCTAAGCTTCTAAAAACTCTATTAGTTTTTTTCTGTACCTTTTTGAAAATGAGTAGCGAATTTTATTTACAAAAAATGCTCTAACCCCAAAGTAAACCAATTATATTCTAGTGTTATGAGTGTTAGTCAACGATACTTTTATAATGTAGAAATACTTAAATAGATACTGATTTATATGAAATAATCTTCCTCGGAGTGTGTACGCTATCCAAATTTCGTCACTATCGGGTTAGTAGACTCGGCGTGAATCGCGATCGAAAAATAGACAATTTTCCCCGTTTTGTCCGGGCTCCTTAGCAGAATAGACCCTAACACCGTAATATCTGAGTAGATGGTAGAGTCTCGCAGCGACTTGCCCGGATCTGTAACACCACATTACGTGTTCCTGCCGCCATAATGTCAGCGCTTGCCGTTGACGTGTTCCGGTTGGGAGGGTAAGGTAGCCGATAAACTTACTTTTGCTCAAGGCCTAACATCCCGGCTTAAGGTTGGCCACGCAGCATTTCAATTTTTGGTGTCTAGGCGGCGTGAATTTTTTTATCATCAGGAAATCCGTCTGTTTGTTTGCCTTCCAATATCATAAAAAAAAAACAGACCGATGGACAAAATATCTAAAAGTGCTAAAATGTGTTTTGCAGCTCATTTTTAGTTGCCTACATTTATTTTTTTAATATCTTAAATGTACAGAATTTGATAGTTAATAGTTTAATTAGATATATGAAAAGATAACAATAAAACCAAAGTCTTTTATTGTATTGCAGAGCCTAGTATCAAAATCCCTAAGTGCGGGCAGTGGAAAGAGCAGCAAAAGGAGTTCAGTGTCCGGCCAATCACAAAATTCCAACAGGTCAGTACTAAGTTTCAAAGTCATTAAACATGTATATTAATAAATTAATGTTTTACATTTTTTAATATTGAAGAGCGCTGTGAGCGTTTAAACATCGTTTGCTATACCATTGACGTATTTGAAATAGACGCCGGGTCCGCATAGAACAGTGTCCAAATTTCGAAAAAAGTGTAGAAATAACTTATGTATTACAATCCCTTAATAAATAATAACGTTTTTTATAATATAGAACTTTTTTTTATTAATTTACGTTTATTTTGGAAGTGAAGTTATTAGAATTTGAGAATTTATTGAAAGTCATAATTTTTTCGTACCTCACGAAAAAGAAGTCGTAATTGCGTACTATGACCATAATCCTACCCTTTTGGAAGGCTTTTAATCTCATGTTTAATTATTTTAATCTCAAAATCATTTTTAGGCTAACTAACATATTATCAGGTCCGCCATATACGTTCGGAATACCTTTCCAATGAATCCTCTTTCGATATTCCGAAACAAAATGGCGCCCCCATACAAATCCACTAAAATTCCGAACGGATAAAAACCTGAAGTGTGTGGCAGGTCTAAACATTTGCTTGGATTTGTTGCGTTTAAAATTTTCGTCAAATTATAAGAAGCTGAGAACAATAATTAGGCTGTCTCATTATTAAACTTATTGATTATCAGATTGACTAAGTATCTAATTATTAAAACGATTAAAATGAATATTATGTTTAGTTAATTTTAACCAAAACGATAACTGTTTAAACAGTAAACCTTACTAAAAGCAATTAAATAATTTGATTAAGTTAACTAAATTTTTACTTAATGTGGCCGTTGTAAAATTATGCCAGTTTATCATAAAGTTTATCAATTAATTATGAAGCTAACAAATTCAAAAGTTAATCAATTAACTTATGATCGCAAATTAAGGGATTATTCTGATAGCTATTTATTCAGATGTATGAAAATTGGAAATTTTGACACTTTCCGTGGTTTGACGTGGCCCGGCGTCCATTGTTTTTATGTCAATGTTTGCCGCTTTATTTTTTCATTGCAATGTGGCTAAAGCATCGCGGGATACTGCCAACGCTGACGTCACTTTATTTAATGCATTTTGGATTTTTTTGCAAGATACCAGACATACAACAAGGTATACACTAGTACTACTAGGTTTACAAGAATTGAGGTTAGTTCTGAAGATACACAAGTATAAGGTCACAAATAGTTTTCTTCATATATATATCTAAATGATATTTCATTGCTATTTATTTTTTTGTTAATTCTTATTTCACCTCGTTTGGTTTTCTAGGTTTCCTGTTTACCATAGTTTTGTTGTTTCTGCGTTTGAAGTAGCTATTGAATTGTTACCACAGGTATTATATTGGCATTGTATAAACATGTATTATTTTATATAATATTTGTATTAAAAAAATTAAGGCGATACCTCGTGTACTTATTTTGTTTTCGTTTATTTAGAATACTTAAATGTTGCAAGTAATTCTAAAAATAAAAATATGTGTTTAAGATTATCATTAAAGGGGTTTGAACCTTTGTGGCTTAGTGTCATTATGTGTTTTTTTCAAAATGACAGCGAACTATAATTCCTACAAATATGAATAGGGGAGACTTGTACAAACAAAAAAGTATAAGAGTCAACATATCCGAGGGCGTCGCGTTACAGAACTATTTGCAATCAAATATCGATGGTAAGTACTTCAATTACCTTGTAGAAACAACGTATTGAATTGATCGCCTCTAAGCACAGCAAAGTTGGCCGTTGGCCGTTAGAGTGGTATCTAGATACCACTCTAACGACAAAGACCTACCGTCAAGCGATTGAGAAACAGTTAGAAAGCGTAATCACTATCCTCTTCCAAGTTAGGCCGCCTCCATCTCAGACTACATCATCACTAACCATCAGATGAGAAAGTCTTAAAAGGTAAACTTGTTAACGAATTTAAAATGTATGTGTTATATACATATTATTTAAATGGAAAATAAATATAACGTGACGCTTTAGGATATGTTGATTTTAGTATTTTTTTTGTTTGTACAAGTGTCCCATATCGATATTTGTAGGAATTATCGTGCGCCGCCATTTAAAAAAAAACACAAAATGGCGGCATAGCACTAATCCAGGCTTCATACAAAAAAATCCCCTTTGTATTTTATGTAATTCTCGAATTTGTATTTTATGTAATTCGAGAATTACATAAAAAACAATTTTATGTATCTATTTAATCTTCTTATATCTCGAACATTATCGACAATAATAATCTTTATTTTGAAATATTGGAAATATGCATTGAAACTATAAATTTAATTGTCCTCTGGTTAGGGCCCAATTTTAATAATAGTTACTCCTATGCCTATTTTAAAATTTTAAAACTATGAAATGGTTTTTTTAGTAGTTTAGACTCTAGAGAATAAAGAACTCAAAGGCAAGCAAAGCAATAACGATTATATTAAAAATATAATTATTGAGGTAACGCCTTAATTAATGTAAATATAACAGAGACCACACAATTAAAAAAGGAAATTCAAAATTGTTATATTATTATCGACGTACGTGGAAATATTTTAAGGATCGGTGTCCGCGGTTCCTAAAAATGCATTTTGTTTTGAATTATTGTAAAATTATTACGACACAATCATTTACACAATGTTATTAAACGTAGCACCCTATTATAGATCTGCATAATACTATGCTCTGTTTACTATTAGGTACTTACTATAAAGGCTGATATAATCCAGAAATAGAAAATATATGGTTGCCTGCAAAAAAAATTTGAATTATGAAATCCAGGCAAGCATTTTTATATCAGTACCATTTATGAATATGAGTTATTTATGAATTTCTTTAGATTGAACAATCAATATGTTTTACTAAACTTTTATTTATACGCCTGTATATTTGGAACGTGGACACCTTTTCCATTTGGTTACGTCAAAAATTGGTGATCCGTTAGAAATGCGTGCATGTAAATACGTGTTGGTTTGTGGTTGGCCCAGCAAGAAGCAGTCGACCGGGTGCTACTCGCCGTGGCGTCGCGTGGCGACCAAGCTCGGCGTGCAGTAAGTGCCACTGCCACGTGCCTGCAACGCTGATCATGTTCTTGTTCGCGACTCCTGTGTTTTGGCGAATTTTTATCGTGGTTCCAATGGCCTGTCGTCTTTATTCTTTATTCAAAAATTAATTAACAAATGATAAAGAAATAAATTAATTATCAAATGATAAAGAAATAATTTCTTTAGTACTTAATAATTTAAACAATATAGTTTTTAATTATTCTGTCATTTGGATAAAAATATCAATCTTTCTCTGATCTAAATTTACATACTGGCACCCCGTTCCAGCTTCACACTGGTGTACAAATTTCTATGTTATTATTTATAAACCTTCCTCTATTAAAATCCATAGCGTGGTTTTAAAGATCTAAGCACACATATACATACAGACAGCAAAAATCGACCTTGTTTTATACTATGTAATGACGACTTGATTTCAATTAATACATACTTACCAAGGTAGTATGTAATGACAATATTTATAAACTAAATGCAATCAAAACAACTTTAAATCATGTTACTATAATTAAGAAAATGTAACTAGTCTTTATTCGTCACCTTTAAGTAACACGCCAAATATTCAGATGATTTAAAGAAATAATGCATTTACCATATACATGAATATGGTACGATTGCATGTTAATACAGTTACGTTCACAGCTTTAAAATTCTTAATCGTCTGGAAGCCCTATATCAAATATCAACTTTGCAACATCACTATATTAAAAATTACATCATCACAAAGTTAAGTTTTAGTATACCTTTCGGTCGGACCTTTTAATAATTATTCGCTGGAGTTGTCTTAAATATCAATCCAAACGTATAGGATGTATCATATTACTAAAATCAGAATAGATATCAAATCTTAAAGTTTTATTGCTAATCAGAAATAAAAATGACAATAGATGGTGCTGAAATAAATTTGTAATAGTGCCACCTATTGTGGCTTATCTTAAAAATTGAAATACGACACATGCTTCAAAAGAACTACGATTAAAATTCGTTAAGATAGTTTATCTCTTACCGTTTCTCCACACCACACCATCGTTTCGTTTTCTCTCTGTAGAGTGATATCAACATTGTAAAATTTTGTTAGGATGTGTTTTGTTGATTTTGTCATTCTTAATTTATTTTTTGGCAGATATCTAAAACTTTAGAGGTACTATGTCTGATGCATTTTATACTTCCTACGTTCAGAAATTGCTGGCTAAATTTTAGTAATTATTTTTATACGACACTTAACGAATTGCGGAAAATACAAGTGTCATTTAAAAATTATTCACTACATCTATATTATGAAAGTATTTACAGTAAGAATAGTATATAAAACAATTTATATATTTTTTTAACAAATCTGAAATTAATCGGAAGTTTTATTCACACCGAATGAAAAAGCAAAGTATATGCTTCTGTTATAGGTGATATTCACTGATACTAATAAGTACATATAAATACTTATATAGATGCCAAAACAAATTGAACAAACACCCCCACCCGGAAATACATGCATTTAATGTCCATGTCGAAAATTGAATCGGAGCCTAGTGGTTAGTTTGTCTAGTCAGACTTTTATGCTAACCCTTCGGCCAAGTATTGATTTATTGTTTGCTTATTTCGTGTCTTAATATACATATAGTTATAAGGATACATATCAAATATTTAGGTTATAGAAAGTGCTAGTACCTCTGAAGTTAAACTCCCATAGGTCGTGCAATGCGTCGGCAACTTCATACATTTACAAATCTAGTAGTTCGTCCACTAATCATCCACAATGCCTTACTTGTGTATCTTTCTATCCTTCGAGGTAGTTTGAACTGTCACTTGGAGATATGTTGTCGTAGTCCTTACAGTTATGGTGGTTATTTTTTTATATTTAGTATCTGTTTATCACCGAGTATATAAGTGTATTGATTATGTAATATTAAGTCACCTTAAAGACGGAAATAGATGATTAACCTTAGACTACATGTTTTAATTCTCTCTCACAATGGTACAAAAAGTAATTCTACTTGCAACGACATGATTTTTGTTCTGTGTCTTCATTGTCAATAGAAATATTTTTTGTAAGGAGATAGAGATAAATGTACACTGATTAGTAGATGAGACTTACTTGAGTAGTTTTCCCTTAGCGTGATAGAAGAATAGTAAAACAATTAGTATGTATAAAACTAACTAAACAATTAACTTAAACGTTTGTAAATTAACATTTTAAATAAACATTAAGTACTTAAACTAAGTATTATAAGGTAGGTAAGACAAACATTTCGTTTTCAGAAGTAAATGCTTTTCTTAATAACATGTTTGCCGGGAGGATTCACGAAAGTGCAAAAAAACTTGAATAATTAAGGTCGCTGGTTTATCCAATACCTTGATTCTGGCAAGGTAGCAAAGCCGTAAAATGCCTCATCTAGATTGCTACCACCGCCTTAGTGTTACTGCTTGCCACCCAGTAGCTTGTAGGGCAGGGTAATTTATTGTGGTAACAATAAGTGGCAAACTTATTTACACAGGTGGCAACCTAAAATTTAGTCTCATTTTCTTTATTTTTAGTTCAATTTATTTGTAAATATATAGGTAGTGTAAGACAGTTTTATAGTAACTCACTAATGAATAAAATGTATGGATAATTAGACAATACGCTTTACAGTTTTCATCGTCGATGTCGGTGAAATTCCAATACGATTATGAAAAATCACTTGCACACATTCATGTCGGTTACTTCTTATTTATGAATCGTATTCTATTGAAGTGTCCAAGTAATTTTAAATAATCATACCTCTTAATACAATAAAATTGACTCTTAATACACTTGACACCCTAAGTTTTGTCTATTATTTCAGTAATTTTCAGGAGTTTTTTCTTGTTCTCGTTATTTCGTATGGTATTTTGAAATTTGCATGATATCTATGTTGATGTGAGCGTCTATCAGAGCTTCTTTTTATTATTTAGGCTTCGCTGAGTTAAATTTCACATTCAGGTATTTAATGCTGTTATTGAATCATTTAGATATCTTGTTCTTTTCCTCGTTGCGTCGGCTGAATATGACCTTGTCTTGTATATATTTTAAAATGACAACACAGAATCACATAAGTTTTTGCGTAATCATAATTGTATTTTATTTTGCAAATCAATGCGATAAATGAAAGGTACTGTACAGGAAAAACTTAGTTTTTATTTGTTTTTATATAAACAGGTTTATTATTACACTTTGACTAGATTAAGGTTAAATTGCGATGAAGGTATTTGGACTGCTTCGAATAACCTTCACATTGTGTTGTCAGAGTTTGAAGTAACTTGATATAGTAACTTAATCAGCAAGTAACTGAATTAACAAATTACCTTTAAAATGTGATTCTGTGTTCAGTGAAGACATTATTAGGCACAAGATTTCTAATATTTTTTTGTTATTTTTAGCACGAGCCACGTTTACGATGATAAAGATGGATCTGATCACAAACACGACCAAAGCAAGTAAGTTAATATATAAAAAACTCACCAAATTTCTAACTTTGTTCAAAACACCTATTATCTTTTGTTCTAAGTTAATGTTATGAGTTGAGGTATATTTTGTTTGTATTAATTAGTGCATCGGACGACGCTGCGGCTACAGAATGGCCTGAGGCATACATAACTCCAGACCAGCTTGGGGATGAAGCAATACTTCTCGGTTTGGGGGCTTCAGAACCAGATACTTGGGCCGCTGGAGCGCCTAAAGGACTTGCCAAGTAAGATCCGGCTTGAAGGACCAAGTTTTTTGTATAATTTTAGACATCCTACTATAAGGTTTAAAGTTACATGAGTGAGAGAATGTTGAAATGCAATACTACCTCCGAATATAACAAATAACATTAAAAATTGCAGAGATTTGAAATGGGTCAAATTATTATTAAAATATATTTAAATTTTAAAACAATAGTAACGAAGTTGCCTTTTTCTGGTACAGGAAAAAGTACTTTAACCTAACTTATATTCTAAAATGTTCTTGATTAATATATAAAATTTATAAGTATCTCCATGTACTAGTTTTAAATTGTGATATTTTTTGGAAAAAACATTTCTTAGTTCACGTATTTGGGGGAACATAAAATAGGCTGCAAAGAAAAGTTAAAATTTAAATGCTGCTATGTACTATCTGGTTCCATTAATATTATAATAATACACATATGCTAACGACGTTATCTGCTTTCAAACCCTTACCGCCTTATTCCAAAAAAACACTCTAGTACCAGGTTTAAACCAAGACCAAAAAGTCTAGGTTTGTTACGGTATCAAAGTTTGTTACCGTACTAAATGTCATTCT
>NJDD01000610.1:256082-294341 GCA_002245505.1 Calephelis nemesis
TCCGCCATTAACGAGACTCGCGCCACCGCTCGCGCCAATCTCTCCACTGTAGCCAATGAGCCTCCTGCCAGGTAGGTTCTAAGGGGCGAGTAAATGGGTCATTAAGATTTCTGGTGGTAGAGAATCGAATGGCAACTCGTCGTGGTAGGTTTCCACGGTCTTACCTATTCCTGCCTCAACAATGACAGTGTCATGTTCCGGTCCGAAGGGCAGGGTAACCAGTAGACTTCCACAATAGGCATAACAACTCTGCCACTACAGCACATCACCATCAGAAGAGCCCTGTGATTTTTCGCTATCTTATCACATAAAAAAAACACACACACTTACGAGCATGAACTCACATATGCACATCTATGCGTACGCACATACACACACCTTAAATATGCATTTTTTCGCCTCATTGGGGGAAGGATTGGCTTACACATGGCTATGTTTCTGAGTCTGTGCTTCATTAAGCTTATTCCAGTATCTATTTAAAGATACCATATCACAGTTATATTATTTACTTTGATGTTAAATAATTTATCGGTATCTAAACATACGTGCAGAAATAGTACGTTGGTAAATACCAACACACACTTAAGTAAACGTATTTACACACAAGCAAGCATAAACAAATACACCCGTCTATGCACACGCACACAGATAAATACAACCATATATGCACACGCCCACAGTCAAATACACGCACGTACACATACGCACACACTTACGAGTAAAGAAATAACGCTGCTTATCATTTTAACACCATTGGTATTGCCTACATAAACATAAATGTTTATAATTAATATGCTTGCTTTAATAAGGAACCCGGACAAACGAAAAAATTCTGTATAATGTAATATGGATATATAGACTCGTCACAAGTACCTATTGTAAGATGAATGTGAATAAAAATGTATTCTATTCTATTCTCATATTTTAGCAAATGGTGAAACAACAGTTACCCCTGAAACTGGCGAGCGGCAAATCTCAACAGCCGCCACCGGGATACCACCGACTACACGAATCTCCGAGTGAAGTAAGTTATATAATTACATATCTCGTTCTTATACATGGTTTATATTTTTGTTTTGATTAGTTTGTATCAGAATCTCTGAAGTGAAAATTTTCAAGGTCATTTAAATTGATGTGTTTCTCGTCAGATGTCAATCGTTGATTTCACAGTTTTCGATTATGTATTGAAGAACTAGTACAACTGACGAAAATTCTATTTAAACATTATCCTGTCGCGTTGCCGCCAATGCTTGACAATGCCTTGTTCCGATTCGAAGGATAAGTTAGCGGGTAAACCTACGCAAGAAACTTGAGTTCGTTTGAGAACGTTCCCAACTCACATATACAATCTTTGGTGTATACGTAGAGGTGACGTGAATTTTTATTGTCTGAAAGTCCGTCTGCTTGTTTGTCTTTCCGTTTTTTAAAAAAAGCCGTTAACAGATTAAATGGTTGCTTTCAGGACCTCGAGTATCCAAATGTATTCTAATGCCCATACTGTATCTATCAGTAAGTAATATTGATGTGACGTACACGATGTTGTTTTAGATTGGCTGTAGTTAGTTTAATTGGCTTATTGTAATATAACACGGCAACTGTTTACAACCACGTTTACAACCATTTTGTCTGTTAAGCTTATTGCATGGGTTAATTTGATTTGCACATTTCTACTTCTAGTCTTTGATGCATAAGGTTATTAACAGTTAACGTTGGATTATAGCGATAAGAGATTCTTACAAAATTACTACTTGTTCTTAAAATCTCATTGAATTTATTTCCTTAAAAAAAACGGGATGCACTCCGGGAGTGCCGGCAAAAGTGAAAACTGGAATATAAACGTTGTCCATTTTTGATATTTTGGAATGGTTAGGGAATAATTCTGCACTAATTGCTTTAATTATCAGTATGAAAGTACTATAATTTATGTGGAAGAATACAATATTTATTTATTGCGCTATCGTACACAGACATGACAACACAAACATTTGCGCAAGCGCCCTGCGCCGTCTTACGAATTTTCGTCTTACGAAATTTCAGGTCACGTGTTGAGCTTGAAGTTTTTACCCATTCCAAAAAAAATGCGCAACGCCGCTATAGAAGTTTCCACTTCAAACATATTACAAAAAAAATATATACAAAAAAAAAACTTTGAAAATGTGTCTAAGTGTTCTCGAGTCTTTTATATACACGTAATTTATACAAAATATTTTAATTATTTTTTTAAAGCCACCCTGGGTGCTAGTGGTTATATTGTTCTTAAGTAATCATTGAATTCATTGAGCAATTGCCTCTGTGGTCTAGCGGTCCAGATGTCGAACTTAACTTGATGACTTAACCCAGGGTCAGGCAACAAAAAGATTTTATTTTAGTTTAAAAAAAAATAACGTTGCTCTAGATTGGATATGTACCCGATTGTAGACTTGCCACCTATCACACTGTGGGACTTAGTATATTCGGCTAGTCGTGGATGCTTTGATTGTGCCTCTGCCTACTTCTTCAGGGATATAATATATGGACATGAAGAAATTTTTTTGCCCTTAAGTAAATGGGGTAACTTGCTAATTTACACCTTTTTCTCCAAAAAAAAAGTGTGGAAACTGTTGCTAATAAAATAAAAGTGATTGGATTTGGTAACACATACCCAATAATTGTGAATGAGTATTAAAAAATGTGAATATTTAAAATTATGAGTAAAAATATTTTTACATTAGCGACAATTTGTTTGAAGTAATTTCATATCTGACATATTCTGCGAACAAACAATTGACGCAGAATAATAAATTTACAAAACAACATGGCAAAAATATGACTTACACAAAATATAACTTTCGCTTAAAGTTACTTTTGCAGAAAAATACTTCTGCAAAATTGTTATTTTTATACAGTAGTAGTATTTTTTATATTTTTACAGTAATATAAGTATCGCCAAGTGTAATGATGAAGCGTTTAAATAAAAAATATATCCTGCACTTACATTTTTATAACATTTAAACATGTTTTTCTATAAGAATTACCTATTACTACTATAGCTCAATGAACTTTAATCGGGGAGCAAATCCAAGCACGACAAGGGTCGTTAAAAAAACTGTACGTCTTTCGCCTTATTTACTGACTATTAGCAAACTCGAACACGGCAATGGCTAGCACTATATATTTGGTCACTATAAGTTTTTCATTAGAATCTTTGACTGACGGGTCTAGAGATAGTTTAGTAAAAAAATTATCACTGAAGATGTTTGCACTGGTACAACCAGGGACGCTTGTAGCAGTATTAATTCCATCTTGCTAAATGTCCACCTTTTTAAGCAACTTTCTGATATACGTCATAAGGTTGTCTTTATAACCCCCAGGGCATCTATGATTAGCCTCAGGTACTTTGTGCCACAATGACGAGTGGCAAATCTATGGCCAATCGGGGACTTATCCCGCGGAAAACAATATTTTATTAGAACATTTTGAGTTGTCTCCGGGACATCATATAGTCAATGCCAACACCGGACCACTATAAGCCCACAGAAACTTTCAAATGTAATTGTTAGACGATATACTTAATGACGATGGCGCGGTTACAACTCTATGGCATAAGCCATTCCCTCTTTTTGAAGATGCTTAAACTTGAGTTTTACAAAATATCACAAAACACAATTTTTTCTTGTCACTACACGGAAGTGAAATAACTCGACAAAAACATTGATGTAGTTGTATCTTTCAGCAAAATCAAGGTTTAGTCATCCATCACACTAGGACGGGAAGCTCACCCGCCCCGTTACCATCACAACAACCGCCAAACAACAAGGCCACTAGGTAAGACTATACTATAATCCCTCTATTCTAGTTTATTGCCAATATTCACCTGGAGACGATGTTCAGTTCTGGGCATATAGCCTGCACAGAACAGACGAGTTGAAATATTTGGGCGCTATTGCTGCGTCTAGTCTAAAACTACGCGTGTGTCCGTTTCGCATGGACAAATGGTGTCTTACTACAAAAAAAAAAATAACACTCGCTGAACAAGTGTTTTACTAAACGCTGTCTTAAATTGGATTCTCGACCAATACCGTGCTGCCATGTCAGTCACGTGTAGCATGTTACTGTTTGGATGTCAAGTTTAGAAAGTGTTTAGTTAAACGGGCGCCTATTTTTTGTGGTAAGACGGATGTAGTTCAAATTGAAGCGTAATAATTTTGGGAACTTCTTGTTAATGAACTTAAGAGTAGCCATATAATAATAATTATTTATTTAGACCATACAATGGTCTTTATAGTGAAATGTTCCATATGTAATATGGAGTTTGTGAAATTGAATACGCGCTAAAGCGTCGATTTTCTTTTCGTTTAAGTCGTTTCTATCAACGGTCAAACCGAAACGGGACCGCCGTATTAGACTCAAAAGACAATGAATCCAAGCCCTTTATTTCGTAGCTACGCACATAAAACGTACTATCTGGTTTGTGACGTAATATTAATTGCTAAGCGCGATACGTCCTTTGTGACTGTTATTTTTTTATACAAAACACTATTTCACCCATTTTATTCTGGCCACGTCCTGATCCTCTCCATTTTATAATTTTATAGATCGATACAAGAACCGCTTGTATAGTCTATGTTGAATAAATTATTTCCATTACTATTTCTACGAACTGTAAAATCCTACAAGAAAAAATAACGTCCCTAAATGAGTATAATCAAAGAAATGTATGTATTATGAGATGAAATTAGCCATAAGTTTACATGGTGATGGCTTCGAGTTTAGACAAAGCGTCCTTCCAATACTGAACTGTAATATTATGTTAAGTCGCCATGACAGAATTTTAAGAGTCAAAATGTTATTTTACAGAACAAACACATACCCAAAGCTACCAGACAAGTTCCGGGTGCGATCCCCGGATGCGCCTTTACCCACCCCCCTCCAAACCTCCCAGCCTACCCCTCAACCTCCCGCTCCTCACCCTCCAGAAGAAGAGGTCATATACTTCTGACATCAACGGTCCAAATCCACCAGTACTACACGATCCTGAGGCTGCCGACTATCATAAATTGACTTAGAAATAACTTTGAATTGTCTTGATAAACTAGAAATAATGAATTTTATACTTTTTATCATCGGCACTTGGTCTAACTTCATATTATTTATCAAAACTTGTTTAACTGAAACTTGAGCCTTTTAGTTGAAATATTTTATTAGTGTTGTATAAAGAGAAACCGTTTGGCATTAAGTGTAATACACAATTTTTAATAAAAAGTTGTGAAATATAGAAATTTTGTTTATCAAAATAATCAAAAAATGTGGATTATGATACATATTATACACTAATTGTTTGATAAAAAGTATAATAAGACAAAAGTAATAAGATTATAATGCTTCATGTTTAATGCATATTACATTAGTATTTTCGACATTATTTCTAGTTTATATTTAAGAAGGAATTTAAACTGTGTATGGACTTGTAAATGTCAAATTTGACATTTAATGTGAGAATTGAAATTAAACTGCCATTTCGTGTATTTAGACAGATCATTGAAAGCATTTGTAATGAGATTCTATTATGTGGATTCTGTATTAAAATCCATTATTATGATTTGTGATTGCTGTAGATCTTATTTCATTCTTTTAGAAGCTCGTTTCAATGCATAAATGTCGCTAGTGAAGAAGACAGTAAACGGGACAAAGGAGTAAATTGTGTAGGTATATACTCTCTCTGAATGTTATGCACTTCCACACTGGTTGTGTGTTTATTGCTCTCTTCATCTGTTTAAGTGTCTGAATGATAGAGTAACACAAGAGAAGTAATATTGAAATCGAAATATTTTTAATCAAGCTAGCTAAGCTACCAAAAATCATTTTCAGACTCAAATGACAGCTATAGTTTTATTTTGTTTATTTGTAGGGTTCGTTTTTGTTTCATGATTTACGTAGGTAGTGAGTTCTTAATAATCAATACGAAAACTATAGACTTTTGAGATTTGTACAAAATCTTATTAAAAGACTAAGTCTTAAGATAATTCACGTGTATAGTTTCTGTATTTTTTTGAAATTAATATACTAACATAATTGCCACACATATTTATAGCAGTGACTATTCCCTAAACTCTAATACGTTATTGACATATAGAAAAAAACTACGTGGGAGAAAACACACAGCCTTGTGGTACACCAAAATGCAACCAATCCATTTCGTTTTAAAAGCCTCTTCAAGTATATTATGTCATAATTATCTAAACTTGCTTTAAACAGCATAACCAAGCATCTTCGATGTTATAATAATGTAATAGCCATAAAGATGCTTCAAAAAGCGAATCTAACCATCTTCAATGCTATTTTGATGTAATAGCCTTAAAGATGATGCCAAAAGTGTAATTAAGAATCTTCAAGGCTACTTGGGTATATTTTATTTCTTTTCATTTTAAAGAAATAAGCGACTTTATAACAGCTGAGTTTTTTCTATGTAGTGGACATAGCATGGAACTTTTATTTGAATTTATTAAAATTTTATAAAGTTATGATAGTTAACCTATAATTTTTTGTTCAATTTAAAAATAGATTGTAGGGTTACTCTTGAATCTCGATGTCGTGCGAATTGGAAATTGGAATCGTATATGTCATTTTAGGTACTTTTGAACACAGTACTAGCAAATTATTATCATTCAGTTACAAATAAATTCAACGAATCCGACATTAAATTAATGTCTACTATTAACTAAATGTTAATAATTCTCCATTATTTTGTTCAAGAGTACCTAAAATGACATACTCTCAAATTTCCCATATTGCATGAATCAAGTTTCAAGAGTAACCCTACTGTTTAAATCCAGAAAAAATATAAAAGTAATCTTAAAATGAAGAAAGAAAGGGGGGGGTTGTTTTTATTTGCTAAGAACAAAAAATAGTCATACTACACTTTGACAAGCTTGACCACAAACTGTACAATATGTTTATTAACAGTAGCTTTGGAGATACTTTAAAATACTAAACCGATTGGCTTTCTATTTTTTTTAATATTGTAATTTTTGATAAATTCTACAGCAGGTTCTACGGGTTCTGTTAGAATAATCTTGTTAATGCTTTAAAATACGAAATCGATTGGCTTAAAAAGATAATGTGTTTTATACAAGTAGTACAAACATCAAAAATACATTTTCGTCTTTGGTATATGAATGTTGCTGCAGTAACTTAAGTAATTTGTATGTTTCGGCCTCCGTCATTGTTTTATTAGTGATTTTGCAATTATGAAAGCAATATTATTTTTCGTTTTAGAAAAATAAATGGTAGCTCAATTAATTAACGGCAGCAATATTAAAAAATATCGTTTTATCAATTTTTAAATAAGCGAACAATACGTGCGCTGTTTTTGTTCTGCTGTTAACAAGTGATAAAATAACAATGCCATACTTATTTTAAAAGGTATATTACAATTAAGTAAAATACCTAAACTTGATTGTGAAGAAAACATCAATAAATGTTTGCCTGCGATGATTATTTTAGAATAAGAATAGGGATGCAGGAAATCTTTAAATCGGTGATAATATGCGCGTTTTGATTACTTCCCACAATACGAATTTGTTTGCATACTGTAACAATTTTGTCTACTATCTCTTTTTAAATACATAAATTGTCTCCTTCACCCTAAGGTTGTCTGACAGAGATGGCTCTGAAGCGATAAGACCGCCTTTATGCACCTACGTTAAATATAAATAAGTGAAAGAATGTGTATTAATTTAAATGGTGGTGCATAATAAAGTGAATTCATTCATTCTTTTTAATGTCAATGCCATGTTATTTGCTGCAATAAGACACATATAAATGTTAACACACAAAATGTGTTGAAGATGATGAAACGTCATGCAAAAATATTAGTTTTATTGTGTGATTTTACACTAAATGTAAATTAAATTTAGAGTTTTTTTTTAATGACATTGATGATTTTTTTGGAAAATTAGCATTTGAAAATGTTGTGTCGTTGTAACTTGGTGGAGACACAACTTCTAGTGTAACATAAGACTAAACTTGAATTTTAGGCAGTTGACAACATTACTTTTCAAAACAACAACTTGCTATTTTGATATATGTGGTCTACAATAAGAAACAAATGCTTTTTATTTAGTAAATTACAAAAATATACGAGGGTCAAATACTAGATATTTAAGAATAACGAAAAAATACATTAAATTTTAACTCGTTAAATACATAACAATTAAAATTGTTATGTTGATTGGAAACGGGACACATGAGAAAATCGATTATAAATAGTGAACAAAATCGACTAAGAACGGTCTATGTATAAAATTGTTATTATCGATGTTGGTTCATGTATTGTGTAAATAGTTGTTGAAGTTTTCACGTAGAATAGCGATTCAATGAATTCTAGGACCTTATTAGTAAGTAGACATTGAACTTGTTTCAAAAATTTTACAATATATTTATTCCCTTATAGTGTAAGCTCATTATAATGAAGTTTAAAAACAATTCCTACGTTGTAAGGGATAATAAATCAAATAAGTCAATCATCGAAAGTGTAATTTGTTATAGTTTTTTATGTCATAAAAAATATAAAATATGAATCCATCATAATATGACAAAAATGGCATGTTAAAAAGATTGCAGACCTGGATTTAATTTTCATTTAATCTGTAATTTTATATCCGAAAAAAATGTTTGTATTGTAAAATTTTACTATTTTGATAAATAATAAATTGGACAAAATTTACCAAGGCATGTAATAAATGAAAGAAAGAAATGTCTACAGTCACTACAATTTAAATTTTGCGTTGTCAACCTGGGCTGAGACATGTTGAAAAGACGACATTCGTAATAAGAGCTTACACTACATACAAATTTTAAATTAATTCTGTCCAAATACTGATAAATATATTTATCTAACTATAACATTCCATCATACGATTCCAATTTTCTCTTAAACAAAGACATTTTAAAATAGTTTTTATACCGATCAAGTACTTTACGAAAAAGCAATAAATAGCTTGCATAATTTAATAGTAAAATATTTTATGTAAATTTTCCTAATATAATATATTTGCACGCATTTATGAAAAATTACTATTTCTACACAAAAACTATATTTTAAATAACACTATTTTCTTTTATCTTTACAATATACAAACTTTTCATTATCAAATTAAATGACCAAGCGCAATGTCACGTTTGAGCTTACTATTTTGACTTTTACTGATAATAAATTAAGGACTATATTAGTTTGAACTAATTTGACAATGTTTAGGCTCAGTATAGTTGCGAAGAATTTGTGATGTAATTATCTAATAGTCGAACCTAAGTTATTTGTTATATGTAAATATGTTAAAAATATATAAATAGCGAATAGTGTTGTATGTGTGTCGTGTTACACTGGAAATGCATAGAGGATAGAACTAAACTGAAATTCCTTTGTCTGTGATTTTAGAATGGCTGCCCTGTATGGATGTCTGTTCAACCATTTTTGTTTTAATCTTTTTAAAATATACATTTCATGTGTTTGTGATAAATATTATATTAATAACTTCCATATATAAGTAATATAAAATTATGAACGTTTTGAAATATTTCTCAATTATTTCTCGAATATGATTTAAACAATGCATTTTTAATTACAAATCAACAAAATTGTAAATATTTGTTTGTAACATGACGCTCATACAAAATTAACGATATAAGATGAGAATGGCAATTGAGAATAATATTGTATGGTTCAAGCGTAAGTGTTGAATGTTATTGTTTGATAATAAGGACCAATGTTGCTTGACAGGGACGACAATTGCCAGTCTTGTGTGTTAACCCTAGGTTTGTTTGTGGATATTCTTTGTTCAAACGTCTGTAAAGCAAATTGAAGGGTTTATCTTTTCCTCAGAACAAATAATTAAAATTAGCCTTAAAACAAATTAAACAATAATATCATCTTGTCATTTGTTACTTTTGACAGTTGTTAAAATCATATAAGGTATGTAACTTACTTAATAAGTATAAAGGTGGTGTTTTGGCAACGCAATATTTGAAGATTTTTGACATCCGCCCCTTGTAACGCACCATAACGTTTTCCCCCTCTCTAAACGTTACGTAACACTCAAGTGACCATTTTTACCCTAAAGTCGCAAAATGTTATATTGTAGTTTTTATCCTCGGTATACTTTCAACGGGCTTTGCGGTAATAATACTAAAGAAAATTTATATTTATTTATATATTATATATACTTAATAAATAAACTATTTTTTATTTAAAAAAAAACAATGTTACGTAACGCCTTGTAAGAAAGACCCCCTCCTGCCCCTGTAAAGCATCGTAACGTTATACGAGACCCCCCTCCCCCAAATTGCGTTACGTAATACTTGAACGCTCCCAAAGATGGTTGTAGTTTTTTCGTAATTATTGAATTTCGTGTTTATATTGAGTGAAATTAGTCAATTTTGGTGGCATTTTGTACAATTTCCTTTAATTTTTCCTTCAGTTTCCAATTAAATAAGTGCCCAAATAAAATATTCATGAAGAAATTACTATAATTCGTATCGTGTATTTCTTCATTCCCACCAAATCTAATTAAATGAGCTTGAATTAAGGTCCATCAAAGAAACATGGCTTTCTTTGACGACTAATGACTAATTTAAACCCGATTTTATTACATCGGGTAACACAATGCAAATTTCACCTTGACTAATGGCAAAAGCTAATGCCAATGACAAAAACAAAAAAAAAGTTTATAAAGGGAATGGATTTGAAGCAAGCGTATATCGTGTCAATTTGTTTTATTCTTTGATATAAAATAAGAAAGAGATAAACACTTGGCAGTGGGAAGATCACGTTAATAAACTTTTAAAGTCCAGAGACTATTATTGAATTCTGTCTCGCTTTCTCCACTGGGATCAGTAATTAACTGTCATGCATCCCTGGGGGCTGATTATGTATCTCAGTGGCCAACTCAAAATGGAAAAGTGTACATCAAATAGCTGTCAAATGACGTCATTTGTGTTTGCTATCTCTATTGTATTTCTATTGGTCAATGGAGATAGCAAATATAAAACACGCCATTTGACAACTATTTGAATCATCCCCCTGGAGGGGTTGATGCAGTGTTAAAAGAACACTTATAAAGTCAAAATTAAATCATAGCATTGACTACGTTTTCAAACATTTTTACACGATGTTCTTTTAATGAAGATCTAAGAAACCAGAAAAAAATTTGATTTTATTTCCTAACTTTTTTCCTTTTACAACTAGAATATCCACAAACAACAGTTGTTTAGCTCACTTAGATATTGTTGTTACAACTCATGAGACTATGTAACTATTTTTCGTGCATTTACTGTAATCCTTTATACTGTTTAGTCCTTTGCAATGGTGATATTTTAACTATTGTCTCATTAGGACACTTTCGTACTATGTATATATATATTGATGTTGAAGTTATATTATGTAAGTCTAAATATATTGAGAATTTAAAGCTATATGAAAAGTTTCAACTTGGAATAAGTTGCATTTTATATTATGACAAATGCATTTTTCTCTTGTAGATTTTTAAATGCAGATGATTTAGAATACACGGTGTTACTAGAGATAAAAAACGAACTAAGATAAATAACGAAATTTTTCCTACAAAATATCTAAAATCATATATCAGCAGTACACATTGATCAAACATGTTGAACACCAGTGGTTCATAGTATCGCAAAGTAATACTTTGGGTTAACACTTAGCCCAGTATGTAATATCGTTATTGTTAATTTCCACTTTAAAAGCTTTACCATTCGAACGACTAAGGACTCTCCTCTATCAAATGAAGTATTTTCAAAGCAAATCAACTTCTTTGACAGAAAAGTGAATAATAATCTTCCATCTTAATAATCTTTCATGTTCAAACATTTTAATCTATATTTTAATTATAGTATAGCTAGTACATACGAGCTATACTAAAGTAGAATAGGTAAGAGTGAAGAGTTTGATTATGCTCCGTTTCAACGCGTATAGTGTGATTTATAGTATAATTAAAGTTGAGGAATAATTAACCTTTACATAGGAAAATCGTCAAGTAATAATCAATACTCTTCTCTGAGTCTTGAAATATCAGAGTGCTAAATCTCTCCTTGCGTTTAAGCGTAACGAAACACAATTTCACATAAATGACATGGTAGGATTTGATTAGTCAGTTATTTTTAGGAATATCACGTTCTTTTAGGCTGCTGATAGTGAAAGTGTCTGGGGAATAAGTTTAACAATTGGGATTATTAAAAAGACCGTCCTAAAGCCATTGCAATATAGTAGATATTAAAAAGTAGGAAAATATTTTTGTGCAATATTAAATAATTTCAAAAAAATCTTCATCTTGGGTAACAACGTGTATCCTAAATAGACAGGTTTGTCGTTCGACCGAAAAGAACATGACAATAAATTAAATATCTATTTTTCCGATTCTTATCATAGTAAAGATATATTTTATGCAAATAGTATATTAGGCACATAAGCTTTTATTGAATCAGACGCTTGATTTAGATTTATTTGGCTTTTGGCCGGAAGTATTGCATTTATTATAGCGGTTCCTTATAATATAATTCATTGGTATTTTTGCTATTAGAAATAAGCATAATTACACTTAGCATAAGACGGACAAAAGTGTACAAGACCTATAATATGTTGCAGCATTATTTGTGAATAAGTCGTACGAGATTGTACGGCGGAGTTTTAGTGTTAACATTTTTTACTTCTACCTTCATATGTCTATTTAACCGGAACAATTTTTTTTCAAAATGTTTATCAATATTTCATACGATAGGCTTCATAATTTAGTACTCAAACCGCAAAAAACTGAAACCTAAGAAAAAAAGGACTGTGTGGTTATATGAAACCACGGTAAAAGTGACTAACTATATACTATAGTATAAATTACTGACTACTATAGTGTTATATCTAATTATAGACGCCGCCATATTGACCTCAGCTGCTCTGACGTCACCGTCACGCGACATTCGACACACAGACCAAAAAAATTGAGACGATGTAATTAAAGTTTAACTTTAAAAATGTAAACATTGAACAGACACCCAAAACTCGTTACTTTCAACATTCTTTACTCTTGAATCTTGATTTCATGCAAATTATAAATTGGAATCGGATTTGTCATTTCGTACTCTTGAATGCAATACTTATTATGAACATTATTTAATAATAACAATGATTTATTTTAGTGGATCCGCTAGTATTGTGTTTATGAATACAAAATGACTTAAATCCGATTCCAATATCCAATTTGCATGAAATCGAAATACAAGAGTAACCCTAAAGGTCATTGATCCATGTAAACTTTATGGGGCATGTTAAGTAATTAAATGAAATGATTGTGCTAAGATTTCATTTGTATCATTTTATAGAAAGTCGATTAAAAATGTTTCCAAGTTTTTTTTATTTAAGAAGTAAGCTTCATTAAAATGAATTTAGTTATGGATAGTTACCTTCACGTGGTTGATTCGAGATTCGTATAAAGTTGCAATTTTCTTTTAGGTTTCAGTTTTCCTTAGAAAAAAATATTTGTCACAATCAACTGAACCAAATGTAAGACGCTTCTCAAATTCATTTTAATTGGTATTATTTCTTTGAATACCCTCATACGTAGTGCTAAAATTGGTTTACTGATTTAATTTTATTTTTTCATAATTTCATAATGTTGATACTATATACTCCGCCATTCAAAAGTGATTGCCTTAAAAACCAGAATGTGCCAACTATTCCATATCGTTGTTGTTTGCCCTTGTTTGTATAATTGTGATAGTACTGAGGCCCTACACAGTTTTCATGATTAAACAACTAGGTGTCATTTTTGGTAGTTCTTTTTACTGGTGTTTTCCTATTTTTGAAACAAATGGCAGCAAAATATGCTCATTTATTAAATAGTTTACATTTGTGTGTTTTTTAAGTTGGATGTTTTATTTTAATATACCTTAAAGTCATCACATTGGGCATTCTAAATAACTCGAAGGTGTTGAGTGATTTCAACAATTTATGCTCAAATATTCTGAATGAGTTTTAACAAGTTACTCATGATTTTCGAGATTATCGCTTGAAATTTCGGAGTTAATCGATTCACTTGAATTTTTCAAGTTAGTCGATTTACTCAAATTTTTCAAGTGAATTGATTCACTCAAATATTTCGAGTAATAAGTTATTGAGTGATTGTGAATGACTCGAAAGGAGGTCTCAATATTAGTCATTGTTTATCACAGTATTCTATCACTGACAAATAAAATTAAGTTTACGTTAGTGATCAAGATGTACTTATTTAGATCTTAAGTATTTAATTAGTGGCAATATTCCGACATCTGTTAGCTTTAATGAATATTTATAGTTTATGTTAATTTTAGGATATATCCCTCCAATGATTTTTCTGTAGCCTGTGGCAACTACGATGTTAATGTTGCCCATAAATGCTCAGTTTTATTCTACTCTTATTGATATTATTTCGTATACTTATTCTTCATTATTTAAACTTACTTTATTAACGGCAGCTGTTCCACAATTAGTATAGATCAATGAAAAATAAACACTACAATAGCATAATGTCTTTTATTAAGTACATGTAGTAGCCAGACAAACAGACGAATTGCCTGACGTTGTGTTACTATATCTGTCTACGGACATCATCCTAACCACAAAAATGTTATACAAGCCATCTTAGTGACGTAGTCGAACTGTCAATACCGTTCACAAAGTCAGCCGACGCTTGTATTGAATGCATACTACCTACCTCTACTAGGTACTTAATTTGTTTATCTTTGTTATAGTTTCCCGTTTTATTTTTGTTGTTGAGTTTTGTTATCGTCATCATAATTTTTTTGTTGAAATGAGTAAAAAAATAATTAATAGCCGTGCTCGTGAAATGATAATTGTGGACAATTATTTTGTAAAGGAGTTTTGAAAGCATAAATCGTGTTTAAAAAAGTATTCAAAATACTAGTGAGGACATGTTGATTTCAAAGCAACTTATAACCGAGATTTTACGCTTTTTACAAAAATCGACTACAGAGACGGAACGCGTGGCGTGTGCTACGGGCATTGCAAAAAATACAGTGACTAAACTACGACGAGAGCATGAATCTGTAACAGCGAGTGGCAGCAAAATGAATACTCCTACAAAAGCAGAGACTGAAAAAGGAATATTTTGACGGATTTTCTTTATCAGCGTTAAGAAATATTAATTCATTCTATGTATACGGTAAGAAAAGAAATATCTAAAATGCGCAAGATAATGGCAGCTGTAAAAGTAGATCTTGATTATACAGGAAGTGAAACAACATGAAGGAAAATAATTATAAGTGATTTAGGATATCAATTTAAAAGATGTTACCAGAAAAGACTAGAAAGACCACAAATTCAAGCGTGGAGGGCTAAATATTTACGACCATGAAAGACAATGACTGGCTAGGTATGAACAAAAAACTATTATTTATCTCGATGAAACATGGATACACGCGCAATACACTGTAAAAAAATGTTGGCAAACAGCAACCGATGTTGGAATAAGAAGGAATGATAACCCTGGCTGCCGATTTATATTTTTATGTTTTTTATGTTTATTTATATTGTTATGTATAATGTTTATTCATATAAGTCAATCACGTTAAGAGACTTGAAGCAGAATCACCAGTATTCTGCTTAACGTTTAATAAGTTTTCACGTTGTGGGTACTTAGAAAGAACATTCCATAAGTACAACCAACGTTCCTAGAAAAACAGAAAAACAACGCATCGTACGATGTCCCCTCTAACCCCTCGCCTCTCCAAGATTAGCGCGAAGTATAAAAGCCTGAATAACCATGCGGCGTCACTTGTTATACTATCGGGACCTTACGAGCGAAGACGCCTTTGCAATTACTAAAACAAATTAATTACGTATATTTACAAATTAAATAGTTTAAAAATCAAAAGAAAAAGGAGAAACCCGTCTTAGGGTTTCTTCGTCTCGGCTAGCTGCTTTAGCTTGTAATATCAAAGGACACACGCACACTGGAGCGGTAGGGAGGTTACTCCGCGCCCTAGCAGATACCACCGGCAGTGTTGCAGCTCCCAGGACAAGGGTCTTTCTAAATCCAAGACACCTACCGCCAGGACAAGGACCCTTCTAAAAGATAAGACACCTACCTACCTACTATACCCATCTACCTACTATAAGGTTTCCCAGAACCTACGACCAATAATTTGTTACAATATAAATTGATATTTTTATATTCTCTTTTATTTACCCTCCTATTCTTGTGTGGACCTCCTCTAGGTCACAAAGTAAGTAAAGACCGAATAATTGACGAATTATTTATCATCAATACGGCCGACGACAGTGAATCAGACACAACAAAAACTGAAAGTAATTCTGATTTAGATGATATGTCTGGAATTGAAAAATTAGTTTAGGATTAATAAATTTTGCTAAAAACTTTTTTTGCAGTGTGTACTTTTACACAGTGGGTGACGTCACGGAGCCGATATTTTGACAAGGTTCCATCGCAATATCAACGTGCGGGGCTTGTACAATTAAGTTACCATAGTCCTGAAAATAAGATATAAGCGAAACCGGTTAACTAACGAAGGAGTAAGAAATTAGGCACACATATAGTTTATGTGTAAGAGAAGTGCAGAATGCTAATTTTTTTAATGATAATTTTTATAAAGTGCATTACATAATTCAAAAAATAAAACACACACATATATTGATGATAACGATAAAAGATCACATAATATGGCGCACTATAAAGTTTGGAAACAAGGTTGGTAGGAAATGAAGATGGCGTTCTTATCAAGATATTATAATTTATTATGGTCGAATTTCGACCAATGGGCGACCACTAGTTTGGTTAATATGGAAGATTAAAATATATTCAATGGAAATGTGTAAGTGTACATTGTACATTAATTATTACAAAAATATAGGCGGCAGTTTAACTAAGCTCTGTCTAAAATTGACGTCCAACCTATAACATCCTACACGTTAATGACGTGAAAAAAATATATTATGGGTTAAGAAAATTCAATTTTAGATAGTTTTTAGTAAAACATGTTCAACGAGTGTTTATGTTTTTGTAGTAAGGCACTTTTTTCTTGTTTAACGTTTGTTTTATGTTAATGGAAGGCAAACAAGCAGACGGATTTCATGATGGTAAGAAATTCACGCCGCCTAAAGACGCCAAAGGTGGTAATAATGGTGCTTTGCCAACCTGAGGCCGGGATGTTAGGCCTCGAGCAAAATTAAGTTTACCGGCTACCTTACCCTCCAACCGGAACACGCCGTGACGTTATGGCGGCAGGAATAGGTAAGGCGGTGGTACCAACCCGGGCGAGTCGCTGCGAAACTCTAGCACCTAGTAAAGCTTTTTTTAAGTTTACTAATTTTCCTGCGCCTTAAAACCGGTTAGAATAATCAATTGTGGCTTGTGATATAGTCAACGGTACAGATTGATAATACAACATATAATATACAGGTTGACATTTAAAGTACCAGCCAAATTTTGAGAAACAATTTAGAATAGAATCGATTTTACTTTCATATATCTGTGAAGAAATTAAAAAAAAAATTACAATCCAATACAATATACAAGATGCATGGTTATAACGCAAACAAAGATTGAAACTGCTTACCACCGACTGTATTTACAATCTGGTGACGTCATGACTCGTACTAGATACGACATAGCGTGATAACAAGTGAAGCATTTTTGCACTGTTTGCAATGAATGTTTATAAAAATAAGTAGTTTAATTAAATTTAACAATAATACTTAAAATGCATTACACTTTAAGCTATATATGTAAAAATTTGGCTGGTCCTTTCGAAGTAACACTGTATACATAACTTAAATGAAATTACAAAAAATCGCCCAGAAATACATATATAATGTCCACCACTGAAATACCGGCCCCCGTGAGGAATAAAACCCGAACCCGAATTCCGAAAATGCTCAGCGTGATTTAGCGTGTAGACTTGGACTAAGTTGCAGAAATTACCTCACAGATTAGTAAGAGATCTAACTACACGTTAATTACCTCCTTGTCATATTTGTGGACAAACATGAGTCCAAAGCGATTAATTTAGGAGTTTTCTTTGTCAAGTAGATTAAAAAGTCTATATACTTTTACTTTGTTTGACAAAGTCTAACGCCTCAAGCAGAAAATTTCATGACTAGTCAATACCATAGCCTATACACCCCAGAATTTGTTAATGGTGCGTTGTCAATTTGATGCTTTATGGATAAATTTATCGTCTATCCTAGCCTTCAAATGACGGTAGCGAAAATTGACGATAAAATGGCAAGAATCAGCAAGAATGTATTACGCGGTGGTACCAAACCGGGCTATCCATTTAGGACTAAGCCATAGTCAAATATATTTCAGATAAAATAGAGTTGAAATGAGAAGATAAAGATGTCGCTCTAGCAATTCAACGACTTCGAGGGACTGAAGGAAAAGTTCATACCATCGGCTACCCAATCGCTGTCTGGAATCAGGGTTTCAGTGGTTCAGCAAGACTACTACACCCACGAACTTAATCATAGAGAAACCATAGCATGTAAGGCTTCACAAAAACCTGAAATGATGAATCCCACCAATAATACTAATGTCGAAACAGTATTCGTATGTAGGAAAGAAATCGATACGTTTCAACTTAGTATCTTGGTCAAAAACAAAAGGTTTTTTGGTAAGCTGCCAATTATTCTATATAGGTATGTACACTTTTTGTCAGATGACGACCATCTGATGATGGTCTGTTATGGTGCTGATTTTTAATGGATAAACAGCCTAAATCATTATACATCTATGATGGTGCTGATTTCTGATGGATAAATAGCCTAAAGCAGTCGTTCAGAGTAAAAGAAAATCCTTTGTTGCTAAACTTTAATGGTAAAAAAGGGTATTGCATAACATGGTTGTACACTACAATGTAAGGGTAAGTAGACATTTATTCCCTGTATATCGTTTTATAGCTGTCTGTACGTTCATTAACATAAGCATATTTTCCATTTTTGCAGTTGCTATAGTAATAAAAAATGTGGTCAATGGTGTAGATTAAAAATTTGCGAGTAATGTACCTTTACAAGACAATTTTAGACAGCATTTAGTACATCTTTATTTTTTTCTGTCTTACTGTTTTTTTCGAGTATTTTTTTTAAAAAACGAGCAGTGGTTTTGTTCTATTAGACATAAGGAAGAATAGGTCATAAACAAGTATTAATGGTGGTAATTTTGTTGTTCACAAACTAAACTTATTTTAGATGCATGCTATCTTTCTCAAATGAAACAAAAACAAAAGAGATGGAACGTTTTAGACACGTCAGATTAGTCAGAACATGTCAAATCGCGATGTTTTTAATCGACGTTTTCCGAGTAATAGTTTAAACGTCTGTAGAAATTACGTGTACGGTCTAATTTGACAGCGCTAAAAGTGTTTTGTCTATTTCTGTTTCTTTCGTTGAAAGAAGACAGCGATAACTTAAAATTAGTTTAGTGAGTGCGCAACAAAATTACCACCAATGTCTGGTTAAAACAATCTAAATACAATCCGTCTTACTAATAAACTCGGAGTAAAGTACTACAAGGTTCAACCTGGTATTATAGTCATTACACTGTGATACAGATAATATCAACTTAACTTGACTCTTACTTTAGTCTATATTAATTAATAAGACGGATACTTACCACAAAAAAATTTGATGCCAACCAATAACATGCTACATGTGGATAACATAAGAGCTTGTTATGTGTGATGAGAACCCAATTTTAGAGAGTAGGTATTTAGTAAAACATGTGTTCTACAATTAGTGTTTTTCTTTGTAGTAATACAGTATGTTTTTACCACAGACCTTTACAAAAACATATGCAGACATGCACATCTAAAAATAATACACAACTCATAGACTAGATCCGTAACACCACGCTTACTGCTTTTAGCGATATAAGATAATTAACATATAAAAATGGGCAAAAGCTTTTCACATAATTATTAATTGCTTATTATCATAGTGGCGATTGCAAATTTGATATTCCTAATCATGTATTACTAATAAAACTATCTAGATTTTAGCGCAGGCCTATGATCAGTAAACATTACATTTTAAAACAGTATAAGTTAAATCCTTTCCTTAACCTAACAATTTGATAATGCAAAAAATGGATAAGAATAAGTGTTTTCATTGATTTTGTGATGTTGGAAGGCAAACAAGCAGACGAATTTCCTGATGGTAAGAAATTCACGCCGCCTGGAGACACCAAAGGTGGTAATAGTGCGTTGCCAACCTGAGGCCGGGATGATAGGCCTCGAGCAAAAATAAGTTTACCGGCTACCTTACCCTCTAAACCAGATCACGTCATGACGTTATGGCGGCAGGAATAGGGAAGGCGGTGGTACCAATCCGAGTGAGTCGAAACTCTACGTATTCAGATGTGTCGGTGTTAGTGACGGTAAGCCTATGCTCACCTTTTTCGAGCTGCCTAGCATGAAGGCAGATGGTCTATTCTGCAAAGGAGCCTGGACCAACACGGTAAGTAGTCACTATAGCTTTTTTTCTAGGTTTAATAGCTACTACAATCAGTTCTATACCAGGTAACATTTAAAGTACCATCCAAAATTTGAGAAACAATTCGCAATGGATAACATTTTCGATCTATGAGGTAATTAAAAATTAAAAAAATATCAATTTAAATACAAGATTTACGGTTATAGTGTAAACGAAACTGAAAACTGGTTCCCACAGCATGACTGTGACATGACATGTCATGACTCCACTAGGCAGGAAATAGCGTGACAACAAGTGAAGTATTTTCGCGGACTGTTTTAAATGAGTGTTTATAAAAATAAATATTACAATTTGGCAGTAACCCTCTTAAATTAAAATTTGTCTGGTCCCTTCAAAGTAACCCTGTATAGATAGAATTCTTAGAAAATGAAATCTTTACAAACATGTGTGTATTGCCAGATATGATTTTACAATTTTTTTTTAAAAATGTGGCTTCTCATAATTTTTATACAATTGCTAACTACCTAGACATAATGTTTTATACACTACTGTGTGTGTGGCCGCGTTTTGGTGCACTGGTAGATTTTAGTATTATATACACGCATCACAAGTGCCTTTTGTATAATCTACTTGAAATAAAGAACTATCTTTCTACTACAATGTCTTGCATGGGCAGGGTCAAAAAAGAAAAGGATTTATAAGTTATGCCAAAACAACAAACTGAAATAGCTTCCATTACAAAGTTAAATGTGATCAAGATCAGAAGGGAGAAGTGTATTGGGGGCAAGCGATTATGTACCAAATAACATTTTTTGCTGTGTGCTAAAATGAGCTTTATAGTCTACTAAAATTGTCACTTTTAACCTCTGATTTTGATTCTAGTAAAACTTTTTGCTGTCAGCTGCTATAAATTAGTCATTTCACTTTCATACCATATATTTTTTATATAAAATAATACATTCTTAAAACCCAGTGTTATGTCTGTAAGTCAAGCATTAAGAAGAAAAATATTAAAAGTCATGAGTACAGTCTTATTGGATATTTGAACTTGAAATTTTCAAACAATCCTATCTACCCTTTATTCTTGCAAGGCACAACTTCTATTACCTACTACAACTCTCTAAATGTTATTATAACATAACAAAAAAAAACAACATTTCTAACTTATTTATTACAAATACCTATTACTGTAATAATTAGTTACTTAACAAAGTATGTAACAAAACTGAGTAACTTAAATAATCTTAAACTTAACAAACCATATTAGACACTTTGCTGAGGACTAACTATACCTATTTTTAATTGTATGCTATTTGTTTTCATATAAACATAAGGGTGTAGAGCATTTTAGATAAGGCAGGTTAGTCCCACACTGGTCAACTTGTAGCATTTTAATCAATATTATCCGAGGCTTAGAAACCAGTAAAAGTGTCATGTACAAACCAATCTGCCAGCAGTAAATGTTTTGGTCTCTTTCTATTATTATCTTAGAAAGTAGACCGCTACAAATAAAAATTAGTTTAATGAGTGTATATCAAAATTACCACCGATGATAAAGTATACAATAAATCCTGGTGAAATTGGCATAATATTTACGTCATATCATACTTGAGTAATATTTCATTGTCCTTTGAATGTAGAGATGATTAAACTTTTCTCTGTATTTGGAAAGCAACATTAATTAATTTTATCTAAAATTGAGAATAATAATTTAACTTATCTAGATTAAAAAAACAATTTAATTAGAAAATATTAGAATTTAGATTTTTTTTTATTAGAAAATATAATAATACACAAGGTACTTAATTATTCATTCATACATTTTCTGAGTAACACATTTCAGTACTTGCATTATATAAAAGGTAAAATCATTTTTAATATTGCCTATACAATATGAAAGTTCGGAGGTGCCATAAGCATTTAGCAAGATATTTAAGACTTGAATACAGTAGATTATATGGTATTTGAAATATAAATTTAAAAATGCAAAATAAGCGAATGTTTAATAATACTGTTATGTTTAGGTACTATTTCTAACTGATTATGTAGAACATTGTTGTATATATTTGGTAACCAAGAGAAACAGCAGGTTTATTTGTTCAGCCAAATTTATTCAGTTTTTACAGATTTATTTACACTACTAAAATATAATCAGACAAATTATAAAATTCTCTATATGTCGCTGGTAACAAACAATTTTCAGCTGAACAAACTTTGCTGCATAGTCCTTAAGTCTACAAGTAAATCAGAAACAATTATAGCATATCTCTAACATTATCATTAACATTCTTTTCCCATATTTGCCACGACTTATACAACCTATAAATTTTATTACTCAACAAGCTCTGGTAATACCTCAGCATGGCACCTTCAAACTTATGCTGAAACACTTGCATTTCAGTCTCATTGAAACCTCTGCCATTAAAGTTTTTAGGGTCTCTACACACTGTATACTTATGAGCACCTAATAACTCTAATAATACAGGCTTAGCATTGTAAGTAATATTGAATAAATCCTCAAACGAGTTCATGGTTTCCAAGTTTCTTATATTAATATTAGTTTTTTCTTGTGGTATTTGATAATAGTGTGTTTTCTTCATAATGTCTGGGTATCCAATCTCAGCATTGTCATCATCAGCTTGATTTAAACAATATAGTAATGTTTCAATTATGTATGTTCTAATTATTCTTGTTGGGTCAAAGTCATCTAACACAGCTTTAATATTACTGTGTAATCGAGGCACTATGAACTCATCCCATGATAATGTCACAACATGGCTAATTTTATTAGCATCTTCTTTATCTAATCTAAAATTTCTAAACATGCAATCCATTTCTATTGCTTGTCTCACTATAGGATAAGATTTTGCAAATATAAAAGGATAATTCAAAGGGAAAAATTGTATATTCCATTGAGTAATGTCTGGGGGAAATAAGTTCAATCTTTTGATGATATCTTCTGATATCATACTGTCATAAATATAAAAATAATTAACCCCCATCATATGATGAAACACCAGGAACTCTATAAATGCATCTCGAGATACAATTGGTACTTGGTTTGGTATAACACACATTGCCAATTCTATATTATTAACAAATTTAATACTTTTGCTCTCTCTGACTTTTCTTTTGGTATTCACTTGTATTAATTTATTAATTGGTGCATGAATTGGGTTTATATCGTAATTATTAGCATAAAAACTGATTCCTTTTGGAATGCCAAGATTCTTAGTCATAGAACACTCAAATATATACAGTTTATATCCATTATTAGCTTCAGACACAACTTTAAACTCAAATCTTCCTGGTTTTGGTTTGTCATTATTCTCCAACCAGATATTACATCTGAAGTTTGGATTTCCATCAGCCTTTCCAATGACTATAGTGTTAATTGTATGTGCATGAGAAGGTGTAAGTTTTTCATATTTTTGATATGATTTTAAAAAAGAAGAATACGAGTAGAAATTCTCGTCTATTTGCTGGAAGAGTGGCGGCGTTTCTCGAACTTCCATCGATGAGTTGCGAAGGATTTCTGACAACATGGTAGCATTAAATCCAGGTCCGCAAAACTCCACCTCAGATAGACCGGGTTTACCAAAAAAGTTAAGAACTTCGAGTACATACCTAAGTCTGTAGTACTCATGGCGATAAATAAGAAGAGTGATAATACTAACAAAACATACAATAACAAGTATCAGCTGATAATACTTTCTCATGATGTTACCTTGTGATTTTCGAGGAGTCTTCATACTCCCGACACATTAGGGAACTAAAATGCACCTCGTTTTAATAGACAATTACGTTAGATGTTGAATATAAACTTCTAACATCTAATCTAAAATCACTTTATAGATGATTTAAACTGTCCAAATTATTTTTGGAAATATGAATTTCGAATTAAACTTCTAGGTGTGACTGATTGGAGATAGGAGAACTGAAAATCAGACTGAAACGAATCCAAAAAATTACATGTTTTTGTACCTATTCACCGTATTTTACAGATTTCTTGAATTTGACACATTAACATTTGAGAAGTTTTTTTTAAGTTAATTTGCCCCTTTATGGGGCCGGCTAAGACCTTAAGGCCATACTGCCATGTCTTCCGTAATAATGTATTCTTTTTCATATTAAAATTTTAAATTCATTTCTTTAGTTTCTTAACATATTGTCTTCCCCTTTTTAAAAGTTATTTCCTTCACTAAGTTGTCTTAGTTATTTGAGTCCTTCAATACGTCTTTAGTTTTAATTTCTTGAAGTTTACATATTATGTTTCTCCGTTAATTTATTTTATAGTACGTCACATCCTTGAATTACGATTATTTTCACTTAAATTATAAAACCAAAATTCTGAGCACCAAAATCATCTTCTTTCATGTTGGCGCCAAAACTTCTACGACAGTGCAAAAAGTATTTGTATTATTCTTTTTTTACCTCTATGTTTTATACTAGTCTTGTTTAATGTAATAAACCCATATCTTAATATTTCGGGAATTTTTCTAGTTTCGTCTTCAATTTTATTTCTTGTTCCGGCCTCTGCCTCTTCTGTCGTGATAAAATACTACAAATAGTCTTTCACTATTAAAGTTTATTAACTAAATCACATTTACACACAACTAAGTAATTAATTAATTAATTATTTTACAAATTATACATTTTTACACTACATTACACATTTTTAACTCAAAGATTGGAGGGAACCCTCGAAAAGCGCGCCTTCCCCCTCCGACCGTTCCCGCCAACCCAGAAGTTTTTTTCCTAGTTTGTCCCTTTCTGGGACCGGCTAAGACCTTTTGGCTATGCTGCCGCGTCTTCCGTATTCTTTTTCTTGTTATATGTTTTAAAATTATTTCTTATGTATCTTCTTATCTGCTTCCCTTTTTTTAAAACAAAATCATTTTCCATATCGTTTTTTTTAATTTTTTTTAGGTTAATTTGCCCCTTTCTGGGGCCGGCTAAGAACTTTAAGCCATGCTGCCACGTCTTCCGTCTTAATTATTTCGTCATTAGTTACATGTCTTCCGTATTAGTTATTCTTATACAGTCATTAGTCTCTATTTGCAAAGTCATGTCAGGGTCTTGAGTAAAGCGGTGGTCACTTTACACAAGCTCACTTTAGGAGATTTGGCGGCAGCGAGGAAATTCACGATATACAAATTTCTTCATGATTATGTCATTTTTGTGCACTTTCACTGAACAAAATTAAACTAATTCCCGCGTAAAACAACTAATTTTACTCATAATTTACACTAAATTCAATAATTGGAAAAAAATACGACCATCTTCATTCACGACGGCGCCAAAGCCCTTCCCTAATTTTTTAGGTTAATTTGCCCCTTTCTGGAGCCGGCTAAGACCTTTGGGCTATGCTCCCAAGTCTTCCGTAATAATAATAATTCTTTTTCTTATTATTTATTTTAAATTCATTCCTTCAGTTTCTTATTATATTGTTTTCCCTTTTTTTAATAGTCATTTCCTTCACTAAGTTTAAAGGTTATTTAAGTCCTTAAGGTTATTTAAGTTATGTTTCTCCGTTAATTAATTTTATAATACGTCATAACCTGAACTGGGGGGTTACCATAAGCTCTTAAAACAGTACTATTTCAACAATACTAATTGTCAGTCGAGAAAGACAACCTTATGACGTATACCATAAAGTTGCTTATAAAGGCAGACATTTAGCAAGATGGAAATAATACTGCTATAAGCGTTCATGGTAGGACCCCTGAACACCAAAATCATCTTCTTTCATGATGGCGCCAAACCTTTTACAACAATGTATAAAGTATTTTTATTAATTATTCTTTACATCTATATTTTACACTAGTCTTATATTATGCAATAAACTCTTAACTTAATACATATTTCGTTTCTTTTTAGTTTTTCTAGTTTCGTCTTCAATTTTTTTTCTTTTTTGGTTAGGCCTCTGCCTCTTCTGCCGTGATAAATACTCCAAATATTGTCTTATACAAGTAAATTTTATTTACAGTATCACATGTACACATCACTAAGTAATATTTAATTATTTTCAAATTATACATTTGCATATTATATTACACATTTTTATCGTAGAGATTGAAGGAAGCCCTCGAATAGCGTGCCTTCCATCTTCGACCGTTCCCGCCAATCACTGCAACTTTTATAGCGGCGGCGTTGCGAACTTTTTTTGGATTGGGTAAAAACTTCTAAACTCGCGTTATATTGTCAAATCGTAGGACTTTGCATAGGACGGCGCAGGCCGCATGCGCGAATAAGACGGCGCAGGATTCTTACGTGAGATGATTAAAATATATAAAAAAATATGAGACGTAAATTCATTACTCTTTTTGTATTGCTTAGATATTTCCGAAGAATATAGGATTCGCAATGGATATACCAGTGTGTAAAATAATCATGAAAAAACAGTTCATGGTACATAAAATAGATATTTGTTTCGTAAAACATCTTTTAATTTATTTGCGACTTGTAGGTATATCATAGTTTCTCAGTTAATAGAAATTACAGTTCAACATTGTGAAGAAGTTAAGCTGTTTTCGAAAAAGTTGTAAGTTTAACAAAGTTAATAATAGTAGTAGGAAAATCGATATACACATAATGTAACATATTTAATTAAATTATGTATGAGTTGAAAAATTAAATATTTCATCATATTTTATCTCATAAGTAACACTGGCCGAGGTAAGTTATGAAGTGGCCGTACTAGTAGGTAGCGTACTGAAGTTTCGTGGTTTAGCACAGAGTACTAATAGTACTAATAAGGTGTACTAGTACATTTTACGGATTATACGATTACAGTACGAACCCAAATGAGTCCGATTAAGCACAAGACTATTGTATTGTACGATAGCACAATATATGAATTTTGTGTTCTACCACATAAATGATATTTCTGTCATACTGATAACTAAAGCAATTCGTGAATAATGTTTCCCTCACCAGTCCAAAATATCAAAAATGCACAACGTTAATATTCAAGTTTTCACTTCTGCCGGAACTCCAGTATTTTTTTAGTAATTGTAGTTAATTTACCTCTTTCTGGGACCAGCTAGCCCAGGCAGTAGTTATTGGCCAGTCTGCCATGTCTTCGGTATTATTTAAGTCTTTATTTCAGTCATTAGTCACTATTTACAAAGTCATGTCAGGATCTTGAGTAAAGCGGTGGCGGTAAAATTGATGTACGCCAGTGAAATGTACCAGATTTTGAAAAAAAAACACCACGGACTTGTCGGGTTCTGAAAATTAGCGAATGGACGTACCTGGATGTGTTAAATATCGATATTAGGGTTGTACGTAGGACAGTCATTTAATAATGAATTATTATAATAATTGTTCACCACTTAATTATAATGACTTACATTTTCTCAAAAGAATTCTTCTAGTTGCTATGCTAAAATGTTTAACAATAATCAGTAATTTAAATAATTTACTGATATTTAGTACAATGTATGTAGTCAACGTAAAAAGTTCACGATCGCTACACATATGTTTAAACTATTTTTATCCATTATTTCCAATAATATTCAATACAAACGACAACGGTAATGTGGTGAGCTCACGCTATCACAGGGAAATGGCAACCAATTTGCTTGGGTGTACCGTGTCATACACAGAACAAGATATATATATAACATACCTATATAACGTATCGCTGATTGGTCGTCGCGGACATGCTTGAGTTCGATAAACACAAGTCTATGTACGTGCCAGGATTTTAACTGTTATTTTCTTTGTGTATTTAAGGATAGCGCCCAGTTGGACGGGCCGGGACAGGGCGCATCGCAGCGCAATAATACGCCTTTATTCGAGTTAAAAAAGACTTATGCAACAATATCAACATTAGACAAGTAAAAATAATAATAAATAATGTCCTCCCCACCGAATTTTGGCCACGATGGCTGAAACCAGCCATCGGCTCCATAAATAAAAATACCGAGTATAGGAAACGGAAATTGTTTATTTACTTAGTACTTAATATGATACTCCCTAAAACAATTTCACCTCACAAAAGCCATATTGCTCCGGACAATCTGGGCAATAATATGAAGTATCTTTTCTTATTTTTCTTGTAAGCCAACATTGCTTGCAACGCTTACACATAACTTTATTCTTTATACCTTTCCGTTGACGGGGACAGGGCTGGAGAACATGCATAATTTTTTTTTGTTTACCTTATGGATGACATCATCCAAAAAAAAATTGCCGGCATATGCCATTGAACGCACCCTAGGCGTTCATGCTCTTGCTTTGCTATAATAGTGATATGTAGATTTAGTAAATTAATTAAATCATAACTTTAACTTACCCATTACACGATTGCAATAAAAAACTGTAACAATATTTAGTCACAACATGGTCATAACAAACCTAGGACTAGAATCGCTTTCTATCTGTTTCCCTTCTCGTGAAATCTTTCTACAAACATTGAATTAACTTAAATCACTACTAAGGTACCAAGTTTTATGAGTCACATCACGAAGTTGAGATAATGATAATATATTGAGAGAAAGAGGCTGTTATGAAGATGGTGGTGATTGAAATTTTAATAACTAAGTGTAAAAAAGACTACTTTAAAACTGATTCCTTTTTTTTATTTAATTACAGCAGTTTTATGTTTTGGAAACGCAAACTTTAATTTTTTTTACTATTGACATGGTGACTTAAGGACCGCGGCATTGTTTTATAAGGCTTAATGCGCACAGGGAACTTTTGATATCTCGACACCATGTTTATCTCTTTCTTGTTTGGTTCTTTAGTACGAGACAAATACATGATGTCAGCCCTGCTAGTTGGTTATGTTTGCAATTCATAATTGTATAAATTTGTATCTAGCGCAATGTTTGTAATTATTTGTGTAATTTTAGTGATTTCTTGTACTAAAACCCAGTAATCTAGGGAGTTTTGACTTTTGAGACCAAATCTAGTGATTTTGTATTTGCGAGTTGGCATCACTTGTTCAATCACTAAAGTCAAAAGAATTGTGGAATTCTCAATTCAATGACTTGTTGTTTTTGATAAAATTCATGCGGTATTGTTATTAATTTATTAGAAAATAGAGTAAGCAGTGAAAGGTAAACTTGGTATACCTACTCCGTTTTATACATTTTATACTTGGTGATTTGTAATGTCTGCAAATAAAGAAGAAACGTTGCGGCAGTTTTGTGATGTTACTGGTGCAGATGAAACTCGAAGCAAATTTTTCTTGGAATCTTCGAATTGGCAGTTAGATGTAAGTATCAGTGTTCTAGAACTTGATGAATTGTATCTACTTTTGATAGAAGAAACCTAAAAAAATAAGATTTCATAAGTTTTAGATAACAAGGACTATATTTATTTAATTTCGTTGATATTGTTAGTAATAATGAGTAAACATACCAAATCTTATATTGTATGATGCTAAAAGTTTAAACAATGCATGTCTAAAATAAGATTGATGTAATGATAGTGTAGCTGTATTGTAGCACAAGGTTGTCTGACAAAATCACTCTGAGGTGATAAGACCGCCTTTGTGCACCTAAGTTAAATATTATTATAAGTGAAAGAGTGTATTATTTTGTAAATTGTTGAGTATGTATAATTTGTATTCATTCATTCACATCAATTGTCCTTGTAGGTGGCATTATCAAGCTTTTATGAGAATGGTGGTAATATAGATGAAATACCAAGTAACCCTAGTCCAGCTTCAGCCTTGCAGCCCATGTCGGACAGTGATATGGATTCACCACCCGTCTCTCCAGCACAACCCAAAAAGAAAGACAAAAAGAAAAATCCACACTTTGCTACTTTAGATTCATTGCAACAAGAAAGCTCTAGTGATGAAGAAGAAGGTATGTTCTTTGGATTTAAAATTTTCCCTTTTAATGAGAATTATTCTGCCAGTATCATTGTTTATAATATGTACCTTTCCTTAATTATAATGTGCTTATAATAATTATAGTTATTTTTAGTGTATAAAAAAATTAAAAAACAGATTTAAGTTTATCATAAGTTATTGTTAAATAAATTTAATGTAAAAAACGAGGTGCAATAAGAATTTAATTTAAAATCAAAATTTTAAAATAAGTTTGGTGTATTAAAAAGTTTTAATAACATCTAAGTTTTAATAACAGAAATTAAGATAATTTGAGTGATAAGTGCTTCAAGTTGTCAATAAATTATTAAATTAAACCTAATTCTAATAAGATTAAGTTGTAATGGAATTATCATTAAAAGTTGAATAAAATCTCAATAGTATCAATCTTGTTAAGCTTTCAGTTTTTGATTCATGAGCACTGAATCTGATTTGGAATGACATTTGTTATTATTAGTTAGTAAATATTTTTGAGCTATGAAAGTTCTCTTCTTCTTAAAAAAAAAGTTTCTTCACGTCCATATCGCCGAAGAGGTAGGCAGAGCCACAACCAGGGTACCCACGACTAGCCGAAGATACTTCTTCTTTTATAAATATGGCTTTTGATCGTTTTTCACAACTTACTTTGGCAATGTCAAGTTAGATAATGCTTATAGTACAGTCATTAGTCACTATATACAAAGCTATGTCAGGTCAGGGTATTGAGTAAAGTGGTGGCTTTGTTACTCAAGCTCGTCTGGTGAGATTTGATGGCAGCGAGGCAATAGACGATACACTAATTTCTTCATGATTATTTCATTTGTGCACTTTCACTGAACAAAATTAATGTAATTCCCACACAAATTAACCAATTTAACTCAATATAAACACCAATTTCAATGATAATGAAAATAATATTACGACCATGTTTATTCACAATGGTGCAAAAAACTGGCTATGAAAGTTTAAAAATAGTTAAAGAGATAATGTGTCTTTGCTCTTTGATGTTTTGATGTCAATATATATATTTAATATTATGCAGATGATTCCTCTCTGGCCCCTATCTCTGCATTTTCCATGTTTCTCTGTCTTTTCCTGTTTTTCATCCACTCTGTATAAGATTATTTTTTTCCAAAAATGTCTACCAAAACTGCAAATAAATTAGTTTGTTGATGGATTAATTTGGTATAATGCTGTTTGTTGCAGGCCAGGCCTTTTATGCTGGAGGATCTGAGAGATCTGGCCAACAGATACTAGGTCCAGGGAAAGGCAGAAAAGATTTTGTCACAGAAGTGTTTAAGAGTGTAAGGGAGTGAGTATATGAAATTAAATTAAAATTGTTTATTTGCTGAATAGATTGAAGTTGTTACCAAAAAAATATATCTACATATTCTAGTATATTATGGTCTGCAAATGTTTAAAATGTACTAATACAAAAGTTATTATTTAAGTTTTTATCATATGTTTTAATATTTGTAATCAATAACAAATTATTACAAATTTCATATTAATTATTAAAAGCAGTTTTGAAAATGTGATTACATTTCTCATTTCTATCGCCTCTGTGGTCTAGCAGTCTGGGTGTTGGACTTGATTGCATGAGATCTCGGGTTCGAATCCTGGGTCGGCCAACAAAAAGAATATTGGATTTTTTCCAATTTTCTAATTAAAAAAAATGTCGGGATTGGAAATGTGCCCGGTTGGCGATAGGCTTGCCACCTATCACATTATGGGACTTAGTGTCTTTGGCTAGTCGTGGGTGCCCTGGTTGTGCCTCTGCGTACCTCTTTGGGGATATGGGCGTGAAGATACTTACTTACTTTTCTATTCTACCTACCATAAATTATCATATGTGACAGAAATAATATTTTTCTGTAAGCACATATTAACCTAGAAGTGAGTCTAGAATTGAGTTTTTAGAACTTTTATGTAACAGTTCCTACTATACATATCTATATAATATATAAAAGTGAATCTCTATTTCGAGTCGTCATTGCATGATGCCTGAACCAATGGACCAATTTTACTAAATTTTTTTTTTGTTCTGTTTTTATTGTCAGAAGGTGCCTATAGGAAAATACGGATGATTGCTATATTTAATCCATACAAACTGTAAGTAGCTGTTAATGTCAATTGCAAACCAGGGACTTAAAATTTTAGGATAAAGATAAATTAAACTTTGAAGGTCATGGACATGCTTTAAACTTATTTCAAATTCAAAGTCTCCTTTTTTTTTCAAAAATCAACCCAAAGGACTTCAACGTAGAATGAGAGTTTCTATAAAAAATCTATCCTGACAAAATAGCAGGTAAACAGCTAGTATAAAATTTAAAAAAATTTGAAACTTTTTTATGTACCTACCCCATAAATCTTATTATTAAATTATGTTAGGCTGACGGGTACAGTGTGCCATGTTGCATTGAAACCACCAATGTACAGTATTGTGCATAAGTCTTAGTAAATAAAAACAAAATATATCTATCACACAAATAGTAAACAGCTAGAGGACCTTCGCTTATTTTTATAAAAGACTAGCCGACCCGGCGAACTTTATATCGCTTGGCAAGAACAGCACTTACAGTTGGTATTGGTATTCTTGCAGAGTTAACTGGGGCCACCGCCCTTCCCCCTCATGACTACCCACTGGCTTTTTTGAGTGTGATTTTGCTATAATGTTATATTGAAATTGTAATATCTCCTAAGATATTCACATGAATCAAATTATGTAATGGGCAAATTTGTTTTAAATAAAATAATCAATAACATATTTATTTGGATCAGGATTAATATTATGTTTATAAAACCAATTGTTCTAAATTGATAAATTATTTTAGAACAAATTTGGTTAGCATAAAAAAGGTTATAATGAGCTAATCTTCCAAAAGCTTCCAATAGAAAAAAAACCCCGATTTTAAAACATTCTTCATTGGTGCTCCGCTCTTATTGGTTTTGGCGCGATGATATATGGCTATAGCCTTGCTCATTAGATGTTCTACCTAATACTAAAAGATTTTTTTAAATCGGACCTGTAACTTTTTAGATAAGTATGTTCAAGCAAACAAACAAACTCTTCATGTTTATACTGTTATTATAAATATAAGAACCACTTGTTGAATCACAAACAATAGATATTGATGCATAATGTCTACTTACGTATATAATAATGAGATGATATAATAGCCTCTTAGATTACTTTTATATTATATAGTTATAGTTATGACTTACACATGCACTGTAAGTGTACAATAGGTTTTTCTGTAAGTTTCGCTTATTTAATAATATACATGTTTAATGACCTACTGTAGGTACAATACCATGATTTTTGTTTGCATACAAAAATGTGATTAAATTTAAAAATATTTAATTATAATAAACTAGCATCCACAACATTAACAGCTTAAGATTATCAGTTACTAACAGTTTGTACAGTTTAAAGTATTTGTCTTTTCAATTTTCCGTGCAATTTTCCTAGTTTTTCTTTTCATAAGAACTGTCTCCTGACCAAAACTAACACAACAAAAAAGAAATAGCGAAATTGGTTTATTCGTTCGGGCGTTATGCGATGACCACGCGAAAGGGGGATTTATTTTTATACATATATGTACATAGATTTATTATTTACATGTAGAGGTATTTATTACAAAGTTATATATATTTTTCTATTACAACTAGCTGAACCGGCAGACATTGTTCTGCTATGTTTTTATGTGATTTTAGTAAAAAAAATTGGGGTGAGTCACCTTCATAATCTATAATATAAAAATGAATTGCTAAATGTGTTGGTAAGCGCATAACTTCCGAACACGTAGACCGATTTGTCTAATTTTTTTTTATGTGTAAGTTATAGTCAGAAGAAGGTTCTTATGAAGAGAAAACCAGGAAAATTACAGGGAAAATAGGAAAACATTGGTTTATTTTACCCCTGAACGGGTGGAACGAAGTTCGCCGGGATAGCTAGTTATTATATATAATTATAGGGATATGAAAAATAGATGTTGGCTGATTCTCAGATCTACTTAATATGCTCACAAAATTTCATGAGAATCATTTCGGAGGAGTTCAATCACACCTTGACACGAGAATTTTATATATTACATTTTAAATCCATTTTTCAAACTGATAGCCTTGTGTCATTGGCCTAGAGTTGCAGTAACCTTTAAACTCCTTTTAATCGCCTCTGTGGTCTAGCGGTTCAGTTGTTGGACTTGACTGCATGAGGTCCTGGGTTCGAATCCCGGGTCGGGCAACAAAAGAAAATTGGGTTTTTCCGATTTTCTAATAAAAAAAATGTTGCTTGGGATAGGATATGTACCCGGTTGGCGATAGGCTTGCCACCTATCACATTGTGGGACTTAGTATCTTCGGCTAGTCGTGGGTACCCTGGTTGAGCCTCTGCCTACCTCTTCGGGGATATGGGCGTAAAGATACTTTTAAACTGTATAATAAAGATATTGTGTTGAGATGTAGAACATAATTTTCTTTCCAGACGAGGTGCCACTGTGTTTGATGAAGAACCAACATCAACTACTCGTGCACGCAGCGGAGTATTCACTGGCGCGGGATATAGATTAGGTATTTGTTTTGTTTGTGAATTTTACAAGAACTTCGACTTCTTTTTTGTGACAAAACTTTTAAATTTTTTTTACAATAAATAAAAAACGATAGGACATTTTGTGAAATAACAGAAAGACGCTAAAAGGCTGTCTTCTATTTTGTTTTTTTATCATATGAGGAAGGCAAACAAGCAGACGGATCACCTGATGCTAAGAAATTCACGCCGCCTAGACACCAAAGGTGACTATGGTGCGTTGCCAGGGCTGGGATGTTAGGCCTCGAGCAAAAATAAGTTTACCTAGCTAAAAATGTTGGGTAGTTTGGCTGGCTACCTACACGGCTGCACTGCCGGAAGGCCGACAAAAACACTGCTCAAACAAACATGCTCACATTTTTCTGTTTCATATCATATATAAAAAAATATCCCTGGACAACTTACACAAATTGAATCTATCCCCAAAGTAAGCAAATTATATGCTTGTGTTATGGGTGTTAGTCAACAATACTAATACATAGAAATATTTAAATAGATACTAGAATAAATTTATTAACACTCAGACCCAGAAATGCAGACATCTAAATGTTTATCATACAAATGCCTGCCCCCGTCGGGAATCGAACCCGAGCCTCGCATACTGCATTTCTTGATTATGGTCTTGATTTTATGCCACGTTAGCAACTGTACTCTGTGGTAGTAGCTTCCTGTGTAGAGGCATAGCGGTGAGTTCTTTTAAAGGAACATTATAAGGTTGTTTGGAAGAGATCTCGCTGAAGCGATAAGACCATCTTTGTCCACCTAAGTTAAATATTATAAATGAAAGAGTGGCTATTATTTTTAAATTTTAGTGCATAATAAAGTGTATTTATTCATTCATGTTTATCTTTTAAGAGAAGCTTTTGCATGAGTGACTAATGTAAGTATTTTTATAGGTCAAACTGCAGATGACCACGAGCAAGTTACTCCAGGAAACACGCAAGTGCAGGTACCAAACTTGATAGCAATTAATTTCTTAGTAAATCCTGTCTGGATATTTCAGTTTTACCGCTTTTGCCACACTTGGAGTAATCTTCATTATTTCACAAAACTTATTAACAGAGCGCCGTCAGTAAGTGACGAAGGTTATGGGGTTTCTTTACATAATATGTATATAAATTTCTGTATTTTAATATATTTTTTTTAAGTTATATAATATTTACTGTTCAAAATTGGGGATTGGGATTGGATGTTTATCGAATGTTATTTTTATTTATATACATATAAGTTTCATTAATTTATCATATCAACAGAATTTAGATTACAACATTAAAAAAAATTCTTAGTAATAATTTTATCAAAGAATCATAAGCTCTCAGCTGAAAAAACTAACTAATATTATTATTCTGCCTTTAAAAGATATATTTTATTAAAATATTTATATCCAATATTCAAATTTTTTTTTTCGAATTGGCTAATTGTTAAAATTAGTTGCTAACCGCGAGGTTTTTACAACTTCACCGGGCTAAGAATATTCAAATGGTTGTTTTTGTTTATACATGTCCAAACACGTTAAAAAAATATAAATTGTCATTTGATTTTTTTATCCTCTTTAAATCGGCACACCCTCTAGTTTAATAATAAATAAATAAAAATGAAATTGATAATTGTTCGTTTCAGAATCAGCCCCGAAAAGTGCGTTTGCAGCTTTACCGAGAAGGATTCACCGTAGACGGTGGTCCACTCAGGCACTACACGGATTCACCGGAGAACGTTGAGTTTCTGAATTGCATTCGTCGGGGGTAAAATTATTTAAATTTATTATAAAAACTTTAATTGTACTGTAAATGTTTTCCAGTTTTAAAAATTTCACTATTAAACTGATAATAAATTTATTAATAAATAGGTTAAAAATAAAAAATGTGGCAGTTTCGCAATGCTTCATATAAAAATATAGTATGTTACATCCCTAAGACAATAAAATAAAAAAGTGTCAGATCACATGTCACAAGCTGAAGCCAATGTAGAAAATAATTTTCACCTCAGTCTGGCATTTTTCCTAGCGCTACTCTAAACAAAGTTACAATTTTTCGGTTTTGTTGTGCAGGAAAATAGCATATACACCTCGTGTAGTAAAGAAGGAAAGCAGATCACATGTTTGTGGCGGGCGTCAAATGAGTAGCCTAATTTCAAACATGCGAGTTTTTGTATGAACCTGTAAAATATATATGTATGAAAATGAACCTATTAATTTTATATTTAACTAAATCTGGTTTGGTATAATTTGAGAAACTTCATGAAATAATAAAAAAATAAGGTAAAAGGAAAAACTGCAAGCAAATTAGATAAAACAACATTTAAATTTTTTCTATACCGCATGGGTTGATCGCAATTTGCTGGGATAGCCAATTTTTTGTGAAAGAAAGCAGATAAGGTAGAAAAGTTTTCTATGTGATTATTTTCACTTAAAAAAATAGGAATTAGTCAATAATATGTCATATCGTTTGCAGCGAAATCCCACAAGAATTGGCAGGACGTGGCGAGATAAGACTGAGTCTGGAAGACCGCCGCTGCGAAGAGTGTCCGCCGCCGACCTCCAAGCCGACCGCCTTCACCGGCAAGGGTCAGATGCTGGGCAGGTGAGACTTTTGTGCCTTATGCTAGATGCTACAAAAAGTAACTTGGTTGACTGAAAAACATACTACACACCATGTAAATCGTAAAATTTTTAGTAAGCTTGTGTATTTGTCACCATTACCCACTGTAAACTGGAAGAAAATGCTTTTTCGGCATTAGGTTCGACTTTGTACATTTATTTTAGTGCAATAAAGGATTAAATAAATAAATAAATATGATATCTCTAGAGTTACTAGTCTGAGCCTAAATTTCATTGAGTTCAGAAGGCAAGGGAATGCTTGCTAGATGAGTTAAATTCCACTATTTTTGTAGTCAATTCTCTTAAGTGCTAGAGATCTTGGTGAGATCAGATAGAGATTAGGAAAGGATAAATGTTGGCTATGTGAGTCAAATACTTTACTAGAACTAGTTTGTGGTATGGTCCTTAAGAGCTGATTAACTTGAGAAGGTAAAGTATATGTTTTCAACAGATGAGTGAGAGTGGCATAGTTCCTAGTGAAATCCTATAAAAGCTGTAGTTTTGGATTGATATCCCACATTACCTAGCTGGCCCTGAAGGTCTAAGTGTAGTAGAGAAGCTGCAAACGCTGAATGGCTACGTTTATGATAGATATGGAAATAATAAATTTTACAGCCCGACGCCGGCGACGGTGGGCGCCACGGTAGCGATCGCGGCCACGGGCGAGGACCGCGAGGCCAACCTGCGGGCCGCACAGGCCGCCCTCAACCTCGACACCGCGCAGCCCACCACCACCGTGCAGGTGACACCCTCACACCACA
>NJDD01000610.1:294422-314937 GCA_002245505.1 Calephelis nemesis
ACCCATGCACGAGAAATTAAAAGTTGACCGCCTTACCCCAAAAAATTAAGATACCTGTTTAATCATGGTCTAAAATTGTCATCCAACCACTAATATGCTGCTCCTGGATAACGTGCATCATGTTATTGGTTGAAAATGCCATTTTGGAATGTTTAATAAAACGTATCATGTTCAACTAGTGTCCAATTTAAGTGTAATAATTAATTAATTTAAGTGTAAGTGTAAAATCATCTAATGTTTTTTCTAAACAATCTTTTCGTCCACATCTTTGTAACTTTACACTAAATGGTGAACTGCTTAGCAATAGCTCGCTCAGATTGGTATCTCCGCCTTACATACTCGTACTGCAACAGCTTCAACAGCGGTCGAAGGGTAGGATTACTGGTAGACTTGTACACATAACTTGTGATTCTGGCCACAAAGTAGCGACGCAACAATAATGGGTGTTAAAGGAATATCAATTTGATGAATGTATTTTAATTCATTTAAATTCATTCAAGAAACTATCTCAATTTACTTAAAATACGCCATTAAGCTACAATACTACTGAAGATTTCACTTCTTAAGACCTGATCTCATTTTTAAATACTTCTAACTCATTTTAATGTACCGACCTCTCTGATAGTCTTATGATGTCAACTAACAAAATTAAAATGAAAAAGAGGTCAGTACATTAGAGTGAGTCAGAAGTATTTTAAAATGACATCAGGGGGCTGAATGTGTATCTCAGTGACCAACTCAAAATTGAAAAGTGTACATCAAATAGCTGTCAAATGACGTCATTTGTGTTTGCTATCTCCAGTGACTAACAGAAATACAACAGAGATAGCAAGCACAAATGACGTCATTTGACAGCTTGAGTTGGCCACTGAGATACATAATCAGCCTCCACATCTTTAGAATAGAATAACTCTTTATTGTGCACCAAAATACATTAAAAGAGTACACTAAAAATAAAACTAACTGTTAGGAGTGTGACCTCCAGTAGTATTATAGCTTCACTACACACTAATAATATTAATGGTATTTATAGGCAACGATAAGTAATAATCATCGAGGAAGTCACTAGCCTGCGGTAAACCCCAATATTGATTCTGTTCTGTGTTGTATTCCCAGTTCCGTCTGGCGGACGGCAGCCGACTGACGGGTCGGTTCAACCACTCGCACACGGTCCGCGACCTGATGGAGTACGTGTCCCGCGCCGAGCCCGCCTACCAGCTCCAGGCCTTCGCACTCCTCACCAGCTTCCCCAGCGCCGAGCTGACCGACCCCAGCCAGACCTTGGCGCAGGCCAACCTGCTCAACACTACACTCCTGCAGCGGCTTAAGTAATGTCATTTTAGTTTACTCCTCGGCGCTTGGTGGACCTCCTATACCATATTTTAATTTTAGCATTTTTCTCCTAAAAGGACAATATTTAACCAGTCGAACGGTTTCATTTAACCATCTCCATTTTGTATTAATGACAAATGTCAGATTCTGTTACTTTGGAAATGTACACTTGTACTTTGAAATTGTTTATGCCAAAAATTATGTATTATACGGCCTAACAATCGACATTCACATGTGTACGCTTCCAGATTGGAATAGCAAAGAAGGAATCCGAATGGAATGCATTTGCCTATCTTAAGAGAATTGGTGTAAAATGTAATAAAGAAAAGACAGATTTAGATATGTGGTTTTATTGCTCTACGGAGGCTTGGTTGGTTGAATAATGACAACGTATATGTTGAAGGAAGCTCTATATCCTGATATAGTGTGCTTACAGCTTATTTTCCCCCGTCTGCCTTATTGAATGTAATAATTTTACTATGGGTCTAGCGGTCCAGATGTTGGACTTTACTGCATGAGGTCCCGGGTTCGAATCCCGGGTCGGGCAACAAAAAGAAAATTTGTTTTTTCCAATTTTCTAATAAAAAAAACGTCGCTCGGGATTTTATATGTGCCCGGTTGGCGATAGGCTTGCCACCTATCACATTGTGGGACTTAGTGCCTTCGGCTATTCGTGGGTGCCATGGTTGTGCCTCTGCCTACTCATTCCGGGATATGGGCGTGAAGATATAAAAAAAATTGCATACGATATTTTATCTGACGGATCAGTTAGTAATTCCTATCTGTGATTCCTATCCTCGGTGCTTGGTGAGTTCAGTTCTTCAAGCAACCTGTGACAAGCCAATATTCTATTGAAACTCCTTATATTATATTGTATACGATTACAAGCGCTTTAAGCGGTACGGTTGCCAATGTCTGAGAACAGATTGGCAATGCACCTTTGTATTTCTTAGTATCAAGAAAACCGTTTGCTTGTTTGACTTTTTGCAACATAAATGAGCATTCCTTAATCCGTAACCTATCAAATTTCGTCTATCAGATGCTGAAATTACAACCGATTTGCGCCTCCGGTGCTTACGTGGAGTCTTCCATGAGCGAACAATTCCTACGTGACACGTTTCTGCACATTGAACACTTGTCCTGGTTCGCATACAGTTAGGGTTTCCAGTCTTCGAACCAGAGGATCGCATGTTCGAGGTTCTTCTAGAGACTTTTTTTTGTTAATGGAAGGCGAACAAGCAGACGGATTTCCTGGTGGTAAGAAATTCAAGCCGCCTAGGGACACCAAAGGTAAATGGTGCGCTGCCAACTTGAAGCCTCCAGCAAAAAGAAGTTTACCGGCTATCTTGCCCTCCGAACCGGAACACGTTAACGGCAAGCAATGGACGTTATGGCGGCAGGAATAGGTAAGGCGGTGGTACCAATCCGGGCGAGGCGCTGCGAAACTGTACCATCTAGTAGGATGTCACGGTGTTCGTGACGGTAAGCCTGTGCTCGCCTTTTACGAGATGCCTGGCAGGAAAGCAGATAGTCTATTCTGCAAAGGAGCCCGGACCAACACGGGGAATAATAAGACTCCAAATTTTATATGGCATTCTATTAGATCCAGCTAGACTCCTGCCTCTTGGATCCACCCGTGCATTCAGTCGCGTGGTGTACTTCGCGTTTAGTCATGTAAATCTACTCAAAATAATCTTGTTGACTGTTTTGCGACGCTTCGCCTTCAATCTTAATGCCGGGTTCAAGAAACGAGTCGTTTCGCTTACGAATGGTAGTTTTATGTACGAACAGTAAAAAATCAAACAGTCGTTCGTTATCGACTGTTAGCTCGAAACATTTTGAATAGCTATGAGCAACGCTTCGTCAGTTTTAGTTAGACTACTAACGGATTACGGATCGTAATTATAGGACTCAGGCATAAATCTCACGCCGAGAACGCCGCGTCGCCTTAAATGTTATTTGAAATCTCACTGAGGGCATTGTGTATTAAAAAAATTAAGCTGGTACATATGTATTTATTATGATCGCGCTCATGCATTTTTAGTTAAGGTTCTATGAATACATTTTGTTAGTAAAAACATCAGCTTTTTTTTTATTTCGAGTAAGTTCGGATCAGGATCGGGTACAGTTCGCGTAAAGTGAGGCTTTACCAGAGAATTTTTTTTATGCAATAAGGTAGTGAAAAAGCAGCTGTCTTGATCTCAGTTTCGAACTCGGACCTCATAAGTCAAATCCATCACCGGAAAATGGTTAATGGTATTGGTTGAGACAAAAGAGGCGATACACAACAAACAGTACCAGTTAAAAAGCAATTACACGGCATCATGACCATTTTCTTCATTTTTTTTTAAATCACACGAATTGAATCTAACCCTTAATTAAGCAAATTATATGCTTGTGTTATGGGTGTTAGTCAACGATTCTAATACATAGAAATACTTAAATAGATACCAGAATATATTGAATAAACACCCGGAAATTCAGACATCTAAATGTTCATCACACAAATGCCTGCCCCCGTCGGGAATCGAACCCGAGCCTCGCGTTTGGTCGATGTAGTTAAGCGTGAACGTTAGCCACTCGACCAACGAGGCGGTCAAATTGCAACAGTAGAAATAAATATAGAGCGCTGGGTAAACTATTTCAAAGCGAGGTTTTGAGTGAAGGTGTTAGACTCGCTTTGCATAATTCTGTGCTTATCCCGACGTTGTTGTACAGAAGTGGGAGTTGAGTATTTTTTTTATGACATTGGAAGGCAAACAAGCAGACGGATTTCCTGATGGTAAGAAATTCCCGCCGCCTAGACATCAAAGGTGGTAATGGTGCGTTGCCAACATGAAGCCGGTATGTTAGGCCTCAAGCAAAAGTAAGTTTACCGGCTACCTTACCCTCCGAACCGGAACACGTCATGACGTTATGGCGGCAGGAATAGGTAAGGCGGTGGTACCAATTTATGTCAGAAAAAGCATGAGAGTAGGATAGATGCGGTCGAAATGGGCGCTACGGAAAATCTGTGGTGTAACAAACTGTCCGCGTCGAAACGGCTGTCATGATGGTAAGAAACACTATAGATGTGTCGGTCGTCGTGTAGTCGGGAGTAACGCCTATTGTACAAGTCTAGCTGCCATCCTGACGTCCGCACTTGGTGGTACCTACCGTTGTGGTGGCAGGAATAGCTGAGGCGGTGGATAGTCATAACTGAGAACAAAAAAACTTTTTGGGTCACCCCAAAAAATGGCAAGTAATATATATTATGTTAATACGAGTAATGTATATGGCCACAAAGTTACTACATTGGCAACACTACTCTGCTATTTCCGCACTTGTCCGCTTGCCGACGAAACAAATTCGGAAAATTTTATTTCAAAACTTGAAACGGGATACCGTAAAGGAATTCCAGATGTATGTGGCGTACCTGAGGGCTGATTCCGTATCATTTTAGTGATGATCACTGGGTAAAGTGTACATCAAACAGCTGTCAAATGACGTGTTTTGTATTTGCTATCTCCTGTCACCAAAAAAAGTACAATAGAGATAGCAAATACAAAACACGTTATTTGACGCCTATTTGATGTACACTTTACCCAGTGAACATCACTAAAAAGATATTGAATAGCTCCATTGACTGTAATAAATAGCCTCGCTGAAACATTACATTTTGTTTGTTGTTATACAAAAAGTTTTGTTGTTTTACGTATTAGTTAAATGCGAAAGTCTGTCTGTAGTTTTGAGACTAAACCGCTGGATTGATTTTCATAAACATTGATATGCTTAAAGTCAAATATCCGCCTTTAAACATACACTTTTTAAGGACTAATAAAGGACAAAGGCTGTGATGAAATAGTTTGCATGTAAATATGTTCTAAACTGACGAAGTCACGGGTAAACAGCTATTATAATAATTATAGTTTTTAATATCATACAGCATCTGTATTCGGAACTTGCACGACAATAGCGCCACCTTGTTAACGCAAATTAAGGAGAGAGTATGACAAAAAGCGGATGATAACTGCATCATATTTTTTGTAAAAGTTTTTTATAGATATTTGTTAAGATACTCTATATAATAAGTAGCACTGAAGTAGCTTAAATATCACAGAAGAAATGTTGACACACTTTTTTAATAAAACATTAATTTGAAATCGTAAAATTTAATAAAAATCACATTAAAAAAATTAGAAAAACAAATATAATTCGTTTAAGTACTGTAGCCTCACAACGTTATAACAATATTATCGTACCTACTAGTACATATTACTGTATAATTTGTGTATTCTTCCAATTAAGACACTGGTTGCATGCATAAGTTTATCGTCAGCATTAAAAAAAACGCACATACGCACATACACATTCTAATTATGTGTTATAAAAAATGTTTGTCACTTAAAATATCACGACATTGATTAATAATAATAAATCCATAATTTAATGTTAAATAAGTACACAATTATTTTAAATTCACAATTTGAAATAACGAATTTTAACCGCCCGATTTTGAATATTTAGGCAAAGATCACGTGCAGCATGCGGCTTTGGGGAAGTTGCAGGCACAAGGGTCTGTCGTTATACATTCCGCAGGACATGTGCAATTACAAGCTGAAAAACAAATTAACTTTTAATATATACGCATTAATTTAGGCGCGGGAATGTCACGATCCCATCGCCGTATGTGTTAATCATAAATTAATTTTAAATTGAGATGTAAGCTATCCTATCTTTAAGTTGGATCAAACAGCACACGGTGTGCAAATTTGATTGAAATCGGTTAAGGGTCCATGTATGCTAAAATACGTCAGCAGTATCATGTTTTTTTCATACAAAGCAAGTGACAAAAATATACAAGATTAACATGAATATGCTTTATAAGGCTAGTGCTTCCAAAACACGATTCATTTCACTTTGCTCGATAGCAAAAAATCAAAAAGTTAACCCTTTTTTGAAAGCAAAACCCAACTGTCTACTTCAATTATGAAAATATCGACACCAGATTTAACATAAACATAGATAAGTACTTCAGTTTTTATACTTTTTTCAAATTATTTTTATAGTGTCAAAAATAGTGATTTGTCGCTTAAGACGTTTACTTTAAAGCGCAATATTTCATAGTAATCATGGAACGGGGGAGCGCGGCGATTGGCTCTTCTGGCTGCCTAAGTATGGGGCCTTAAGTAGTTTAAGAGTCCATCGCGGATAAATAACTTGGACACGTAATTTATATAATATATTAATTAAAATTTCAATTGCATACATATCACCATGTCAAGTCCAAGTTTTATAGCAAAAAAGCTAGTAAGTATAAGCTAGCTATAATGAGTTATATAAATAGTTCCCAGGTCTACAAGCTTTTGTTATACATATTACGTTTCTTATATTACTTAATCAATCAAGCATCACCCTTAAGCAATACACACTGGGTATTATCTTAGTCCTCCCGCTAAGAGAATCGTCTTTTAGCAGAAGAGCCGTACCTATACTTGTTGTCATAACATAGCTATGATATGAGTAACTACAGAGCCTAACATCCCGGCCTCTGGTTGGCAACGCACCATTACCACCTTTGGTGTCTCTAGGCAGCGAGAATTTCTTACCATCAGGAAATCCTTATGCTTGTTTGCCTTCCAATGTTATAAAAAAAAAGATTTGGATATAAATACTGACGTTTACAATCTCCATATGCACATGGATCCAAATACTCTGTGCAGTCTTCCCCAGGAGGCAGGAAGGAGGAGCGGTATACGGTCGTGCCCTCCAACTAAAAGAAGTAGTTTTAGAATGGATGTAAGAAAACAAATTATTGTAAGTCAATTTCAATATTAGATAACACCACTATTATATTTAAATAAGGCTTATGCAAATAAAAGCATAGATAAATAGCATAATAGTTATGTTCTGGAGGTATAACAACAACTCATGTATACTCAGTCATGTGAGATATCCTCAGACATTCTTATTCTCAGGCTCATAAGGAGAATACCTACCAAGCAGATCATTAAAACTGGTTGGAAATTCTATTTATTCTAGTTATTATTTGCTTAATGCATTTAAAGTTTTTCACTAGTCAACCTTATATCTACGAGTAAAGTATCTTCACGCCCATATCCCCGAAGGGTAGGCAGAGGCAAAACCAGGGCACCCACGACTAGCCGAAGACACTAAGTCCCACAATGTGATAGGTGGTAAGTCTATCGCAAACCGGGCACATTTCCAATCCCCAGCAACATTTTTTTCATTAGAAAATTAGAAAAAAAACAATTTTCTTTTCGTTGCCCGACCCGGGATTCGAACCCTGGACCTCTGGCAGTCAAGTCCGACAACTGAACCCCTAGACCACAGAGGCGATTTACGACTAGTAGTAGACCGGGTAGTGAACCTAAGACCACATGTAGTGTATGCTAACACTGGACCTCTAGATACAGAGGCGTATGACCGATATGCGCAGAAAATACCTATAGGCAGCACCTACCTATCTACTGCCTAGCACTTTAAATTGTTTAGATACGTTACGGAGTGGACGGTACCAAAGCATAAATCTATCAACAGATATTCCAATGTAAGGACTTAAGCTTCTTTTTCTTTTCTTTCTTTAGGTTTTGGCCTATACGTTCGTATTTTGCTATTAGTCAAGTAGAAATTCGCATAAAATGATATATCAATTTTAATAAATTATAATTAGTCATCAGTCATAAGTCGTCAGTAAGTCATGTCAGGCTCTTGGGTAAAGCGGTGGCCTCATTACTAAAGCTCATGGAGATTTGGCGGTAACGAGCAAATACACGACATGCTGATTGCTTTATGATTGTTTCATTTGTGCACTTTTCTGAACAAAATTGTACAAAATGCCACCAAAATTGACTAATCTCACTCAATATAAACACTTGATTCAATAATTATGAACAAACTTTCACCATCTTTTCTCTTGATGGCGCCAAAACTCCACTGTTACTCTTTTAAATTATAATTGACAAACCTTTTGACATGGCTTCTGGTACTGGCCCTTGCACGCCCACGGTGGCCTTTGTGGTGCAGGCGCACACACTGGCTGGTATGACATCTTGTGTGTTGTATTGGCCTCCATTTTTGCTGAAAGTTTTTCAATAAACTTGCAAAAAAGTGTGTGCGTGTACTCGTAAGAAGTGAAAAAGTGAAACTTCTTTATGACGTTATTTTTCAAAAAATAATTTATATGAAACTTTACAGAAATTGGTTAAATAAAGTTTATTGCCAATCCCTACTCCGCTGGAGAAAGTATACTTCGAATCACGCGTGGTAGGGATAAGAACAAAGATGGCGAGTAACGGAAAAATGTGACGCGTAACGCAAAAATGTTACAAATTTTTTTTTTCAACCCCGATAAAGAAGTTCCACTTCAATAAATCATAAGACGAGAAATACAGAACCATTATTCGTACATTTGCACCTAAACCTTGAATCATAAATTTGTACCTTAGTCTAAAGCTTTAATGAACCCCCGACAAAACCTATATGTATAATGTATAACGTAGCAAAGAATCATCTCTATCACGTCAGCTTTTAAACAAAATAACGCATCGAAATCGGCCCATCCGTTCAAAAGTCATGATGCCACAGAAACACAAGCAGACACGTCAAATTAATAACAAACCCTCGTTTTCGTCGGGAATTAAAAATATTAACCATTATACAGGTACTGCTTTTTCTGTACTACTCGTATTAGTAGTGTAACAATGCAAACAAGCAGATGGGTTGTGGCATCTGTGGCCATAGGTTGGCAACGCATCATTAAAGTTTTTGGTCTAAGTTTATCAATTACCTAGTCTAGCTTTCAAATCGGAACATAGCAATATATAACTAACATGGAAGCGCAAGAAAGCAAAGTGGTGGTGCCAATTTGGGTGGGCAGTTGCAGGATTTTATCATATAGATTACAAACCTCATCCTAAATTTCTACATACCTGATAAAGTGATGGTTAATGTACATATAGATGTTATAATAATATTATGTTACCAAAATTATTTTATTGTCCCAGACAAAACCTATCGTATTGTAGTTATTAATAATATTATTTATATTGTCAGCTTTTAAACAAAAAAAAGCCCGCATCGACATCGCCCAATTCATTTCCAAGTTATGACACAAACAATAGAAATAGGTAGGTTTGAGTTTTACTATACCTGATGGTTTTTCGTAGCACCTGTTGGGTGCGAACGACTCCGGCGGAGCCAGCGGCCCAGGGTTCAAATACGACATGCGGTTCACCGTCCGATCTGCAAACAATTCAAAACATATATCATACTAATATTATAAAGAGGAAAACTTTGTTTGTTTGTTTGGTTGTAATGAATAGGCGCAAAACTACTGGACCGATTTTGAAAATTCTTTCACCATTCGAAAGTTACATTATCCACGAGTGACATAGGCTTTGTTTCATCCAAATCGGTATAGTGGAAGCCAAGTTACGCAGGCGAAGCTGCGTGAAACTGCTAGTAATATATAAAAGCAATACTCTTCTCCTAGCTACTTTTAAACTTTTTTCATATGATAAGTCAGCGAATAAGATCACGGGTCTCCTGATGGCTTACGTGTCATACAGTTGTAGGTGCGTTGCTGCCCTGCAGCCGAGATGTTATGTACTGCTAGTGTACCGGTTACACTAACCTCCAGATCGGAACGTGAGTTTGACATTATGAATGCAGGAACAGGTGAGGCTGTTGCTCCTTGCTCGGACGAGTTGCAGCACGACTCTACCACCTTCCTAGCAGGTAGGCAGATAGTCTATTCTACAGAAGTTCATTGTCGCTTCGTAATTAGGTATATTAGATATTAACTAGCCCACTTGGCGAACTTTGTATCGCTTGTCATTAACAGCTAGTAACAATTTGTACATGGATTAAGCTTTAATCATTAAGGACTTTTTTTTACCATTTTCCCAGCACCGCTTTTTTTTTATCAAAGCTTCTGATAATAACCACCACATCAAAAAAAATAATTAACAAAATTGGCCCCTACTCACACGTGTACACTAGGTGTCACACTAGGTGGTAGAGTTTCGCAGCGACTCACCCGGATTGGTACCACCGCCTTACCTATTCCTGCCGCCATAACGTCATGACGTGTTCCAGTTCGGAGGGTAAGGTAGCCGGTTAACTTACTTTTTGCTCAAGGCCTAACATCCCGGCCTCTGGTTGGCAACGCACCATTACCAACTTTGGTGTCTCTAGGCGGCGTGAATTTCTTACCATCAGGAAATCCGTCTGCCTGTTTGCCTTCCAATGTTATTAAAAAAAAAAACGTGTGTTGCGATGACCAAGGGAAATGGGGATTCGTTTTTAGGTATATTTTTTTTTGATTTTTGTGAACAAGATTAATAGCATTATTGTTATTATATTACATAAAAGAAAGTCGTGTTCGTTAGACTATTTATAACTCGAGAATGGCTGAACTGTTTTTTTTTATTATTGAATCAGGCGTTACTTTGCGGAAGAATCCTTTTATTTTGCTGATTCCGCGTAAGTAGTGTAACTGTTGTGGCAAATATTCCTCCAAACGACACAGAATTTGACTAACTAACGCCCCCATCACCCACTTCCGCGACCAGAATACAAATATAGGAAGAGCTCGGGAAACAATATAAACTGTCACGTTCTTTACATGTGACAATCCTATCTAAAGTTCCCACCTCCCACCTCCGCGACCAGATCACAAAATATAGAGTCCCAACACGGGGAACAAAAAAGGCGTAATTTACATCTGTTATGGCTGAACTGATTTGGCCAAAATGAATGGGGAGGTAGCTTAGAACCAGGAGAAGGACATTGGGTATAATTTATCCCGTTCAACTAGGAGGAAATTAGGAATAATATTTAAATTAATCTCATACAAACTGAGCGAGTGGAACGAAGTTCGCTGGAACAGCTTGTTAATAATAAATATTAAAACTTTTCTATTAACATTACAATGACACGTCTAGACCAAACATTATTATCCTACTCATATTATTTAAATGCGAAAGATTGTGAGTTTTTATGTTTGTTACTCCTTCACTCTAGAATGGCTGGGCGGATTTGTATGGAATTTCGTACACAGATAGATTGAAACTTGGATTTACATATATTAATATTATAAATGCGTAAGTTTGTGAGTTTGTATGTTTGTTACTCTTTCACGCTCGAATTTGTCAAACGGATTTGTCTAAAATTTGGAACACAGATAGATTGCGACCTTTATTAACATACATTACTTTTAATCTCGATCCCACAATAATTGGTTCCAGTAAAAACGCGGGCGAAACCGCAGGAAATAGCTAGCCGAGTATATAGTAATCAAAAGTAGAATTTTTCGACTAGAATGCATACCGTTCTAAAAATAATTTATGTTATCCTGGTAGACACATCTGCGATTACTTACAAAGGTCAATGATTTTATTTTAACCTTTACTTTTTAAAGTCAAAAGAGTTTGTACCAGTTTCTTTCGTTAAGAACTGTAAGAAACTTACTTTCAAACGGCTGTTCAACACAGTGGAACTTGTGCTCTGGCTTGAAGGACTCTCTGAGGGCGCAGGGTTTGGCCACGTAATCGTGTCTCTGTGTGGTGATGTTCTGCATCGGCCCTTGACCCCACATGTCGTGGTGGCAGGGTCGGATAGCCTGAGTAATGCATACCGGGTTCGGGAGGAAAGAAAGCTGTAAAAAAACAATTTAGACAATATTAAATAAAAGCACAAAGTCACAGAATTAGAAATAAAATCATTGTTATTGGAATTAAAGAGATAGGGTCAAGCTACGAGTATCTAAAGGATCAGTGCGACCGATATACATTACCATTATGCCTCTAACTCGTTAAGCTTAACAAATGTAATGTTCCTCGAGACCTATGGAACATACCGGCAAAGTAAAGTAGGACTACATTTTGGTACAATAACTTAATTTAATGTATACTACGTCCATAAAAGGAAAGGGTTTGTCTGAAACGAATAAATAGTAAAGTTATTAAATTGGTTATCTAAATTTCGTTACAAAAAAGCCATATTAATCAAGTACATAGGTTACGTATAATATACGTTGTACGTATCTACGTATACGTATGTTGTACGTTTAGTTAAACTATAGGTATCTTACTTAGTTTGTCAGCTATGTACCTAATCGGTGAGCGTTGTATTGAAACGCTCACCGATTAGGTACATTTGGGTAGAGTGAGTTGTAAAAAGGTGTTGGTATAAAAATGAGAAAAGCAGATGAAAGATTAACAGAACATTAATGCATTTGTGTTCTACGGTCCAGTAGTGGACTTGAATTCATGAAGCGTTTAGATTTTTTCGATTTTCGATGTTCCATTCTTGGGACGGGCAACAAAAATAGTTTTTTCAATTTTATAATAACAAACAAACTGGCTAGCGAAAGATATGCCATTTATCCCACTGTGAAACAGTGTCTTCGGCTAGGCATGGATGCCCCGGTTGCCCTATGTCTAAATATTTGGGGATACGAGCGTTAAGATAAATTTATATATACTTAATGCGAAAGTGGTTATTTTAAAGTTCAGAAAGGCCGAGGTTTTATACTAAGGAAGCACTTTAAAAATATAAAGTATAGCCGCCGTATGAAAATATTGTAGTAGACGTCGACAATAGGGACTTGGTGTGAAGATAAGAGTGAATATGTAACACTATACTAAGATGTTTTTTGTGAAGTTATTTTTAATTAACAAAATTATTTATACCAACCTTGTGAACGGTATCCCCATCCATAAGTGCAGTTGACGGGACGAGGTTCGGGAGGGGCTTTACTGGTTGTGGAATAGGTGCCGTGGCAGGTAGGTAACTTTGGTGGGAAAATATGACTTTTTTTAATTAGATAGTTGGTATTCATTGAGGGGAAAAATCTTAGAAGCAGTCCTTCATATCTGTATTGGTGGTAGTGTCACAGAGCAACTTGACCTGGTAACAATCCACCGCCTCACACATTCCTGCTGCGATAATGATAGGTTTTGGCTCTGACCTGTTTCGGCCTGGAGGATAGGGTAGCCGCTTATATTACGCATGGTGTTTAAGTTCCGTGGCATTATAAAGTGACGGACTAGTAACATTTATGATGTCTTTAGGCGATAAATATCATCATGCCTAATCCCTATATGGATGCAAATTTATAATACAAAGAAAATTACAAATACAATTTTTGTTCTTCATACAAAAGACAGAGAACTGTTAATTGTTAATATGTATTTTATATTCATATTGTTTTCTTCTAATGACGATAACATTCAAATAAACTTTTTCTCGGGATTGGATAAATTACTGTTAGTTATAGGTATGCCACCTGCCACATCGTGAGATCAAGTAGTCCCTTAGATATAAATAAAATCTGGAGAATCTTTTGATCTTTTTGGAGGTAACTTTAAAAGGAGCGACCACATTTTAATATAAGTGGCTATACGCTCAATTATTAATTAATGCATTACTATTTTTTTTAAGAATAAAAAATCTAAATACGTGTGATATCTAACTATACCCCGTTCCCTTTTTATGTCTTTGTCCCTCCTCTCCCCATTTCGAGCCTAACGTGATACATGTACGACCTGGAACCGTAACTAATCTACAATATGCAGCAGCTAGAAGTTATGGATACAACAACTAACCTGTTTTTGTAAACTGTCTGCGACTCGAAACTCTTCGACGGAGTAACTGGATTCATGCAGCTGTTGGGGATGATGGCGCGGCGTCGGCAGTCACTCTTGGCATCTAAGTAGCTAAGGAAAAAAATTAAACTATAAAAACAAAGTTTTTTTTTATCGTGCGTGGAATAAATTCACAGATTCTTTACTATTTTTCTATTCAATTTACAGTATTATATGTACTAATGGTCGCCCGTTGGTCGAAATTCGACCATAATAAATTTTAATATCTTGTTGATAAGAACGCCATCTTTATTTCTCTCAAGACCAACTACTTTGTTTCCAAACTTTTTAGTGCGTTATCTGTGATCTTTTATCGTTATCATCAATATATTTGTATGTGTGTGTCAAATGCATGGTAGTGTAGGCAATGTTTTATTTATTAATTTAATGCACTTTATAAGTATTATTATTGAAAAATTTTATGCTCCTGCGTCCGCGAAAATTTCGTAAAAAGGGGGTCCAAAGTTTTGGCATCACGTATTAATATACATATAGATTTATTTTTACAATTAAATACTTAGAAACATGCATTAAGCTAGAATGCTTTTCGAATAATATATAAAATTATTTCTTTATGGGACGTAACTATAGACGTAAAGGGAAAACATCTATGATGTTTGATTTGATTTAAATGTAAATCAAATTCTCGCTAGTTCGAATGACAGAGTATCGACGAAGGAGGATAGAGGAATATTCAATTACTTACCTACTGTGTGTAGTGCTATTTCTGCTTTTTTTTAAAATTGACTATAGCAAATACTTGTAATTAAATATTTTTATTCACAATTTAAAAATGTAATACTTCTTTTCGAAGTTTAACATTATACTAAAAAAAGTATCTTGCCGTCCGTATCCCCAAAGAGGTTGGTAGAGGTATAACCATGGCACACACGACTAGCTAGACATTAAGTCCCGCAATGTGATAGGTGGCAAGCCTATCGCTTATCGGTCACATACATATCCAAAATATACATATTCACGTCGCATAGAGGCACCAAGTGAGGTAACGGTGCGTTGCCAACTGGAGGCCAGGACGTTAGGCCTCGAGGTAAAGTGAGTTTGCTGGTTTTCTTTACGTTCGAACCAGAACACGTCTATGGCAAGAGTTAACGTTATGGCGGCAAGAATAGGTAAGGTGGTGGCATCCGGGCGAGTTGCTGGGAAACTCTTGTAACTCAATGCTCGCCTCTTACGAGTTGCCTGGCAGGAAGGCAAATAGTCTATTCTGCAAAGGAGCCCGGACCAACATAGGGAACTCAAGCTGTTGCACATGGATTCGTTTGCGTACCATTCCCGCGGGAAACCTTTTGATAATACATGAGGATAAGTTTTGCCTTTGGCAAAGGTCTGGCTGTTCTTGCATCTCGGATAGCACCTACCTCATGGTGTAGGTGGTGTTGTCTTCTAACTTTTGACACGGTTTTTGATATTGTCCCTTGCACGCCCATGGTAGCGGTTCTTTCGGAAGTACCTAAAACAACAAAGTTTTCACGGCACGTCTAGGAACGAGTATTCTGCAAAATTGAGCTAACAGCGATCAAAACGCGATCGATTGCTATGTATCAAATGAATTTGAATTACATAAGTAAGCGTATGTTTCAGATTGTACCATTATCAGCACGAATTACATGAATCAGCAGTTTCGGCGCAATTATTGCTTGATTTTTGCCACCGCTTGGCAGGACAGGACATTTCAGGTGGTTTATTATTTTAGAATCTGATGTCTTTCTTCACGACATCGCAATCGTAAATTACAAATACAAATACACACAAAGCACAAAAATTGTAAGTGTAATATTTGCTCAATGAGTTTCATTGTCCAATACTAATATCACGATATTTTCATTGTCCCCGTGTTAGTGAGCAGAAAAATCCATCTTCCTTTCTGCCCACCCTGCGTTGATGTTGCTGCCTCGGGCTATGACAGCACTATATATTTTATTTTACTATAGTCAAATGTTAGGTATTAAAGTAGATAAAACAGCTTCATTTGTATAATTAGAAAAACAAAACGTAAATAACGTTAAAAACAGTAATGTCATAGATAAAATAGAAGGCTGAATGTTATATTTTATTTTCTATGCAAGAGCGCGGTCTCTAAGGATTATTCCCGCCTTTTCTATTAATTGTAAAAAAAGAATAATAAGTTTTTACTTGGAAAATTGATGAACGTAATACTTGTCTACATAATATATTTCTGTACAATATATTTGTATATTAGTACGAGTAATAATAAAAGCTAAAATAGAAGACATTAATATCAGAACTATTCCTGCCACCATAATGACGCTTTTATGTTCCGGTTCGGAAGGTAGAGTAGCTGGTAGGTATTTTCATGCCCATATCCCCGAAGAGGTAAGCAGAGGCATAACCGCCCTAGTTGTGCTCGAACCGAACCCACGACTAGCCGAAGGCATTAAGTCAATTTATGACATACACATTGTCATAAAAATAAATGCACAAAAGGTGAACTATCTCTGACATAGAGATATCAGACTACAGATTTCCGACAGCCAACCATAAAAAATAAAATCTGTGATGAAACTGTAGAAGGCGTCATGCACAATAAATAATTAACCTAAACATAATAATAACAAAAAAATCATAACAATGACATATTATAGAACAATATTAATAAATCTATATAAATAAGAAACCTTGAAAGTCACGAATTAATATAACGTAAGTATTAAGTAGTATTCTTTCAACCGGTTTTTTGAAGATGGGCAAGGAAGTGCTGTCGCGGAAAAGTAAAGGAGTAAAGGAGGATTTTAGTTGAGCGACCCGGGGATTGAAACCGGGACCTCAAGAAATCAAGTCGACGCCGGACCGCTAGACCACAGAGGCTACATAATAGCTGGTAGACTTACACAATTGGACCAACATCCCGGCACCAGGGCTGCGACGCAGTTTACCGTTGTCTCTTACTTTCAGGAGACCCGGGAACATATACGCTGACTTCTCACAAAAAAAAAACATGCATATTTGACTATTGTCAAATGTACTCAACTTTGATTCAACAACAACTATTCAATTAATTGTATAACAAATTTCACAATTAAAATATTTTAAATTTATTCTGGTGTCTATTTAAGTATTTCTATGTATTAGTATTGTTGACTAACACCCATAACACAAGCATATAATTTGCTTACTTTGGGGTTAGATTCAATTTGTGTAATTTGTCCAGAGATATTTATTTATACAATCGATTTACATATATATACTAGGTCTATTTATATCGATTGCACGTGACATTTAAACTAACAAATTTAATTTGGTCTACAATTCGACACAGATACAAGAATAACAGCTGTATTAATTACTTCAAACAAAAAAAAAACATCTGCGTCAATCTAAGGGTCAGAGATCAAGTTTAAATAGTTACATATGCGGAACGGTTATTTTGATAAACAAAAATATTAAAAAAAACTAGTAGTGATTCATGTTTGTAAGCTTCTTGTGTCGCTGTCTGGGGGCCGGTATCTGAATAAATCATTTTTTTTATACTTTTTTGAAGTGAAAACTAATTTAGCGGCGTTGCGCACTTTTTTTGGAATGGGTAAAAACTTTTAAACCCGCGTCAGGACACGTGAGCTGATCGAAAATTCGTAGGACGTCGCTTGCGCGAATTTTAAATAAGATAGTTTGTGTAAGATAGCGCAATAAATGAATATTGTATTCTACCACATAAATGAAAATACTTTCATACTGATAATTAATGAAATTCGTGGAAAATTATTCCCTTACCAATCCAAAGTATTAAAAATGTATAACGTTAATATTCAAGTTTTCACTTCTGCCGGCACTCCCAGAGTGCAACCCGTTGTTTTTTTGTTACTTTTTACTTGCTTAATTAATCTTTTGGTAGTTAGTTGTTAATTCATTGGAGGTTGTTTAGACAACAACCATTTGCAGCCACAAAAACGAGCAGATTTTCTTTCTTTTAACCATAATTCTACTCGCTGAAGTCAAAAACTAAAAATTCCACCTTGATGTATATTATTATAGTGAAGTGTAGTGCTATTTTTAACTCGAACTAATGAACTATGAGACGCAATTATTTCGAAAATTACAGCATCACTTTTTTTTAATATATTATAGGAAGGCAAACAAGCAGACGGATTTCCTGATGGTAAGAAATTCACACCGCCTTGAAACACCAAAGATGGTAATGGTGCGCTGCCAACCTGAGGTCAGGATGTTAGGCTTCGAGCAAAAGTAAGTTTACCGGCTACCTTACCCTCCGAACCGGAACACGTCATGACGTTATGGCGGCAGGAATAAGTAAGGCGGTGGTACCAATCCGGGCGAGTCGCTGCGAAACTCTTCCACCTAGTCAGATGTCACGGTGTTAATGATAAGCCTATGCTCGCCTTTTACGAGCTGCCTGGCAAGAAAGGCAGATGGTCTATTCTGCGTAGGAGCCCGGACCAACACGGGGAAAAAAAATTACGTATGCGTAGTGAAAGGGGGCTAGACGGAAAAAATTCTCACGAAAAGTTTTTGCTATAATAAGCTGTTGTAAGATGTGCGGCGTGCGGGTGTCCCACGACACCTCTCCACTTTTTTTAAACAGTAATTTAGGCTGCTGATGTTCATGTAACGTGTAACCACTTCCCATCAGGTGACTAATTAACTTGCTGGCCAGCTCTACACAAAATAAAAATCCTTTTAACTAAACACATACTATTTAAAAATTATTCGCTTCGACTATATTCGTCAAGCTGCCGAAATGCGAATGTATTTTAAAGATATCCATATAGAGTTGTTATTACATAATTGATACCATACTAAAATATTACATTTAAATAATACATTATTAGTAGAGCTCTATACAATTCTCAACACTGAAGTATTGCGTACTGTCACTTTAACCACAGTCGAGGTACTGTTTTGGCGGCTAAAACGACGATCACACATTGGTTTCTTGATCGGTTAAATTCACAAAGACGAAATATACCGAGGCGTTCAATTTAAATAGCATATGTGTACACTTCTTTCATATCAGTTAAGCGTGGTAAGCATAGGTACCTGGTTAGGAAGGTAGCTCAGTTTATGAGTGGTACAGTCCTCCATCTTAGCTGCAGGCCGTTCGTAGCACCTCTCCGGAGCGTAAGACTTAGGCTGCTCAACTCTTTCAGGGGGCAGGTATGAAAGTTTGTTCACAGTGCGATCTGGTTCGAAACAATGTTATGAATAAAAAATAATTTTTGTTTGCCTTGGTCATTGCAACACGCTTGAATGGATGGACCATTTAAATATTCATAGTTATAGCAAGGCCACGTCTGTCGGATCAGCTAGTCTTATACAGGGTTACTTTGAAAGGACCAGCCAAAATTTATTATGAGGGGGTGAAGGCACAAAGGGTATATATTTTAAATATTATTGCCAAAATGTAATAATATTATTTACGTTTATAAACATTAATATAAAACAGTTCGCAAAAATGCTTCACTTTTTATCACGCTATGTCGTACCGGTCGGTCGGTAAAAACCAGTTTCATGTTTTTTTTACATTAAGTATAACCATTCATCTTGCATTTTGCGTTGGAGAAAAATTATAAATTTCTTTTTTTTTAATTTTTTAATTACTTCATAGATCGATGTTATTATCGTTTCCGAAAAAAATCTCAAAATTGGCTGGTATGATCACCCCGTAAGTATCACCCCGTAAATAAAATGAAGAATTTCGCTTATCCTTTTTATATTGATTATTTCCAGAAGGTTCGCATGAAAGAAAAAAAATAGATGTTTATTAATCGACTCCAAAAAAGGAGAAGGTTCTCAATTCGACTGTATTTTTTTTTAATTTTTTGTAGTTTTGTTACGCGGTTACTCGGCCAATAGTCAACCGACTTTCATGGTTCTTTTTTAGAAATACAGGTCATGACTCCAAGGTGGTCTCATATTATTTTTTATGATGATCTGACTTGTGGTTCTTGAGTTACAAGAATACTTAATGCTCGTCAACATAAATAAATAATAAATAAATATCTCTGGACAAGTAACACATATGGAATCTAACCCCAAAGTAAGCAAATTGTATACTTGTGTTATGGGTGTTAGTCAATTATTCTAATACATAGAAATACTTAAATAGATACCAGAATAAATTTAATAAACATCCAGACCCGGAAATGCAGACATCTAAATGTTCATCACACAAATGCCTGTCCCCGTCGGAAATCGAACCCGAGCCTCGCGATTGATCGGCGTAGTTAGGCGTGTACGCTAGCCACTCGACCAACGAGGCATATATACAATATAAATATACATCAAAAAGTGTAATTTTAGAACCATTTGCTATTTTTCGAAAAAAAAGTTTATTTTTCGTGAAGTGCTACCGACCCAATGATATAATAGTTGGAGTCGGTTTTTGAAGTTTTACTGGGTTTAATTATTTCAAATCGATACTAGTATTTATAGTTAAGACAGAACAACGTCTGTAAGGTCAGTTCTGTTTTATAATACTGGAAGGCAGATATATCTCCTGATGGCAAGAAATACTTGTCACTTATATACAAGATGTT
>NJDD01000610.1:325049-335153 GCA_002245505.1 Calephelis nemesis
TTAATATGTTTTTGCACGGCTTGTAATAGGCAACTTTTCATCGAATAATCGACTGGCAATGCTGAAAAAAAAACGACAATCATTCGCATCACATCTAAGTAATATTTGGTATCTAGTGGTCTAAGATCCCAGGACCCCCAGACGTTACTTATTTTCGAAGTAACGAATTTTACGGTACCAATAGACTGGTATGCGTTTAAGAGTGTGTGTGTCACAGATAGCAGGTAGAAAAGGTAGACAAAAACATAACTTACTTTTGATAAATTCGAAGTCCTGATTTTTGTATATTATGTCACATAGAATATTATTAAAAATAAAAATTTCATATTGACAGACCGTTTCTGTGGGCGGTAATTCTTCCCAGACGCTTGAAACCTCATAAAAAATGACCGAACTTTTGTTATATTCGAAGACTTCTGCTTTATATATGATGTTTGGGGGCTATTTTAATACCTTTTGTGTACAGCCAGACCAATCCGAAGGGTCAAATATTCTCCCAGACACAAAATTTTTACTCGTATTAAGCTCCCCGAAACAATTAATTTTTTTGCCTACAAAGGGTTTGTTTTCAACAACAAATTATTGAGTTAAATGACAATTTATTATTCTTATACTAATATAAAAATTTAGAAAATTTGACTGTCTAAACATTGTTATTTGATTAAAAAATTTGAAATTTTCATAAAATACTTGATAGTGAAGCTTTTCCTGCTTGTGTTTGTTTAATTACGTCAACAGGATTTGTTATTTTGAAATGCCAACAAAAAATGTGTGAAATTCGTAGATATCGACAGAGTCGAATAAACCATGAAAAATAAGTTTTTGACAATATTTACATTGAATTATTCCCGGTAAGCAATTAATTATATAACCTTACCTATATTAAAACGGAAAACAAGCCATTAACAATGAATTTTCTTAATTAATTGTATTTAAAATTTTATATGTAGTGAGTAGTAGTGTTGTACTTTCATTATCGATACACAATATTGTTATCTATTATAATAGTTACAATAAAATTTATTACCAAACAGAATGGACAAAATTTATTAGAATGACGAATAATTGTCTATATTTATTTGCTGTTCATATATAATCCCCGTATTAGAAGGAAAATAAATTAAGTAACGAATTGTAGCTTATTTCATTTGGTCTTAGCAGTATGTCTTAAAATTTGTTTTACCATGTTTTCAGATGCCGAAAGTGGGTTTTAAGATGGGGAATTTAATAATGATTTTATATTAATAAATTCCAAAGAAAAACTGCATACATAATTATGTATGTGGTACATACTCCGAAAGCAAAGATTTTAATATGAAACAAAGTCAGTTGAAGAAGTAACTACATTTTTGTGTGCAAACCTGATTCCTGACGAATTATTATTAGAATTAATTTGTTATATTCATGCTACGCTTACAACAGCCGACACAGTTTTTGAAAAGTTACAAACACAGATTAAAGATTTCGTGGGACCTTAACACATGGGCAATGTTATTAATGGAGAATTTACTTTATAACAAATTCTTTGAAATTAAAATTTTATTAATTGTTTTCTTATAACTATTTCTTTCCCTACGTAGAAAGAGTGAGTTCATCACACAAAGAGGCATTTGTGTGATGAACATTTAAATGTCTGCATTTCCGTGTCTGGGTGCTTATAAAATTTATTCTGGTGTATATTCAAGTGTTTCTATGTACTAGAATCGTTGATAACTTATGCAATGCGAATGTGGATGGATGTAGGTACCCTGGAAGACCAAGGTCGACATTCCACGATCAGATCACTCGGATATTATCCGAGGGTGGTATCAAGAGTTTCGGTAACCAGCGTGTTTGTATGAAAAGGGTGATGAATGTGAAGGAAGCCTGACAGCTTTGTCAGGGTCGTGAGGTCTGGCACTCGATACTCTTTGTCTACCCTGTAAGGGACTTGTCGTGAAGATGTGTATGTATGTATACTTCTTAAGATCAGTAGGCGAAAAAGCGTAGCGTGTTCGTACAATTTGGTTTAATATTTTTCATTTTAAACTAAAATAAAAAATAAATTATGTAATCTATTTACTACAAAATAATTATTGGTTGAATAATCGATTGAAAAACAAAGTAAAAAAAAATACGCACTAAATAAGTACTTGCTAAAACCCACTTTTATTGAGTTTGTTAAAAAAAAACCATAATCGCACTACACTTTTCTTTTCTTTCTTTAAGTTTTGGCCTTCATGTTAGTATTTTGCCATTCGTCAAGTAGAAATTTGCATCAAATTGTATGTCAAAATTGATTAATTATAATTAGTCATCAGTCATAAGTCGTCAGTAAGTCATGTCAGGCTCTTGGGTAAAGCGGCGGCGTCATTACACAAGCTCATGTAAAGAGATTTGGCGGCAACGAGGAAATACATGATACGGTAATTTCTTAATGATTATTTCATTTGTGCACTTTCACTGAACAAAAATGTACAAAATGCCACCAAAATTGACTAATTTCACTCTATATCAACACGAAAATCAATAATTATGAAAAAACTTCGACCATCTTTTCTCTCGATGGCGCCAAAACTCCCACTACACTTTAAAATGTTACTTGTAGTGCACAGACTAGTTAGAGCTCAGAACAATAATAGTTATTGTATTAATAATTATTGATCTGAGACTTAGAAATACTACGTTGTAGTCAGTTGTAGTGTAATATCTCCTGTCAACTGAAAAGTATTATTTGCGAGACACGTCAAACGTCATACCACTCTTCTTCTTTCAGCGCATAGCGACGCTCCTGTAACATTTGTGGTGTGTACAGGCCACTGTCGGTTTTTACTATAAAGACTTTGTCCACAGTCTAATGACATAAAAAATGTTCCTCCTTATACAGGCTATGAAAGCTATGAATCAAGTTTTTGATGTAGGGGCAAAATGTTTTAAAATAAATAATCAAAATCGGTGCAGTAAGCATTACATTTATTACATCAATTTTCGCACAAGGGAAGCGGAAACAATAAATTTTCCATTTTTGCAAATAAATATTGAGTCTTTAGAACCGTGCATTTAAACATAATGGCATCGGTTCAATTTTAAGCGTCCATCGGTGTGTGAATAAAACGTTAAATATATTTCAGTTAAAAATACTTGCGAAACAATCACGTCTTTTTGCAAAATATTCTCCAATGCTACTTCACATGTTTCAGTTGAAATAAACATGTTTTTTTAATTTTAAACTTGCGCCTTTTATAAAACACTAAGGGCTCCAAAACTGTGCGTCGCGCCGTCCTGGGACGACGTTGCACTGTCCCACGGGCGTCGCGTCTCAATGCTACTGATTCGAGTGAGTTATCCGAGTTTAGGAACCAGTTACTAGACTTGTACCTAGTTATTATAACTGGCAACTGCTCGTACCCCACTTGTACCATGTAAATGGCATTTGACCCAAAGAAGCCCACCCTCCTCTGACACTGTGAGGGGCATCGTTAAGAATAGTACGACCCGAGGGCGTCACAGTACAGATAAGTTTCCTTCTTCTTCGTTCCACTTTTTCCACTTCGTTCTACCGGTTCGATTTGCATAGTAAAAATTAAAATGATGTTTTTTCTTGTTTCCTCGCAGTCTATCCTTATAAATATGATTCTTTGTTCAGCTCCCTCCCAAACAATTTTCAGAAAACTGGTTTCACCGGTCTTGAGTTGTAAATAGTGTACCTAACATGACTTTTTTTTATATTTATCGTTGTGTGCATAATTTATTAGCATTTTCCGTAATAAATACCTACATTTCAATATACAAACTTAATTTTGTAAAGGGGATTGAACGTTTTTTTATGAAGCCTGGCTTAGTGCCATGCCGCCATTTTGTTGTTTTTTTCAAAATGGCGACGCACGATAATTCCTACAAATATCGATAGGGGACACTTGTAAAAACAAAAAAGTATTAGAATCAATATATCCTGAAGCGTCACGTTACAGTTATTTCTTATTACAATATTGACTAGTTACCACTATCTCACCTTATGGTTAGTGATGATGTAGTCTGAGATGGAGGCGGGCTAACTAGGAAAGGGATAGTGATTACGTCTCCTAACTGTTTCTAAATTGCTTGACGGTAGGTCTTTGTCGTTAGAGTGGTAACTAGCCACGGCTAACTATGTTGTGCGTGGAGACGTTCTATTCAATACATTATTTCTTTTATTGCAAATAGCTCTGTAATGTGACGCTTTCGGATATGTTGACCCTTATATGTTTGTATATTTCATATGTTCAAATAAAAATAACCGCAATAAAATCACTCCATCTGTTGAAGAGCGACGATGAAAAGACAGACAGAAAGTCAAGATACCCATTATATTATTACTCCGTGAGCCAGCGACAGATTTTCACGACCAAGTTCCTCTCAGTCGATAAACCGTAAAATGCGTCAGAGAGTCGCATTATGAAGCGTTGTAAGCGTCAGCTGCGGCTCCGAGAGTGGGTTGTTTTTCTATAATATTTTTAATTATTTTTTCCCGATTAAAAAGAATTACTTGCTTACGAGAGAGAGAAAATAAAAAGAATATAATATACAGTATTAACAACTATTTGTATTACATCTTAAATATTATTAGTTTGAATATCAAAAAATTATGAATTATTTGATTTACTTAGCAAAATATTTAATTATTTCTGTTCTTAAGAATAGTTTAGTTCACATAAAAATTGATTTAATCGAAACATTGCCATAAATGTATACATTTCAGTTGGCACATTAAATGTAATGTTGAATAACTTGAAGTACTTATGTCATTTCCTCCCGAAAAAAATTTTTTTGTGCTGATTGTTGACATGATCCTATAAGTAATAAAACAAATCAGCTGGCAGTGTGTTGGGGGAAAACTCGTCAGCTGATACATTTACTTAGGCTATTAATGTTTCTGACTAGCTCGTTACACTTTCAGGGCATCAGCTGATGAACATTCCACCTAGATGTAGCCAGCTGACTTAATTATTTATTAAAAACAATACATAAACTATTATCTGATAAATTTTCGTTAGGGAGGAAATCACTGAACACACATCTATATAATATAAAAATGAATCGCTAAATGTGTTGGTAAGCGCATAACTTCTGAACGACTGGACCGATTTGACTAATTATTTTTTTATTTTGTTACTTATTGTCAGGAGAAGGTAGTTACGAATAGAAAAACGGGGAAAGTTGCAGGGAAAATGGGAAAAATAATACTTTATAATATCCCATACTGAACCGGTGAAATGAAGTTCGCCGGGCCAGCTAGTATAGGTATATATTTCATATATTTGTGTGATCAGCTGACGTATAAGCCAGTGGGTTTCGGCACTGAAGGTCTTATTAACGGGATGCCCACTCGGTTCATTAAGTCTATTTCCCTGAATGTCCACTATCCTGAATGTTAATTGTCCTGATTGTTCACTTCCCTAAATGTCTCTTTCCCTGAAAATCTATTCCCTGAATGTCCACTTCTCTGAATGTCCACTTCTTCGAATGTCCTCTTCTTTGAACGTCCATGCTTGAGCCATATGAAAACCTTCTCGTCAAGGATGATACCGTTGCGTTGCCATCCTTTAGGCAGGGATGTTATGCCTTATGCGTTTGTCTGTCGGCTACCTCACCCTCCAACCGGAACAAGACAGTGATTATTGCGGCGGGAATAATAGGTATCGCGGTAGTACCTACCTTTTACATTTAAATTTCGAGTCGTTGCATAAATCTACAACCTAGTTGTCAAGATGTTAGAGACTAGTTTAATCTTCGCTCGCCTTTTACGAGCCGCCTGGTAGTAAAGGCAGATTGGCCTATTCTCACGTAGGGTGTCTGCCGGGCCAATAATACGTAGGACGCGGAGGCCTCGAAAAAAATATTTGTAAAATCTTCCGATGACAAGGAAATGATCCTGTCTGAAGAAAATCATATTTTTTTCTTTGTAAGACACCCTTTTTTTAAAAAAAATTAAAAACTGTACAACTTTGTAAGAAACCCTTTTTTTAAAAAAAAGGAATTAAAAACTGTACAACTTTGTAAGAAACCCTTTTTTTTTTAAAAAAAAAGAATTAAAAACTGTACAATAAAGTCCTGTTTTTGGAATTAGACATTCGGGGAAGTGGACATTAGGAGAAGTGTACATTTGGAAAAGTGGACATTCAGAGAAGTAGACATTCGGCGAAGTGTACATTAGGAGAAATAGACTTTCAGGGAATGGACATTTAGGGAAATGGACTAAATGAACCAAGTAGACATTCCAGTAATAAGACATGAAGTGCCGAGAGCCATAAAATTTGGAACACTTATAGTTTATGTGTAGGAGAAGTGCAGAACGCTAATATTTTTCAATAATAATGCTCATTAAGTACATTAAATCAATAAATTAAACATTACACACACACACACACACACACACACACACACACACACAAATATATTGATGTTGACGATAAAAGATCACAGATCGCGCATTAATTATTCAGGAAACAAAATAGTTGGTCTTGAGAAATGAAGATGGCGTTCTTATCAACAAGATATTAGAATGGTTCAGAGTCCTGTATTGAGATAATTATGAAAATACAGATTATTAAATCAAAAACAACAGACTAATTAATCTTATCCTTAAGAGGGCGGCGGTGAGAGCTAGATGTTGTATGTCGAATTTTTTAGACCATGGCGGTTAAAAGGTTAAGTGTCTATACGTGAAATCATACAAAAATCGAATAATCGTTCATTACGTTTTTAGTTGATTGCAAACAGACAGACCGACAGATGCGGTTGGGACTTTGTTTTCTACATAGTGACGTATTAGGCCTCATTTCAAAAGTCGACGTCTAAAAGTCAAGGGCAATGAATAAAACAATCAAAACTTATGAATTTAATTATAATTAATTATAAATTAAACATTAGTAGCACCAGTAGCAAGGTCTGCAATAGCAGCCAGGGTCTTGCCTGCCATCTACAGGCCTACCATCACGTAGACCAGACTTGACTCCAGCAGACAGAACGTAAGGAGCCGTTGCAGGACACGCGTAGCACCTGAGTACATTCATGTTAATTAAAAATAGGGTTTTTCAATTTAAAATAGGGGTTTTTAATTTAAAATAGGGTTTTTGATTTGTTGATGACATCAGAAGGCAAACAATTTGAAAGATCTTTGAATCTTAAGAATTAGTTCAAAAAGTAGTTGGGTTTTGCCAATATGAGGCTGGGACATCAAGCTTGAGTTTCTTGCTGAAAGTTTATAAGTGGCGAGCGTTGTTTAAAATTCAGGTCATTACAAATAAGACCACTGGTAGTAGAGTGCTGTGCAGCAAACTTGCCTGGGTAGGGATCCACTGGCTTACCTATTCTTGTTGCCATTACTACTATCATGTTCCGTTCTGGAGGACCCTATCCTAGTAGACCTTCCATCCTGGGTTCAGATAGCGACAAATCTGTAACATTAATGGTCTCTATAGACCAAGGTTGTCTCTTACCTTCAGGAGAGCTGTGTGCTTGTTCACTACCATCACCGTAAAATTACCACCGCTTCAAGGTTTAGATTTGTTTGAGATAAAACATCAAAAAAGCACACAGCTGTGAGCTTAAACAGATGATTGGCTTTTAATGAGTCATTTTGGAGGCAAGAACAAATGAGGAGGTGGATCCCTACCCGGGCCATTTACTGCACCGCTACTGGCCCGAATGCAACGGCATCTAAGGATAAAAATCATCACTGGTGAATTGTTGATAGCGACCTATGCAATTCAGCTACTATAAGCTGGTAAGTACTACGTAATAGTCTGTCTGTTCTATACAGAGGAAACGGACCAAATACCTAACAAGTTCCGTGATGGAAGAAACAAACCAAAGATGGCACAATGCCAATTACTAGATAAAGCAATAGGCTGATGTTTTTCAAAGATGTCAGGGATCAACAGATTAGAGATTTTAATAAAATAATTAATACGTAAGATTTTTTTTTCACCGTCGCCTATTGACACCATAGCCGTTATAAGTGGGTGGCTGTCCTGTGGCTGGGGTGTCTGGCGTAAGATGCGTCTAACATCTAGTAGTCATTAGTCAGATTGTGGGACTTAGTGTCTTCGGCAAGTCGTGGGTGCCCTGATTGTTCCTCTGCCTACCCCTTCGGGGATATGGGCGTGACGATGCTTTCTAAGTTAAAATTTAATATTTTACTGAAAAATCCGAACAATCACAACAAACAAAATTGGTCTATTCATGACAAATGCCTCAGACATTTCATCGGATATCCAAACGGGTGGGACAGCCTGTAATTAAATGTGCACCTCGCGCTGTACTATGATTTTTATTAATTTATATTTTATTTATCTTCTTTAATATAAAAAATGAATCACTAAACGTGTTGGTTAATATAAAAAATGAATCACTAAACGTGTTGGTAAGCGCATAACTTTCGAAAGACTGCACCGATTTGGCTGATTCTTTTTTTATTGTGTTAGTTATTATCAGGTGAAGGTTCTTATGAAGAGAAAAGCCGGGAAAATTGAAAGGAAAATGTGAAAAATAATACCTTATTATTTCTCATACCGAACAAGTGAAACGAAGTTCGCCGGGACAGCTAGTTTATAATATTAAAGTGAGTCCCTAAATTTATTGGTAAGCGCATAACTTCCGCACGGCTAGACCGATTTGGCTAATTCTTTTTTATTGTATTATTTATTGTCAGGACAAGGTTTTATGAAGAGAAAAACCAGGAAAGTTGCTGGGAAAATGGAAAAAAATAGTTATTAATTATTTCCCATACTGAACGGGTGGAACGAAGTTCATCGGGACAGCTAGTGTATAAAAAAGATAGGTTTGATAAAGGTAACATAGATGCTATCGCTGCTGAGCGCTTGCGAAGAGTGCAGCCACAGAAAGCAGCGCAAGAGACCCCTCTTTACTCTGTACTCCGCATTCTAGCGGAGTACAGAGTTAATTCGTACGAGTTGTTCTTGTATAATATGTAATCTTAAAATACTTACCGGCGCATGACTATGACGTATTAAGTATAAATAAATCTAATTAGAATCTTTGATTAGTATAAACGTAAAACTCTCGGGAATAAATCCTGAAACACTACGAATTTATGAAGTAAAATTAGTAAAATGACAGATAATAAATTTGACAGTTCATGAAATATTTAAAACCTCTTGTTAAAGAGTATTTATATTCTATTTTCATCTATCAAACAAAGGAATGTAATGGTATACAAGCTAGCAACGTTTTTGAGAGTGAATTTTAGAATTGGTAGCTGGTTTTTTGATATGTTGTCTTTAATGCTCTTTCGGTTAGAGTTCGGGCAAAGACTACAATAAGTGCGGGCTATCTGGCTAGCGGTAGTAGTTATTTTCATCAATGCGCATCTTACTTGGACAGGTAAAAATCCTTGACTTCAAAAGATTTTTTTAAAGCGTAATTTTTAGTTTTTTGACATTTTAATTGATGTTAATTATTTGCATGACATTTTCGAATGACAGTGATTTTTTTATTATGTTCTTTGAGTAATTTGCCAGACGTTAATTCGATTGACAAATATTAAATATAAATAAAAAAGTATTGATGTTTAATGCTTGTAGTTAGAGAAGTATTCATTACGCGTTTACATAAGTCGATTTAATAATCAGTCTACTAAACAAACAATAGTTCCTCGTTTTAATAATAATTGATAAATAATTTATTCCTTTTTGTTAATGTAAAATAATGATTCAATGAATAATTATAAATTTTTAAAAGACGACAATAATTTGTTATTTAAATGTGAAAAGATTTTTTATCTGTCATGTAATGACTGGTGTAGGTAATTTTACAAAAGACGGATTTTACGCCTGAGCAACTCGGCACTTTGCTAACAATTAGGAGACGGAAACATATCGCGAGCAAATTATTGAATAAAGACCAAGTAAAGTTTTCCCCGTGTTGGTCCGGGCTCCTTTGTAGAATGTCTTCCTTGCCAGGCAGCTCTTAAAAGGCGAGCATAGGCTCACCGTCACTAACACCGTGATATCTGACTGGAAGATGTGCCTTTATCAATAAGGCGAGGTATGTGGCTACAAAACGACGGCTGTCCAGCTCATTACGCCGTTAGGGTACGGCAATATTTAAACGCACAATACCCCC
>NJDD01000610.1:335359-355530 GCA_002245505.1 Calephelis nemesis
GGGGGCAGGCATTTGTGTGATGAACATTTAGATGTCTGCATTTCCGGGTCTGGGTGTTTATTATATTTATTCTGGTATCTATTTAAGTATTTCTATGTATTAGTATCGATGACTAACACCCATAACACAAGCATATAATTTGCTTACTTTGGGGTTAGATTCAATTTGTGTAAGTTGTCCTGGGATATTTATTTATTACGTCAAATATGTTTTAATGACTTTTTGATCACGCTTGTTTCTTTGGTTCAGCAACTCGCCTCTAGGTGGCATTGGTTGTATCGGCGTTACTGCACATGCGTAATCCCCCTCTTCGCCCCGCATCTGGTGACTCATGCGTGCTTATGCAACAGCTTTACTGCGGCAGTCTCCGAGTGCCACACGTCTTTTTTACATTTTTTTTGGACAAAGCCACATCAACTATTATTGGTCATACATAAATTATTACAGTGTATATTATTGATTGTATTGCTTATCCTTAAGGTCTCAAACGTCCTGGACATCCTGTATAACACAGAGCTAGCTCAGTGCCATTCCTCTCTGATTGTTACAACGGAACCTTGTTATCGATTAATGAATTGTGAATGCATACGAGTAAAGATAATACAGAAAATTTTTCAAGACACAAAAAGTACGGAGTGGGTCAGACTAACTACTAAGAATATTATTAGTTCCTAATATCCGACCATTATAATTATGTAGATAAAACCCGATTATGGATAAAAAGTAGCCTATATAAAATCAGTAGATACTAGTGCCTTCTTAGTTGTCATGGCATGTTTGAATAAATGGGACAAGCTCTTAGTAACAATAACAATCTCATTTATCATTATTTATTATCTAGTCAGTCTAGTGTAAAACGTATTCCTTTTGATTTGTATATCATTTTATTAAGTTTAATTTTAAGTGAACATCAAGTTGGTTATTTTTTTTAGTAAAATCTTTTTTTATGTATAGTACTCGTAATTACACAATATTATAAAAATGTAATAATCTTCTTATTATTAATACTTAATGTAATGTAATTTGGCAAAGTTTGTTTGTTCATTTGTTACGCTTTTTACAGCTTAACTCGTACATAAGCTACCTTTTTTCTATTATAAATCTACTAAGGACTAAGGAGGCATAATAGGGAATAAAAGTTTGAATGAAGTCACGGGAAAATAGCTAGTCTTCAAGTTTTGGATTGAAGATGTCAAGCTATTTAATTATTGTCAGGTGGAACGATGGCAAGAAATCTGACGAGCGATTAGTCTAGAAGTCAAGAATAACTCTACAGCACATTCCTGTAGAAGAGACTAAAACGATAAAGATGTTGGAGGCAAAAGCAAAAGCATAAATTTGGTATTATGAGTCTATAATCTCTAGAAAAAAACGCTCCTCCTAAGCTCAAGGTGCATTTTAAAATAATATTGTTTCCAAACTAACAGTTTGAAATAGCACATCTTAAACACATATGCATAGTGTGTTTGTATGAATATGACCTTCTGTATTAGTTACAAATAATCAACTAGTTTTGTCATTAGGTACTCATTGTATATTCAGTACCGAGTGTGGTTGCTTTGTTAGCGGTCCAGTACAGAAGTACGTATTAGTTCTGTTTCAAAGTTTACTAATATGTGTGTTTCAATGTCAGGTTTGTGAGTTTATTAACAAAACTAGCTTCCGCCCGCGACTCCGCCCGCGCAGATGTCGGTCTAAAACTGAAAAATTAGGATTTTTTCTTACGATTTTTTCCAGGATAAAAAGTATTCCATTTTATGCCCTGGATAACGAGGTATAATTATACCAAGTTTCATCGAAATCGAACAGTTAGTTTTCACGTGATGCCTGAACATACAGACAGACAGACAAAAATTTTTTTAATCACATATTTGGGTTTGGTATCGATCCAATGACACTGCTTTTTATTTTTTCAATATTTTTAATTTACAGAATTGACCCTTCTACAGATTTATTATATGTATAAATAAGCCACGTCGAAATTCAATTTTCTAAAAATTTTTTTACAAAATTGAAAACATTCATTTTCTATTTTTTTTGTTGCCCGAACCGGGAATCGAACCCGGGACCTCTTGAAGTTAAGTCTGATACAGACCGCTAGACCTCAGAGGCGACCATTAAATAAATACTAATTAGTGTTCGCTAAAGTATTATAGTAGTGATAAATCTACAGTATCTCATGAATTAGAATACCAAATTTTATTATTGCAATTAATTTATTAAGTCTACACGTGCGAAGTGCCTTCTCTACTAATACCTATAAATCTTCCACAATATACATATTTTAACAAATACCAGAAATGCGAAAATGACTATATTCCGTTTTCATACCAAACTGGTTGAAACGATTTTAATTATTTTACCATAGCATTAAATAAGAAAAAAATATTTGATATTACATGAATTTGGTGTACCCTAAGGTGGTGTACTAGGCCCTTAATTTTTTACAGGTGTTACAAATAATGTATTTCTCTAACTCACTTGTAATAGAATAAAGGCCTTTGTATTTAATTGGGTCTGTTTGCCGTTTAGTAGTATCCGTCTCGACTACTAGAAATGTTCTACAAAATATAGTTTGTAAGCTATGTAAAATATTAAAAATGTACCTATGCTTAGATACGATAAAATCGTAGAACACTATATAATAAAGATTTTTTTAATTTTAATAGTCAGCGAAACGAACAAGCATTTGACTCTCTGGTAAAAGATAACCGCGTCTTACAGACACCAAAGATGTTACAAGTGCGTTGCTGTCCTGAGGTCGCAACATGACACAGTCATTTTGGCGGCAGGAATAGGTGAAGCGGTGGATCCCTACTCGGGCAAGTTGCTGGCTGCTGCAAAGCAATGTACCACCAATGGCCTTGAAAGAAAAACTAAATAAAATTAATTTATTTTTTTAAATAATTAAAATTTAAATTGTGTCATCAGGTCAAATAAATGATTAAAACTGAATTTATTTCTGAACTTTTCATTTTTGTATAATATAATTACAATGATACAAAAAATTATAAAAAAGTGGCAGGGTCTGCAACTCAGACCCAAGAGGTAGATTTTCTTGCAATTACTCGAAAACTATAGAAATTGAAAATGAAATAATTAAATGAATTATAAAACGAACTAATTTTTTTGAGTATTCTAAAAAAAATTCCATCAATACAATAATTGTCGATATTGTATTATTTACAACATACATTTCTTATATAATTTAAATTAGATAACTTTTATCTAAATATTGACCTAGAAACCTCTACGCATTAAATAACATAACTATATTTATACGTAATACCCATCCTTTCTGATAAGAGGTTGAAGATAATAATTATTACTGCAATGATCGCACTCGTAATGTGCTATTTTCATATAGTTTGGTAAATTACTCGGACGTTTCAAATCCATAGCTATTTTTTTAATGATAATGAAAGGCAAACAAGCAGACGGAGTAAGAAATTCAAGTTGCATAGAGACACCAAAGGTGGTAATGGTGCGTTGTCAATTTGAAGCCGGGTTGTTAGGCCTCGAGCAATAGTAAGTTTCCCGGATACCTTGTCCTCCAAACCGAAACACGTTTAATAGCAAGCATTGGACGTTATGGCGGTAGGAATAGATAAGGCGGTGGTACCACTCCGGGTGAGTCTCTGCGAAACTCTACCATCTAGTAGGATGTCACGGTGTTAGTTACGGTAAGTAAGCGGAAATATATCAATGTTACCTACACTAATTTTGATCGGGTTGTCGATATTAAAATTTACAACTTTGAAAATCTGCACTATTATAAGATAAGTCAAATAAGAGTTTTGGTTGATGATGTAGTGCTGGAACAAGTGAATGAAATCGTATATCTTGGTTGTGCTTTTAGCAGGGATGGAATGTACACCGCGGATGTAGAGAGGAGAGTGAGTGCAGGGAATAGTGTGAATGGAGTGTTGGGTAAGCTATTCCAAAGCGAGGTTTTGAATCAAAAAGCTAGACTCGCTTTGCATAATTCTGTGCTTATCCCAACGTTATTGTATGGAAGCGAGAGTTGGGTCTGTCAGAAAGATTATGAAAGTATGATAAATGCAGTCGAAATGAGAGCACAACGGAAAATCTGTGGCGTAACGCTCGCTGACCGCATTCGTAACAGTGAGATCCGAGAAAGAGTGGGTTTGAAAGACAGTGTTGGTGTTAAAATGCGAAAGGGCATGCTCCGCTGGTTCGGTCATGTGGAAAGAATGACAGATGAAAGATTGACAAAGCATATATACAATGCGAATGTGGATGGATGTAGGTACCCGGGGAGACCAAGGCTGACATTTCACGATCAGATCAATCGGATGTTATCCGAGGGTGGTGTCAAGAGTCTCCGAAACCGGCGTGTTTGTATGAAAAGGGTAATGAATGTGAAGGAAGCCAGATAGGTTTGTCAGGATCATGAGGTCCGGCACTCGATACTCTCTACCTACCCCGTAAGGGACTTGTGGTCTAGGAATATAAAGGAATGTAATTTACACATTTTGATCTAACTCAAAGGAAAGCAAATTATATGCTTGTGTTGTAGGTGTTAGCCAACGATACTAATACACAGAACACACAGATTCGGAAATTTCTTCTAAATGTTCATCACAGTCATTCATTCCCGTCGGGAACCGAACCCGAGCCACGCGGTTGATCGATTGTGTTAGGCGTGTGCGGTAACACCTCGACGAAATAGCTAGGTGATCAAATTATTTATTTTTTGTCCATAAGCGGCTTGACACTATAGATCTGGTATACAAACTACTCTCAACACCATCGTTGTATAAAACCCAAGCGATTTAATCGAGAAATGGCATCCTAAGTCTCCACTAGTACCTTTCGTACTGGTCTGGAACCTCTGGTACTGGTCTGGAACCTCTGGTATTGGTCTGGTACCTCTGGTACATTGGCGCATTGTACATTTATTTTGCCAATCTTACATCTGCCATTATTTCCACATTTAATGCTTCCAAACGTTAATTCATCAATTGACATGTATTAAAAATAAATAAATATGCTTACATTTTTTTAATATGAATATTAACTTTTAATTACAAAAAAATAACTACAGCACTAACAATGATATATAATTTAGTTACTGTGCAATAATAATTTTTAACGTTATAGTTGTATTAATCAGGCATTATATAGTATTGATTAAAAGTATTTAGTATTGATTACCTTGAAATAAGTTAATTATAAAGTCTGATTATTTATTGATTTGATTTTATTTGAATAATTTAATTTAAATATTGATTTGTGGAGTCAAAAGTAAGAAATAGGTATATTTTTTCAATTTACGTAGGTATATACGCATCAATAATTCTATTTGTTGTACCTACTCTACGTTTTTTTATATCTTTTAACATTATTTTTTAAAACTCATTTTATTATTAATATAATAATTTATTTTTTTAATGAGAAATTATTTCATTAGATTCCTTAAATACTGTTATATCAATTTTTAATTGCACAGTAATCGAGGTATCGTATTTTGCAACATGAAATGTACATTTTTATGAACTCACCTAAGCCTTTCTTCATGATTATTTCATTTGTGTACTTTCGCTGAACTAATCTAATTCCAACGTAAATTAACAAATTTCACTCAATATAAACACGAAATTCAATAATAATGAAAAAATTACGACCAGTTTCATTCACGATGGCGCCAAACTAGTACTTCTTTATTGTACTTTATTGTAATAACTAACTTGTAGTAACTAATTTAGCAAGATTTCAGGCCCGTCATCCGTTAATATGTGTAATGAGGTATAAAAGACGTTTATGAGGTTTCGTACCCAAATATCAAAATCTTGTGAGCAGTGCGTGATTCGTAATATCACGAACCATATCAGCCAAGTAAGGCTTGCCACATTGGTTGGGAAACCATTATAGAATTAATTTTTCCAGAATACGAAATTTCACCCATACAAATGCACTCAAATTCTATACAGATGAACTAAGACGTATCCATAGATTTCTTTTGAAGTGCTGCGTTTGAAATTTCGTTTCGATTTCTCTGTACTATATTTTTGGAACGAAGTTCCTTACAATAGGCTTGGAGGAGGTAAGGATTTTGCTGCGCGACCGAACTGAAAAAAATGTATCAGTAAAAACCGTAAGAAAATGTCCGTAGAATAAAACCGTTAAATAAGACATGCGCAGGCGCGACAGTTGCTGAGCGACCGAGTAGTGTATAATAACTTTCTCTTCTCTCACTCCACCCCACCAATGCATAGTATATACTCATGAACACCGTGGATTCTACATCCCACGACTCCAAATTATATGATTATTCAAACTTTTGTGAAGGGCCTGAAATGATTTCCTTTTTCTTTTTCAGACTACAAAGCAACATGTCCTGCACTTGTGACCACATTATGCCTGCAAAACCAGAATGGGAGAAGCACTATAGCAATTGTAAACTTGTATGGAAAGGACAAAATGGATCTAAATATGTCAAGTATGTTACATGTCTAAGTTTGCTTCGGATGATCTTGTAGCAACTTTTTCCAGTTCTCATTGCTTTTCAGTTTTGATTAGTTTCAGTTGTGGAGGTAGAATTAGAATATCGTTTAAACCACATATAGCAAACCACACTCCTATACCCGAAAGAAGCCATGACAAAATATCCCTTAGAATTCAAGTCCATTTTTTTTACTTTTTCACTTTACTTTTTTACTATAATTTACTGTGACTGTCATGAAAAGAGAATAAATGCTTAATCTATCTATTAATACGTGATGCCAAAACTTTGGACCCATTTTACGAAAATTACGCTGACGGAGGAGCACGACATTTGGCACACTTATAGTTTATATGTAGGAGAAGTGCAGAACGCTTCTATTTTTCAATAATAATGCTTATAAAGTACATAAAATCAATAAATGAAACATTACCCACACTACCATGCATTAAAATTTGTTGTTGAAAAGTTGAATTAAAAGAATCTTCTCCGTTTTTTCGAGTCGTTCAATAATACGTGAGCCATAGTCGAACCACTGACGTCGTTATCAACAAAACGTAATTATGATACGAAGAAACTTTACACGACATAACATACAAGGTTAAATTTGGTTTGACTGGGAGGTCTCACAACGATACAAGTACACATATACTCGAATACACTGAATCTCTGTTTAATTTTTGTGAAAGTATTTTTTTCCTATGTATATGAAAATTAATAAACGTAACTTCACGCCCGTATCCCTGAAGAAGTAGGTAAGGGTACCCAAGATTAGCGTAAGGTAGTTTTTGTAAAATAAAAAAGATATTGATGTCACACAGACTACATCTTTGCCAATTGTTCGAAAACGTAGTCATAATCTTACTAATATTATAAAAACGAAAGTTTCTAAGTTTGTTTGTTACTCCTTCGTGTAAAAACTGCTGATCCGATTTTCATGAAATTTGGCAAACATACAGGGTAACTTGGAATAACACATTGCATAGATTCAATCCTACTCGTATACTTATTGCCTTGGAGTAAAGATTATATGTATAAATACTATTTGCACGACTGTAATAATTAGTATCCTACAGAGCGAAATATGAAAGTCATTATGGCAGCAGGAATAGGTAAGGCAGTGGATCCCTCTCTGGGCAAGTTGCTGCACAGAATTCTACCACCAGTGGTCTTGTTGATACTGACCTACATTTTAGCCTGTGTTCGCTTGCCTGGCCTGCCTGGCAAAAAAGCAGAGAGGGTGACATACACCTCGAGCTCTCTACTTCTGACCAAGCGGATTTGGATTTAACTATTTAAATTTTATTTTTAATCGGTATTTGCGTTACTTGTACTACAATCACTTTTGTTTTTTAGGAATGAAGATGGAAGCTTACGACTGCCGAATGAACATTTGTCCACTTTGGAATCAGATCACTTGCACCACCTTGGTTTTGGCAGGGACAGCCACAATCTTCCGGAAATTTTTGGAGATGTCAAAGTTAGTTAAGTATAGCTTTGTTTTTCTTCTTAACGAACTAAAAAAAGGGAAAGATTCGTTTCTTTTTCGTATTTTTCCCGATTACCCAAGCACGCGTGGATGAGTTTGAAATATTCTTATAATATTTTATATTCGGTTTTTGAGGGAACATTCTTTTTAAATTAAGGGAACTCTTTAAAATAGGCGCACTTGCAGGTTATTTGGGTATTTCTAAATTTGTTTTCTGTTGATAGGAAATGGCTATGCCAAAGACAATGCGGTCAAAATAAGAAAACAATGTTACGGCCAGGAAAACTGAAGTCATTATTTAAATTTTAGAGCGTTTGATTTATCATATTCTGCGAATTATTATAGATACACTAATTTTATTGCGTGTCTTTGCGTTTAAGACTTTTTTCTCTCATCTATGGAAAATACTTGAGCGACCAGGATAAGCAATATGGCCTTGAGGACTCTGAAACATAACAGAAATAAATTTCATAGTTAATCACGAGGTTACAGAGACGATACATTTCTATGGGTATTGAATGAAACGATGTAGTTTTGGTGATGTACATAGTTGTTTTAAGATTATTTATTTCATATTATAACAAGTCATTCAAAAGAAATATGTACCTACATGTCCAGAACTATTTAAGCTAGACCGTGTTTAAAAATGGGGTGATCAACACAATACCAACACTGCACAAGCAAAGCCAATAGGTAGACAGTCCCGACTGTCTGCGTCTGTCTGTGTTGACTGCGTGTCAGTCTGAATTTCGGTTTTTACATCGTTTACCAATACAATTCAAATCAATCTTTCAATAATTCATTCTTCTTCATCATTACCCTTTTTCAAGGCGTCCTTTTTTATGATAATGGACACAAACAAGCAGGCTTTTTTCCTGATAGTAAGAAATTTACGCCGCCTGGAGACACCAAAGGTGGTAATGGTGCGTTGTCAACCTGAGATCGAGATGGTAGGCTTTAGGCAAAAGTGAGTTTACATTCTACCTTATTCTCAGTACCGGAACATGACAACGGCTAACATTGGACGTTATGGTGCAGGAATAGGTAAGGCGAATATACCGATCCGGGCGACTCGCTGTGAAACTTTGCCACCTATTAGGATGTCACGGTGTTAGTGACGGTAAGCCTATGCACGCCTTTTACGAGCTGCCTGATAGGAAGGCAGATGGTCTACTGTGCAAATGAGCCCGGACCAACACGGAGGAAGTTCAAGTCAATCTTTCAATAATTCCTCCTTCTTTATCATTGTCCTTTTGTCAAAGGATCCTTTTTTGTTTGTTTCAATATTTAAATATTTTTTCCAGTTCGTGGCCATGGGTGGCACTAAGCACAGAATGAAAGAATTTGCGCGATACATGAGTCAAGTTTTGAAGATACCCAGTGACTTGGTGAACATGACGAAGAGCTCACACAGATACGCCATGTATAAAGTAGGTCCAGTACTTTCTGTTAGTGTAAGTATATTTTGTGATATTTAATTTAGCACAACAAATTTTAAATTGAACCATACCCTCTGCTCATCGGAGTAAGAAATTATACTCAATGCACTTTATAGTTTCGATCCCTAGGCGCCTCTACCGATAACAAGCCAACAAACTAGCTAACGTTTATGTTTTTTAATAATATTTTTCATTTTTTTGAAGTGAAAACTACTTTGGCGGCGTTGCGCACTTTTTTTTGGAATGGGTAAAAACTTCTAAACTCGCGTCAGGACACGTGACCTGATCGAGAATTCGTAAGACGGCGCAGCGCGCTTGCGCGAATGTTCGTGTTGTCATGTTTGTGTGCGATAGTACAATAAATGAATATTGTATTCTACCACATAAACGATAGCATTTCGTATTGATAATCAAAGCAATTCGTGCAAAATTATTCCCTAACCTTTCCAAAATATCAAAAATGCACAACGTTAATATGCAAGTTTTCACTTCTGCCGGCACTCCCGGAGTGCAACCCGTCGTTTTGTTTTACATGCAAACATAATAAATCTAAAAAATATAAAGCATTGATAACACCTGTTTCCGCAGTTTCTATCACGTGTCTTCCTGATTAATAGAATAACCTTTGATAGAATACAACGTTACTATAACGTGCGTTTTAATTGGTAAATAATTATTAAAATAGGTAAGCATTTAAAAAAATATATCAACTACATGATGACTTTTTTTTCTTTTTTAAATAGCCCCAAAAAGAGGAGGTTAATCATTCGACTGAATGTTTTTTTTAAGTTTGTTACGTGATTACTCGGCTTATGGTTCTTTTTTGAGAAGGTATGTCATGATTCCAAGGTGGTCCATATTTTTATAAACATACTTGTTGATGTATGAATTCTAATGTCTATTTAAGTTCTAATTCGTAACAGTAAGATCCGAGAAAGTGAGGGATTGAAAGAAAGTGTTTGTAATAAAATGACAAAGGGAATCCGCAAGTTCGGACATGTAGAAAGAATGACAGATGAAAAATTGACAATACAATGCGAATGTGGTTAGATGTAGGTACCCGGGGTGACCAGGTGACCAGGTGAGGTCAAATCGCTCGGGTGTCATCAAGAGTCTCCGAAACCGTCGTGTTTGTATGAAAAGGATAATGAAGGTGAAGGAAGTCAGGTAGGGCTGCCAAGATCGTGAGATTTGACACCCAATACTCTCTGCCTACCGCGAAAGGGACTTGGCGTAAGATGACTGTATATATGTATGTGAATTCTGATGTACCTCGACGACATCATGACACGGTCGGATGACGTGAATCATCTCGAAATCAGCTATCATAAAAAAAAGATCAAATTGCGACTTGGTAGTTAAATTACAATCGCTTTTTTGCGTGCCTCGCTTTAATTAAGTAATATAAAAAGTATAACAATCTTAATATCTCTCGTGTCACAATGTTTGTCCTCAATGGTCTCCTAAACCACTTAACCGATTATAATAAAATTCGCACACCATGTGCAGTTCGATCCAACTTGAGAGATAAATTAGCTTATATCTCAATTTATGGTAAAAAAATACCATCCGACCGAAGCCAGAACGGGCAGCTAGTCTTGTATAAATTATATGTTTCTTTTTAGAATACACTTAGACACTTACTTATACACTTTACTATCAGACATGTTGTAACAAACGTGCTTATACTTTTGTACCTACTAATAACCGTGAACATAGTACCTTGACTACCTTGACCGTGAACATAGTATTTCTGCGATGACTTGATGACTTATTTGAATCAGTGCCACATTTACAAGTTCTCTACCATACCATGAAAATTTATACATTACTAGTTGTTACCCGCGGCTTTGCCCGCTTTTAATTGAGATGAAAGCTATCCTATCTTTCAAGTTGGACCAAACTCCATACGGTGTGTAAATTTTAGTAAAATCGCTTATGTAGTTTAGGAGTCCATCGCGGACAAACAACGTGACACGTAATTTATATATATTAGTGGTCGCCCGTTGGTCGAAATTCGACCATAATAAATTTTAACACCTTGTTGATAAGGATGCCATCTTCATTTTTCAAGACCAACTACTATGTTTCCAAACTTTTTAGTGCGCCATCTGTAATCTTTTATCGTTATCATAAATATATTAGTTTGTGTGTGTCAATTGCATAGTAGAGTGGGTAATGTTTTATTTATTGATTTAATGTACTTTATAAGCATTATTATTGAAAAAAATATTAGCTATCGGCACTTCTCCTACACATAAACTATAAGTGTGCCAAATTTTATGCTCCTACGTCCGCGCGATTTTCGTAAAAAGGGGTCCAAAGTTTTGGCATCACGTATACGTATATAAATTAAGATTATAATCTTGAAGTAAATGATATAAAATTATTTTTCAGCACGGCATCGGAATACCTTCAATGACAATATTATTACAAGAACTAGTCAAAATGCTGTGGTACGCAAAGGCGAAAGACCCGATATTTTTCAGACTGGGATCTAGCGGTGGGTTGAACATCCCACCTGGATCTGTTGTCATATCGAAGTGGGGTCTAAGCGGGACTTTGGAGAAATCATATGACATTGTGAGTTTTTATTGTACTGTTTTAAATTAAGATTAAATACAGAAGATCCGTGATCCGAAGATTAATCGTGGCATACCTGGCAATCCAGATTAACAACAGGCAAACCAACTTCTGCAAATTTGTATTATACCTACTTTAAATCGGGATTAAATCTTAAGATTGCACCAATAAATGTAATTTTCTGATATACCAAATTTGCTATAAAACCGGCTTCACTCTATTATCTGTTCGGTGTAGATTGACCTAACTTTGAATCTTAGACTATAAGTCTTTAACAAAAAATATGTTTGTGTGAAAATTTTCTGTAAGAGATAATCCCAGCAGTAGACTTGAAAAGTACCATCAAATAAGCCCAAACACACACACATGCACAATATATGGTCTGGATGAGCACCTTTCGTCTAAATAAGCCTTATCCAGATATTAGCTCCTTGTATAGACTGCCTCGTTGGTCGAGAGGTTAGCGTAGGTACTTGCCTTACCACGAGGCTAGGATTCGATTCCCAATGGGAGCAGACATTTGTGAGATGAACATTTAGGTGTCTGCATTTCCGGATCAGCAACTCGAAATCTCTGCCGTTAAGTTCAAAGATTAATAGAATATATGAAAGCAAAATATATAACCAAAAACATTTTAAGATGCTCAACGTACGTGACCGTATCACGTACGAAATGGCCTATTTTGTTTTGTTAAAGGAATACGACACACGAATGCGAAACAATGTACAAGTGGGACATGTTTTAGATCTTGTCCACAAAGGGCGTTTTACGTGCGTATCCACTTGTCCAATACTTGACCAAAATTCGCACTCCTTAAATGTTTGAAATGAAACTACAAGGGTATGTCGGTGAAACTGTAATTTCCAGAGCAACAAACAAATCAAGTAATCCCTTTATATATTATGAGACAAATCAAATGCTGTCGCGATTCATTTCAGCACAGTGAGATCTATGACTATTACGAGTATATAAGATCTAAACACCACTCGTGAGTGGAAATTAACACTGCGTCCAGATACCGCAATTTTTTTCGTGTACGCAGAGAGAATCTACGTGCTCTTCTATCGGCACAGAATCATATATCTCTCTATTCTATCTCATTCAGGGCATACAGGCGAAACAAAGAATATAAATAATGTTTAGCAAGAGCGGTGAAACAAGCTCATCGTATTTTATTATCCTGCTAATATTTAAATACGAAAGTTTTTATTTTTGTTTGTTCATTTGTTACTCCTTTACGCAAAAGCTGCTGAACAGATTTTCATGAAATTTGGCACACACATAAATGGTAACACGGGTTAACACATATGTTAGTTTTTATCCCGAAAAATTTTCTAGAGAGACCATTAACCACGCGGGCAATGCAATGGAAACAGCTAGTTTCTCATAAATTACAAAAAATATCTTTTTCAGCCCGTGATGGGTAAACTGCAGAAGTTGCCATCATTATTTGACCAGAGGCTTGCTGAAGAACTTTTATCAATGTCATCAGATAAAGATAACTTTAACACCTACAGTGGTGGTACCATGGCAGCTGATGACTTTTACAGAGGTAATGTTTATGAAAAAGTATATTCACGCCCGTATTGCCAAAGACGTATGCGGAGGTACAGACAAGATACCTACGATTCGGAACTCGGATATTCGAAAGGAACTTTGTCCCACAATGGCAATTGCAAACCTAGCGCCTAATGGGCAAGGTCGTTTTATTTCAAAACTGTAAAACACTGTTTTAGTTGCCCGACTCGGGAATCAAACCAGAGACCTCATGTGAACTTCTCAAATGAAAAGTCAATACCAACACCGGCTCACTAGACCACATAGGCAACAATTCACATAGCGGCTGTAAACTCTGGTCGAGACAGGACGCTGAAGGGCGAGTGCAAAAATGTAGGTGGTATAACTCGCTAGCTGTCTTATGTCTATCCTGAGTCCATGATCATTCCAATTTAACACGTCTCGGCTGCTATTAATGCGATTTAAGCTGTTTTCCTAGATTAATATGTTCTGTGTCATATTTCTTTGACGGAAAAAATATTGGAAAACATTTCCAATATTTTTTCCGTCAAAGAAATTTAAAATATTTTTTTTATGTGCTTGACTATTTCTTTTTAGTGGAAATCCATTAGATTTGGGAACCTGAACAAAAAGAGCGTACTCATTCATTAAGGGTCGGCTACTTATCTGTGTCGTATTATTAAAAAACCGAAATTCAGACTTATGTATACCCATTGTTGCCAGGTCAAGCGCGACTGGACGGTCCTTTCTGCGACTACACCAAGGAAGACAAAATGAAGTTCTTGCAGACGTTATCTGACATGGGGGTTGTGAACATAGAGATGGAGGCAACTGCTTTGGCGGCACTGACGCGGAGGATTGGTGTGAGGTGCGGGGAAGTTTGTGTCACCTTCGTTAACAGGTTTCATGGTGATCAGGTGAGGATTTTGAATAGTATAACTATCTGTCTTTCTTTCTTCAAATCTTTATAGTACACAAAAAAGTCAAAAAACAATTAAAATTGTAAAATTATACAAAAGGCTTATCTCTAAACGAGATTTCTTCCAGCAACCCCAAAATAAACAGAATGCATTAAAGAAATCTAGAACATACAGGGCAAAATACAAAAAAACATACACTAAATTACTAATCATGACTAAAGTGCCAACGTGCTTATTAATTATTTCTTATTCATATATTCTCTAGTTTTTTTTATAGAAGATGAGACAAACTTACTATTTAATTATTTAGTAATTAACGCCGCTCACAGCACCAGGATAAGCGTAGCTGACCTTGAAAGATCGAGTATGCTCTGTTTTCGGGGGTTTCTAAGTCATATCCGTTTCGAAATAACGACACTTGTTCTTGCAAAGGTATTGTTCGAAGTAGCACAGTAGAAGTTCGCCGCTCATAGCGATGGGTATGGGTAAACTTTAAACCACGCTTAATACCCAAAGAAATAACTTAGCGGAGGGGATCAAACTAAACAATTGTTTGAAACTTTCCCATGATCGATGCATTAAACGACACTAAGTGAACCAATGTCTTTAGGTACCTAAAGTTGGCAAAATGGAAGTTTCGGATTTAGCTTTCTTTTTTTCCAATCATTCAAGTTAAAAACGGGCATTGACCTTTGAGTGCAAAACAAGGCGTATCAACATTTCTTGAATAGTTTTAAAAATTAAGAAGTATTTTTTACACATTTAAGATTTCACTCGCAGTGATTGTGTTAATTCCTATAAATATTCTATGCATATCATTAGTGAAAAAATAATAACTAATCAATCACTAAAATTTGATAACTATTGAATAAATATAAAATTAGACAGAAAGGTAGTATAACATACACGACATGTTAGCTAACAATGATTAGAACTTCATAATGTTCATAATGTGGCAGAATATTTACAAGAAAAATCTTCCCGATAAGAATGTCTACCTCTCTACAATACCTGTTGCTACGCCTGGACAAGGTGCATAATAATTATGTATTTAATGATTATGTAATGCAACAAAATATAAATAAATAAATAAATAAATAAATAAATAAATAATAATGTCAATGAACTAATCAGAACTAATAACGAAATAAGGCTCAATCTGTGTCACTACTCATATCGTCAGAAAAACAGGTTTGACATCACTGGGTGAACTCAACGCTCACCCTACCTTCTACTTCGAATTCGGGTTCAGTGTGCTGAGTGTGAGTTTCGCACGAATTTACTTTACTATCGCGTTTGCGTTTGGACGATCCAAATGTATGGAATAAATTAGTTGCTTCGACTGTCCGCTAGAGGCGCTAATAATAACTCCATACATCAAGGTCGTTAAACGTAAACGCGATAGTAAAGTAAATCATTTCAAAAACTCACACTAGGCACACTGATATAGGCAGCAAACGCGGACTTCATAGTAATATTTGTAAGAAAAACTACGCATTTGGATTTGTTTGGCACTAACGTAATATTAAGGGTCAATAATCGTTTTTTGCTGTGCATTTGGAAGAGACACCATAAACTCTTATTCCGGATTTTTAAGCATCATAAGTCTGCTTTATTCGATACTTCAAATATGAATTTAATGCCGAACATATTTCTGTGAAAATAGGATTATTTCTAGTTTGAAGAGTGACTTCTATTTCAGCCACTGGACCACCATGTAATATTTTTGTATCTATAGACCATGATGGTAACATACCATAAGGAGACCAGTGATGAAGCAACGAACAAGCACTAGGCCATGACGAGAACTAGGCACTGGAATCAAGCACTCTCATAACACTTTTATTGTTAAGAGACGACTGTGGCCTATAGGCAGGATTATACAAGGTGTTGGATTCCCTCCGAGGCAAGATGAAAAATAAGGTTAAGGGTTATCAATACTTTTATACAAAGGTTGTGGTTTTAATACTTAATTCATAATTTCAGTTGGAAGCTTCAAAATCAGTTTTGGAAGAATGGCAGACCAGACCCATGGTTCTACTAGGCCGATACATTTCCAAGTATTACGAGAATATGACAACTAATGGATTCCATTGAAATAAAATTTTTCAATAGCAGTTTGGATTTAGTGAAAATTCGATTAAACATATTAAACGTAAAGATATGAATGTTGTAAAAGGCAATAAATTTCTTTGAACTTATTTATTTTATTTATTTCTGAATAATTTTTTCAGGAATGTAATTCCTAATATTACAAAGCTAAAAAATAAAATAAATATCTCTGGACAAGTTACACAAAAATTGAAACCTAAAGTAAGCAAATTAAATGCTAATGTTGTGGGTGTCAGTCAACGACTCTAATACACATAAATACTTAAATAGATACCTTAATAAATTTAATATATATTTTATAATTTAAATAATTTAATATATAATACCCATACCCGGAAATGCAGACATCTAAATTACAATCACATAAATGCCCGCCCCCGTCGGGAATCGAAACTGAGCCTCGCGGTAGTTATAGCGTAGTTAAGCATGTACGCTAACTACTAGACCATCGAGGCGGTCGAAACCTGCACGTAAGTAGTTATAGTTTGTGGTGCAAGGGTGGGCTTTCTCATATCCTTTTTTAAACTGTGTATAATTTTTAAAATAAAGTTGTAATTTGCTTATTTTTAAACAAAGAAACACTTGTACTGTTTTACGTACTTAGTTTAAGTACCTACTCTCAGTTTAAGTTTTAGCTCTGATGATGCTGTATAAGCGAAACAGATAAGCTATTTACAAAGTAATAAATTATAAATGATACGTAAAACAGTACAAGTGTTTCTTTGTTTAAAAAAAATAATATTTGGAAGTTTTACCAAGCGCCGACGATAGAAAATATCAAATATGTAATTTTCTTAGTTTTTGGTATAAGCGTTAACATCTGCCATCAGTCAAGTTTAAGTGAACAAAATTATCCGTTTTAGTAAAGTCAAACTTAAATAAAAATAATTTTGAATAAATACTAGTTATTAGTCGTCACAAAAACTCGTGTCATAGCCTTGGATGAAGCGGTGGCCTCCTTACTTAATCTCGTGTAGTGAACTTTGCCGGCACTTTTACACTTCAGCTGTACACTTATACAAAATGTCACCAAAATGAACCAAATTTACTTAATGGATAGACGAAATTCAATAATTGTGTAAAAACTGCGACCATCTTTTCTTTCGAAATCACTAACCGTTTGCCAGTGGCTTCGTTAGCGTAAAACAGTTACGATTTTTTTTACAAACGTTGGAGTGATTTATAAAAAAAGAGCTATGTTTAAGCTCAAATCAAATTTTATTAAAATCGTTTCAATGGTTAAGCTATAAAAATTGATCAGACAGGCAGGGAGACAGACAGTCAGACTTTCGCATTGTATTAAGGAAGTATGGATTTGTTGACAGATTGGCAAGAAGAGATTGGTAGGTAATAAATCTCAAAAATTTTAATCAGTCAGTATGACTTATTTAATGCGCTCTTTGATAGTGCTTAAAAATCAAAAGAAACGAAGAAAAGGTTTTGATCTCGGTCCCGTTTATCCTTTTGAACTTGTTCAAATACTAATCTTGGTCTTAATCTCTTAAAATATTCGTAGTTTTGGTTTTAATTCTGCAAGCCTTTTGTCTTGATCTTACTTAAGACACTGGCGGGCCGGATAAGACAAAACTTAAACTAATTTTGCTATATTTAGGTATAACTCGAAATTTAAACAAATTAAAATGGACGTGTAATTATTTGTACCATGATAAGTTATAATAACTCACATACACCCATATTTACTTATAAATATTAAATATATTAAGTTATGTTATATACCTAAGTAAAAGTTTCATTTTTATTTAAATTGTGTTTAATTTATATATTTTAATAAATTGTTAATCGATAGTAAAATTAAGACAGTCAAATATAAATAATGTTATGTTATAATAATAAAAATAACATTACATTTCTATACATTTCTTCTATTTATAATTCAAATATATTATTATTTCGAACAGAAGTGGAACAACTTTTGTATGCGTACCCACATACTAACTATTGTGAATATAAACAGGGTCAAATTTAGACTTTGCCAGTAGTTTTTGAACTATGTAACTATTATTTTTTATTGTATTTTATCGTTTTATGATGTAAAACTATTTAAACTGTGAAGTTCTACATTCGCACAAACCCCTTTAAGGGGCCATATACGCTAAAATATGTCAGCAGTTTACTGTTATTTTCATACCGAGCAATCATGGATCTTGCTGTCAAAAATAAACAAGATTAACATGAATATCGCCAAGCTTCTTGTCGCGGCTTTACTAGACTAGTGTTTCCAAAACACGATTAATTTCACTTTGATCGATAGAAAAAAAACAAAAAGTTAACCCTTTTTTGAAAGCTTTTGCTTTCTGTCTACTTCAATTGAGAAAATATCGACACCAGATTTAACATAAACATAGATTAGTAGGTACTATACCTAAAAGATAAGTGTTTCAGTTGTTATACTTTTTTTCAAATTTTATTTTATAGTGTCAAAAATAGTGATTTGTCGCTTAAGACGTTTACTTTAGAGCGCCACTGTTCATAGTAATCATGGAACGGGGGAGCGCGGTGATTGGCTCTTCTGGCTGACTGAGTATGGGGCCTTAAGTTTATGAATGTAGGAAAAAATTGTTATTATTATGTATCTTAATAAATAAATTAAAAAAATATATTTTATCACTATACACTCGTCTGCTTAAAGGAAAGGAGGATGTAACTGTGGTTATATTTATAGCATATGAACAGACTTTTCATCTGGGATCTGGGTTCTTAGTTTTGAACAAATCAAACTTCAGTGAAATACTTATTTGAAGATTCTAGAATCTAGAGTTTGAAGAATTTCTCGCAATCACTGGACAAAAGTGTTTTGTAATGTTGCATTGCCAATCTGAATCTTGGGTGTTAAGTCTTTTTTAGGCTCTCCTGATGGTAAGTGACAATACAATAGATTTTATAGGTCGACTTAATGAATGAAATGGCCGGCAGAATTCTAATTCATTTTTGCGACATTCATTTACCACGAAATATCATTTGCTTTACGTACTCCGCTGTCACTACATAGTATAAAACAAAGTCGCTTCGTATGTCCCTATGTCCCTTTGTATGTTTATATCTTTAAAACGCAACGGATTTTGATGCGGTTTTTTTAATAGCTAAAGCGATTTAAGAGGAAGGTTTATATGTATGTTTCATAACCTTGCGAAGCCGGGGCGGGCCGCTAGTTATTGATAAAAGTAAAAAAGTAAGTATCTTCACGCTCATATCTCCGAAGAGGCAGGCAGAGGCAATACCAGGGTACCCAAGACTAGCCCAAGACACTAAGTCTCACCCCTAGTCAGGTGACAATCCCGAGCAACATTTTTTTAGAAAAATGCAAAAACCACATATTATTTTTGAACCCGGGAATCGAACCTGGGACCTGGGACCACCATGGATAGTCTAAGTAAGTGATTGATCATCAAAAGATAAGACAACACAAACGTTTTTTTAACTAAGTACATAGTACACAGTACTTTTTAATTTATGATATCTTTTTAAAAAACAAAGTTGTATCTGTCAAATACATAATTTTTTTAATTTTTTGTTTTCAGAGGATGTTTCGGTCTATGAATTTTAAATGTTTAAGTTTAAGGTTCGTTTAGTTTTACTTGTATAACCATTACACTACAATCAGTATAAAATTATGTTCAGGTTTA
>NJDD01000610.1:388043-398140 GCA_002245505.1 Calephelis nemesis
ATGTATTGACGTAAATGGACGCTATTTTGAAAAGTTATAATAAAACTAATAACTTGCTAGAATGCTTAGTTTTTGATTTTCTAAGAACTTTCAGTTTGACCCTCGTATCTCTTACCATCAGGGACCTGCGTTCTTGTTCGCTGCATTTTGCCATAAAATCCTCAAGCTGTCAACGCACCAGCACCACTTTCGTTAAATAGGCACAAATGTAAGGTTTGTACCCTAATTACACCCTTGACTAAGTATCTTCAAATGTATATTCCCTTAGAGGTACAAGCATGGCGTACACGTTTAGCCGAAGGTACAATGAGATAGTAGGTAAGCCTATTACCAACTGGGCACTTTTCAAAGCCCGGTCACCAATGTTTTTATTACAAAAAGAATTATCTTCACGCCCATGTCCCCGACTAGGCAGACAGAGGTACACCCAGGGCATCCACAACTAGCCGAAGACACTAAGTCCCACAGCAGGATAAGTGGCAAGCCTGTCACCAAAAAGGGCGCACATCCAATCCCGAGCAATTTTTTTTTTAAATTGAAGAAATCATCTTTTCTTTTTGTTGCCCAACGGAAATCGAAATCCGGACTTTATGAAGTCAAGTATGTTACTTGATCTAGGATTTTCACCTAGAACCTTATGTCATCAAAGTCAACAATGGACCACAATACCTCATAGGCGATTTAAATCGATCAATCGGTCTAATAATTATTAGACCGATCCATCGATTTAAATTAATTTTACGTATATAATTATCTAATCCAGACTTATCTTCTAAGTACGCTCAACAGAAATTGACATCGGTTAATAAGATTAATGGCTTAAAGGGTTTAGCTAAAGTTAAGGTCGGGGTCAGAAGAGTTCAATTTATTACATGAAATATACTGCCTCTTGCAATAAACAATGTATGTCCATTTGAGTAACCGTAAAACCGATTTTGATGAGACTCTCATTGACGAAAGCTGATGTTACATAGAAGTAATTAAGGCTTAAGAAGGCTTATTTTTAACCAACTTCGATAAATGGATGTTGTTATATGTTCGACTCCTATATGATGTATTCGATTAATGTATCGATTTCCCCGCCATTTCTATACAGATTTTAAAATTGTTTTTGTATTTGAAAGAGTGCATTTTCGAGGGGGTCGTATTGCCAACAAGTCTGGAACCGATACTGCTACTTTCAGGGAAATTAAGGAAATAGTATTTTTTTGTACGTAGAAGACTTTCTTATAGAAATAGAAGTCGGTTTTTAAAGTTTTACTGCGTTAAAATTATAATCCTCTGTCGGTTACGCTCTATCGGTTTCCGTGAGAGTACGAAACAGTTACAAATGCGAGCTACGCCTCTCCTTGAACACATTACAATTAAAGTGGCTAAGTGCGAATCGGAGTCGCCCTTGAGGTATTCCGTAGTAACAAGCATAAATTAAATAATATGTATATTGAAAGTAACACAGATAATAACATTTAATTAGGTTTTACAAAATATTATTAACATTTTTCACCAACAAAACATAACTTTGTTTTTATAGTATTTGTAAAAATTACAGTCATATTTGTGGCTTTGAAAATGTGACATATCTTAAGCATTGCTGTCTAAGTACTTATATCCTATTCAATACACTTTTTGTTGAGACCTGCAAAACATCATCACTCCACAGTATAAAACAAAGTCGCAAACAAATGCAGTTTTTAATAGATAAAGTTAAAAAAAAATTACATGTATATTTCATAACCGTGCAAGCCGGGACGGCCGCTAGTATTTTTACATTTTCCATTCTCTTTAAAATACCTAATTACTTATTTGTATTTTATACGTGCCTATCCAGTTTTAACTGTTTACTTTATATACTTGGGAAATAAAGTGTCTATGACATATGGACGGACAGACAGACGGACAAGTCGAATTTACAATGTTTCTGTTTTATGCTTTTCAGCTACGGAACCCAAAAAACAGACCGCTAAGTTGTTAATTTAGCGGTCTATTTTTCACAATCACAATATAATTAAACTACACAATTATTTTGTCGTAAGCAAGTTAGTCATATTAAAATTGCCTTCACTCTTTTACGTGTAACTTTTTTGTAATGATAATTATTTTAAGTAATTGCCTCTATGGTCTAGCGGTCCAGCGTCGAACCTTGGAGGCCCAGGTTCGATTCCCGGGTCGGGCAACAGGAAGAGAAATTTGTATTTTCAATTTTCTACTATAAANNNNTGGATATGTTGCCTTTTGGCGATAGGATTGCCACCTATCACATTGTGGGACTTAGTGTCTTCGGCTATTTGTGGTTGCCCTAGTTGTACCTCTGCCTACTTCTCCGGGGATATTGGGATAAATATACTTATTTACTTACTTGTATTTTAAGTAAGTTATTACAAAATATTTATAATTTTTTATCAATAAATATAAAATTAAAAATATTAATTTTGTTATTTTAAATGTCAATTTGGATTTTCCTAGATCTTACTCCAGGATTTTTAGTATTATAAAATTCCATTTATTGTTTTAATGTTGTTTTATGTTTATTTTAATAGGGAGGTTAGTCATTCCGACTATTGGTGTGTGTGACTCTGAGTCGATAAAGGAAGTAAAACTTGGTTCCAAAGTACACATTGCGAGGATTTGGTTAGTGGTATACCTTAGTGATTTGAATTCGTTGATTTTGTTCAGTGCTTGTAATGAAGGTAACTAATACGATGAAAATGATTTTGTCTTGAAGTTAGTGTGAATGGTCCATATTGCTTCTGTGCAGAATAGACCATCTGTCTTCCTTACCAGACAGCTTGTAAAAGGCGAACATAGGTTTACCGTCACTAACACCGAGACATCTGTCTAGGTGGTGGAGTTTCTTAGCGACTTACCCGGATTGGCACCACCGCCCTACCAATTCCTGCTGCCATAACGTCATGACGTGTTCAAGTTCGAAGGGTTAGTTAGCCGGTAAATTTGCTTTTGCTCGAGGCCTCACATCCTGGCTTTACGTTGGCAACGCACCATTACCACCTTCAGTGTCTCTAGGCGGCGTGAATTACTTATCATCAGGAAATCTGTATGCTTGTTTGCCTTTTAATATCATAAAAAAATCTTGAACCGAAGAAAAGAGATAATGGTATTTCATTGACCAAGTAGAACACTAGCACGTAACCACTTTTAATCATACTTAAAAGGTCATGCCCGTTCTGGTGACCTGTTTGTAAGAGCAGACATTGTACTCCATTTGTACATACTTAATGTTATGTAAGAGAAAAGACTCTGGCATACGACTCGCCTCTAGCGGCCAATATTGTGAAATAAATCTTTGAAGATTGAAGTTGCGACTTGCAGACGATTTTTGACTTGGTCCATTTTTAAAAATGCATTCGTTGTCGAATAGAAATATTAACGATTAACAATTTGCAGAAATTTTGCCAGTGTAGCTTCTTTGCTATTAAAGTGGTTTTGAAGTACCTTACAAGTTTTACTGCCAATTTCAATTACCTATCTCAGATAAGAGATAGAGTCACGTTAGATTAGTAGAGTGACAACCTAAGTTATTTTTCAATTAATGAACAAAACAATAATCCTAGGCGTCTTCATATTAATATAAATATAAAAAAACCCGGTTTTGTTTGCTGTGGTCTAGCGGTTCAATTGTTGGACTTGACTGCATGAGGTCCCGGGTTTGAATCCCGGGTCGGGCAACATCAAAAATTAGAAAATGTATATTTATAATCAAAAGTTACGCTGACCGGAATTGGATACGTGACTGGTTGACGATAGGCTTGCCACCTATCACATTGTGGGACATAGTGTCTTCGGCTAGTTGTGGGTTGTTTTGTGGTTGTGCCTCTGTCTCTGATTATCCACTACGACGAACACTGGTTATCTTATGGTGCTTGTAATAAGTACTACGGTTGAACTGATCCGAGTCATGGCCAAATTCTGACACCAAAAACCAGATTTTTAAAAGGTGAGTAGCAAGAAAGAGCTATCCTATGTTCGTCGAAAGAGCTCGGGAACATCAGGAAATATACATACATAAATTGACACTGACTATCTGTAAATATACCGAATTCCATAGTAACGCCGTCAACACTTGAGACGTAATTAGAATTAAGAGACATCTAAATCTTTTACATATAACATTTAACAGGTATTAGTAGGTAAATCAACAAATAGAAAATTGGGAAAGAAATAATGTTGCTCGTGATTGGAAATGTGCCCCGTTGGCGGTAGGCTTGCCACCTATCACATTGTGGGATTTAGGGTCTTCGGGTAGTCGTGGGTGCCATGGTTATGCCTCTGCCTACTTCTTTGGGGATATGGGCGTGAAGATACTTTTTTTTGTAGGTATTATTAGAAATTGAAACTGTTGATCAACAATCCATTGGTACGTATAGAAATGAAACCCCCATTACCCTTGGCCATCGCATCATGCCTAAGGGCAATTTTGCATTATTTATTCTGTTGTGATTATTTATTACATTATTTTGTTATGTTAGTTATTGTTAGATGAAGTTTCTTATGAGTAGAATAATTAGGAAAATTGAAGAGAAAATAGGGAAAGCAATACTTTATTTTTTTACATACAGACTATTAGTAACTGTCAATGCGAAGCGAAACCAAGCTCGTCGGCCAAGCTAGTCATGTATAAATAAGCATTAGTTAATAAGATTACTAATGCTGTGACAAAGACCTTTAAGGGTGGCAAAAGGAAGAGGAAAGCAATTCTGTAAATAAATCCAGTCCGATGATCAAAGAAAGTCACTTCGTCCTGAATAAATAAAGACAAGACTTTTATATTTTGTAATATAATACCTCAAAAAGGTTTCTTTGAACAATCAGTTGTCTAAGGTCTGGTTATACGTTAATATCGTTTGTAAAATTTCCTTAGACAAATAATGATATTTTTATTCAATTTAATGAAAGTCGAAAAACCTTGTTTTTGGGGAAAATTCAAGCTAATCCACAATCAGTTTGAAAATTAGATAATTACTATTATATTAAGAATGGAATGAATGAATGGAATGGAAGGAATGTAAGAATGTGCCTATTCTGTACCTCTACAGCAGCGGTCGGCAACCTTTTCACAAGCGAGGGCCACAAGGAGGCAAAATAAACTAAAGGTGGGCCACACTTGTGGTATTGACCCTAGAAGCCAAATATACCTACGCCAAATTGATCACATCCTATAGAAAAAATTAAAATGGGCGGAGAGAAACGCGTTCTTAAGGCTGAATCTACACTATACGCCGTATATGATACGGTCAAGTGTGGAACGTTCATGAATTTATTTTGATATTTATAACTTATTTACAAAACATTGACGGGCCGCAAGTAAGACGTCGGCGGACCGCAAGAAGCCCGCGTTCTGCGGATTGACGACCACTGCTCTAGGGAAGCCATTAAGGCAATGACGCTCACGGTCACTAGCACCGTGACATCTGACTAGGTGATAGAGTTTCGCAGCGACTCGCCCGGTTTGGTACCACCGCCTTACCTATTCCTGCCGCCGTAACGTCATGACGTGTTCCGGTTCGTAGGGTAAGGTAGCCGGGAAACTTACTTTTGCTCGAGGCCTAACATCCCGGCGTCAGGTTGGCAACGCACCAATACCACCTGTGGTGTCTCTAAGCGGCGTGGATTTCTTAACATCAGGAAATCTGTCTGCTTGTTTGACTTCCAATATCCTAAAAATAATGAATAAACATTAATAAACAAGTATACAAATAAATAAATATCTCTGGTTTAATTAAACAATTTGAATCTAACCCTAAAGTAAGCAAATTATGTGCTTGTGTAGTGGTCGTCAGCGATACTAATACATATAAATACTTAAACACATATCAGAATAAATTTAATAAACATCCAGATCGGGTGCAGACATCTAAATGCCTGCACCCGTTGGAAATCGAACCCGGCCCTCGCAGATAGTAGGTGGAGGTAGGTGTTTACGATAGCCGCTCGAGCAATGAGGCGGTTGGGTCTTAATTACTTACACGGTTTTAACATTTGCTGCTAGAACCTTCCTCAAGAAATCTTTCATGAAATCAGTTGCGTGGCTTAGTGGTAGATTTTTAAACAAATCCAAAAAGGAAGAATCCAAAAGAAAAAAGAAGAAGTTTTTACTTTAAGGACGAATTTTGAATTTGAAGGGAGGTACGACAAGTGGTTTAGAGTTGTATTTGGTAACGTTTAGTTTTTTGTGTATAGAGGAATTGCTCACACTGGACGGGCCGCATCGGGGCGTATTGTAGCGCAGTAATCTGCCTAAGTCGCTTTTATTATATAATATGTATGGAGAAGCGCACACAATTTTCGGATTTTCGCAAGATACCCCGTCACTCCGCGCTCAGTCCCCGATGCGGCCTACAGTCACCAAAAAAGAGAGTTAAAACAATAATAATATGAATAGGGTGGTAGTGAGAAACAATAATCCGCCAACTCGAAACGCCGCTGCCCGTAAAAAATGTGCGGTATCCTTTAGACGACGTAGCAATGACATTGGATTTGTTTTTTGTAGTATTATTTCGTTTAAATTATTTTCATTTCGTTGTTATGCATCGAAGAACAAATTATTATGTTATTGTAAAATGCTAAACATTCAAAACCAAACAGTACCCTGTTTGGTTAACCCCGGTATAAAGTTTGGATATTATCACAGGATTGTTCGAGTAACATGGAATTTGCCGTAGAAATGGGGTTCTGTTATCGCCTTAGTAAACAACTTTAATTGGGATTGTTTTGATTTCATTGTAATATGAATATATGTAATTTAGCCTACACAAAATTACCTTAACACCTACATTTAATATATGTTTATATGTTCAGTAGGTACATGTGTTGGTGAATTTCTCATACATTATAAAAAATGGAGGAGTCATGTTGGTTCGGATTCTCTGTGTAGAATTGACTACCTGCAATCATGTCAGGCGAGTCATAAGAGGTGGGCAAAGGCGAAACTGATCATTACCAACAAGACTCACGCTAAGTCCCTTGCGGGGTAGGCAGAGAGTATTGAGTGCCAACTGCCAATCCTCACGATCCTGACAAACATGTCTATTTTCCTTCACATTAATTACCCCTTTCATACAAACACGCCTGTTTCGGAGACCTTGACATCACCCTCGGATAGTATCTGATCTGATCGTGGACTGTCAACCTTGGTCTCCCCGGGTACCTACACTCGTCCACATTCGCATTTTATATCTGCTTTGTCAATCTTTCCTCTGTCATTCTTTCATGGCTATTCTCATTTTAACACCAACACTTTCTTCCAATCCCACTGTTTTTCTGATCTCAATGGTACGAATGCGGTCAGCGAGCATTACGCAACAGATTTTCCATAGTCTCTCATTTCTTTTGCATTTATCTTAATCACATGCTTTTTCTGACATACTCAACTCTCGCTTCCATACAACAACGTATCCTAGTGGATGTCTAGGAAAGAAATCAGTCTTAGTCTTCTCTTCGATTGCCATAAGGCGCTTACAAAAATAATTATATTGATGAATTGACAAGAACCTAATGAAAAAATACAATATATACTTTCAATCAGCTCAGATCCTTGATAAGGGAAGATATACACATAAAATATGAGAAATTTTCAAGGTTAAGACAATCTAAAGAAGCCGTTTCCGAAATAAACAGGAAACTAAGAAGGCAAGATTTAAGAATAATCGTAAATCGTTCAGTTAAATTTTTGTGTTTACATTTAAACGGATTTCTGGGAGGTTTGTAAACACCCTTGAATATGAAAAATGGCACCATTGACGAATGTCACAAAATTAGTGAAGTGCGAAGTTCGCTGGACAAGCTCTATTTATTTGTTTATTACAAAAGAAATCATATCCAGGGCCGGACTTTCCTTTATTTCATTTTATTTTAATTTATTTTTATTTTAAAAGTAAACGAATTGTCACGCGAACTTATCTTATCTTTTAGAGTAGTAATTACTCTAATCTACTAATAGGCCTGATAAGAATCTTAAGTAACCAACTGTCTTTTAACTCGTGCTAAAACTTTTTAAGTAATGTGTTGTAACAAAACCAACCTACTTTGTTTTATAGTAAATTCAATTAATTATCGCCTCTGTGGTCTAGCAAGTTGGTCTTGAGAAATGAAGATGGCGTTCTGATCAAAAAGATATTAAAATTTATTATGGTCAAATTTCGACCAACGGGCGACCACTAGTACAAGTAAATCCGTGGTCTAATCTAGTTTTCTCATATTACACACAGCTTTCATACAAAAAGCTAGATTCGAATACATTTGTACATTTCATAAACTAACATCTAGTGCGATATTACGAAATGTTGGAAGCTCGACTTTCATTATGCACTATTCTGAACATTCCGCAACATTTTTCTGTATTTGTGCCAACAAATAAACTTTGGCGTAAGTGACAACCCCATCACCTGCTACTGCAATATATGAATAAATACTACTTGAATGTGCTTGTGTAGTCTAGTAGTCTGGCGTTTAATTTGTACATCTCGGTCCCGGGTTCGGATCCCGGGCTGAACCCCTCTATTTTTTTTAATTTTCTAAAACGAACAGCGTTGCTCGGGATTGGTTGAGTGCTCGGTTGGCGATTCGCTTGCCGTCTATGACAATATGGGACTTACTATCTTTGGATAGTAGTGGGTATTCTGATTGTACCTCTGACTTCCCTTTCCGGTATACGGGCGTAAAGTTATTTATTACTAAATTACGTTACTAAATAAATTAGCTATAGATAACATTTTGGTTTTTTCTATGGTTAGTGTCATTTTGTCTACAAATGTAAAATAAGGCAAAAGATGAAATTTTTAAAAAGATTTTTATCTTATTACGCCGAAGAAGCATAACTTCTAACGCGTGTACATACATACACACACATTTTTTTTCTTTTCTTTAAATTTAATAGTAGTTTTTAAAAAAATATATAAAATCACAACTAATTATTGCCGTGTGCAATTTCACACAATTAACTACTCTGAATTGAACTTCACACAATTAACTACTCTGAATCGAACTAAATAATGTGGGTAAATTAAAAAAAAGTGTCTTCACGCCCATATTCCCGAAGAGGTAGGCAGAGGCACAACCACCCACCCACGACTAGCCGAAGATACTAAGTCCCACAATGTGATAGGTGGCAAGCCTATCGCCAACCAGGCACATATCCTATCCCGAGCAACATTTTTTTTAATTAGAAAATTGGAAAAACCCAATTTTCTTTTGTTGCCCGACCAGGGATTCGAACCCAGGACCTCATGCAGTCAAGTCCAACAACTGAACCGCTAGACCACAGAGGCGATAATTAATTGAATGATGAGAATGGGTAAATTTGATTTTTATAATTGAATGGATCTGTATTGGGCCCAGTACTTTTCAATCCACCCTCGTACTAATGGTTTCGAATTCCAGGAATCATTCATTCTTATTAGTAAGAAATGTGCTTTCTGTTTTCAAGATATGATTATATCCATATATATACAAAAGTTCATTAACTTTTGTATTAGTACTTGACTGTCAAGCTATCGAAATTGTTGGCATGAATATAGTTGAAGACGTATCAACTTTTTCTGACCTTTCAAGTTCCCCAGGGAGAGAAAAAAGAAATAAAGCAAATCCATAGGTAGAAGACAGTAAGAGATGATATCAAAAACTGTGCTAATTATTACTATTCGTACATTTAAAATACAAACATACCAGATATAAAAAAAACCGGTTCCAGGAGTGCCGGCAGGAGTGAAAACTTGAATATTAACGTTGTGCATTTTTGATATTTTGGAATGGTGAGGCAATAATTTTGCACGAATTGCTGAATTTTCAGTATGAACGTACTATCTTATATGTACTCGTAGTATGTAGTATACAATATTCATTTTTTGAGCTATCATACACAAACATAACAACATGAACATTAGTGCAAGCGCCCTGCGCCGTCTTACGATCTTTCGATGAAGTCACGTGTTCCGACGCGAGTTTAGAAGTTTTTACCCATTCCAAAAAAAGTGCGCAACGCCGCTTAAGAAGTTTTCACTTCAAAAAAACAAATGAAATTATAATGGCGGTCTTATCTCGCAAAAGTTTTGTGTCAAAACCGTATTCCAACAACCAGGAGTTGC
>NJDD01000610.1:418512-437981 GCA_002245505.1 Calephelis nemesis
GGTAACCAATCCGGGCGAGTCGCTGCGAAACTCTACCACCTAGTAGGATCTCACGGTTAGTGTCGGTAAGCCTGTGCTCGCCTGTACGAGCTGCCTGGCAGGAAGGCAGTTGGCGTTGCCAACCTGACGCCATTATGTTACGAATTGAGTTAAACTAAGTTTACAGGATACTTTAATTTCCAAACTGGAACAGATCAACTGATGTTTTGATGGTATCATCCGGACGAGGGAAATTATAACAACTAGCCAAATGTTAGCAACGGTAAACCAATGTTCGTCTTTTACAAGCTGCCTGGCAGGAAGACAGAGGAGTCCGGAAAATAGTATTTTGTTTAGGGCAAAAATAAATAAATAAATATCCCTGTAACACAAATTGAATCTAACCCCAAAGGAAGCAATTTATGTGCTTGGTGTTAGTCAACGATATATACTAATACATAGATATACTTAAATAAATACTAGAATAAATGTAATAAACACCCAGACCCGGAAATGCAGACATCTAAATGTTCATCACACAAATGTCTGCCCCCGTCGGGAATCGAACCCGAGCCTCGCGGTTAGTCGGTGTAGTTAGGCGTGTACGCTAGCTACTCGACCAACGAGGCGGTAAAAAAGATATTACATTTAATACAAATGGAGTTGGATTTTCGTCTGCTATTAATATAGTTATTAATTAGTGGTCAAAATCCCCACGGAATAAACCGCTATGTAAATTAACAAAGTTATGTTTGCTTAACTTCATGGTACAAGCGTAACCCGAGGCGCTCAAGTTATTTTGTTGTAAGTCCAAACAATGGAACAAAAAGTTATATCTACTTAAAAGCTTTATTTTTATCATAATTTGTTAAGATGATGATTATTCTCGACTGAGAAGTACAAGTTATGTTTTTCAGGTGGGGTTTTTTATCACTACATAGTTTAACACAAAGTCACTTCCTCTGTCCCTATGTCCCTTTGTATGCTTAAATCTTTAAAACTACGCAACGGAATTCGATGCGGTTTTTTAATTGATAAAGTGATTAAAAAAGGAAGGTTTATATATATATTTCAAAACCGTGCCAAGCCGGGGCGGGCCGCCAGTATAAATATAAAGATCTCTCTAAGCCAAATCTATTCTTTAAGAATAGATTCCTAAAGAATAGATTTGGCACGAACTATGAAACTACTGAATCGATTTTGATAAAATTTCCTAAATTACCTGTTATTTGGTTTAATTAATAGATGAGATTAGGTACTTTTATTTATTATCTCAAGTAGAATTTTTGTGTTATCAAATAACACACGTGTCTACTAATGATAAGAGACCTTATAGACACCGCAGATGTTATAGGTGCATCTTTGCTCTGCGGCCGGAATGTTAGGCTTATTGTGCAAGTCTACTGTCCAGAGCAGACCGGAACATTAATATCTCATTGTGGGGGCAGGAATAGGTAAGAGGGATCCCCGGATGGAGCCGGGCAAGTTTCTGCATAGCATTCGACCACTAGTGGTCTTGTCTTGCAGCAGAGAGATAGATGATCTAGCCCACACAGACGACCCAAACCAATATACATACTCAACTCAACTAACGAACTTAAAAATACAAATTCCAATCACATATTAATATGTATAAATTACGTGTCACGTAACACGTTGTTTGTCCGCGATGGACTCCTAAACTACTTAACCGATTACAATCAAATTTGCACACCGTATGCATTTTGTTCTAACTTGAAAGACAACGTTGCGCATAATTTATATATGTTAAGATTTCGATTCTGTTATTTATTATTTCCGCTAAATATTTGGATTATTTGAGCACAATTTTGAGCACTTATTTGAAAATAACTAGTCTTCATGTTTGTCTGAACAAATTCAGATTAGGTCTTTCAGTAACTATTAAGACATAAACTGAAACCCTACTAAGTAATTTAAGTTTCTCAATTCCTCCCTTATTCGTGTTTGAGCGATATTAATGCCAATGTAACACAAATAAATGGGTTTAACCCATTTACTTAATCCGATAATAATTTTAGCTTACTCTACTAAACAATAAATAAATGCCATGGTAATTTAAAATATTTGCAGAAACACATACATTGTAATTAGGTAGATTTAAATAAGTTAATAGACCTAAATGATTACTTATTTTCCGTTTTGATAGTCTCTATTATTATTCACGAGGACAGCTAGTTCAATTCAGCTTGTAATTCATTTACGGCCAATATTAATAATCAATCCTAATCCAAATCTTGCTGTCCAAGATTGATATTTTGATCCATTTTTATGTTATCGCTTGCCAATAACATATCTATGGACAGGATAAGTATGGCAAATTGGGATAAGATAGGCCGGCGGATACGCAGCTATCTAGATTGCTTGAAATCCATCTTTAGAGAAACATTGGCCGTTACTGTCTATAGTGAGAACAGCATTGTGCATGTGCGAATAGATGCCATGAACAAATCAAACAATGTATTAAAAACAAAACATTTCTTTAATTTACTTTAAATAAAGTCTATAATTATTGTTAGTGTAAGTTTTTATTACATTTTTTAAAACTACAAAAAACCTTGAAAGTAAAACCGCTTGTTTTTTTCTTGCATACCAACGTTATTCTTCTGCTAAAGCATCATAGACTACTTTCTACTACGATTTTCTATAAAAGCACGTAGATGCGGGTGAAGCCTCGGGAAATGGTTATTAACTTTATGAGAGAGCTCTGAAAAATTTGAGACACTGAAAATGATGACAAACACACACACACACACAGATACGTCGAACTAAAGGAAAGATTTTACCGTCGGAAGTTAAAGATAGTGAGGATGACATTAAAAAAATAGTAAATCGTACAATAATTACCACTCCGATTAAAAACAATAACTTTCGCCTCTTACGGGTTTATGAGTGAAAACATTATTTTATTACTTCCAATTCAACTTCCATGACTTCACAACTTCCTCGAGCTTCAAGTTATAAGAGTCGTTACAACTTTGGGAACGAAAATCTCTTTTATAATCAAAGATTTTTCAGATGTAATCATACAACTTTTCATGTTTTTTTTTCAACAGCAACAGCAAGCAGACGGATTTCCTGATGGTAAGAAATTCACGCCGCCTAGAGACACCAAAGATGGTAATGGTGCGTTGCCAACCTGAGGTCAGGATGTTAGGCCTCAAGCAAAAGTAAGTTTACCGGCTACCTTACCTTAAGAACCGGAACACATCATGACGTTATGGCGGCAGGAATAAGTAAGGCGGTGGTACCAATTCGGGCGAGTCGCTGCGAAACTCTACCACCCATTCAGATGTCACGGTGTTAGTGATGATAAGCTTATGCTCGCCTTTTACGAGCTGCTTGGCAAGAAAGGCAGATTGTCTATTCTGCAAAGGAGCCCGGACCAACACGGGGAAATGTGTTTCATTAAAGTTAAATCAAATACAAAAGAATACAGACTAAAAGACGTGCATACGAACACAAATACCTTCACGTTAAGCCCTATATGGGTGTGGTGTGGTGTGGGTGTATCGAGTGCAAAGCCCCACGATCCTGTCAGACCTGCCTGGCTGACTCTACATTCATTACCCTTTTCATACAAACACGTCGGTTTCGGAGACTCTAGACACCACCTTCAGATAACACCCGAGCAATTTGATCGAATGTCAACCTAGGTCTCCCCGGGTACCTACATCCATCTAGATTTGCATTGTATATAAGCTTTTGTAATTTATCATCTATTTAGAGTAGATTTATATAAACCAAAACAATAATATCGTGACAATTTTGAGCTCTATGTTACCGCCAAACGCGTGCGCGTGTGTTACGTACCGTGTGAACCAACCTTTAGAACGTTTTTTTGGAGTGAAACTTCTTAATCGGGGTTTAAAAAAAAATGAGTGTATCATTTTTTCGTTATGCGTCACATTTTCCGTTACGCGCCATCTTTGTTCTTATAACTACCACGCGTGATTCGAAGTATACTTTCTCCAGCGGAGTAAGGATTGGCAATAAACTTTATTTAACCAATTTGTGTAAAGTTGTATACAGTAAATTATTTTTTGAAAAATAACGTCATAAAGAAGTTTCACTTCTTCACTTCTTACGAGTGTACGCTAGTACATGCACACATTTTTTTTGTAGTTAACACTTGTACTTATCCACTATACACTTTATCTTTTATCTTTAGTTTCAAAGCCCTGATGATGCTGTAAAAAGTAAAACTGGTTGAGAGAAACAGAAAGTATTAAATAAAGTGTATAGTGGATAAGTACAAGTGTTAACTACAAAAAAAAGTGTGTATACAATGGAATTTCACCAAGTGACGATAGCAAGTATAGATTCAACCTTTACAAATTTGTGTACCGTCGGTTCACATGCAGTATTGGTATCATTATCTTAAATCTAATAAAGCTTAAAAGATGTAAAGCTGACGCAGTTGCTGTCAACCCCCAGCTTCAGAATGTCTCATTCAAATTGAAAATTGATTGCCTCGACTCCCACGTCTGCTCTGGAACTGCCGAACTTTGTGAGCTGTTGTCGTTTACCAATAACGAGGTCTTTGTGATTGAGGTGCCTATATTTATGAGCTACTGCAATGTTATTTTATAGGCTATTTTGTCAGCGTCGGGATGTGGTAACCCTATCGCCTGTTAGATATAATCAATTTTTAAAACAATACTGTAAAATAGTGAATTCTGTGCAATAAAGATATTTAAAAAAACTTTACAGCGGTCAAGCACATCGACCATACATAAGGTACTTGTGAAGTGTCTATATACTCGTAATACTATTACCGAACTGGAATGACAGATATAACAACTCAGTATAAAATGACCATTGATAACTTGAAATCCGGAATGTAGAGTAACATTTGAACGTACAAGTAATATTACAAATACATTCATATCCCCACACCAAGTCCCCGTGAAGTGTAGGCAGGGAATATGGAGTGCCAAGTGAACGAAGTCCTCCGGGTCGGCTAATCTAATCACATTGCTAATCTAATAATATAGCTGACTGGATTATTTCAAGTTTTAGTCATGAAATGTAGACTACTGTGGAGCAGCACGCCCTGGGGGCTAATTATGTATCTCAGTTGCCAATTAAAATGGAAATGTACATCAAATAGCTGTCAAATGACGTGTTTTATATTTGCTATCTCCAGTGACCAACAGAAATACAACAGAGATAGCAAACACAAATGACGTCATTCGATGTACACTTTTCTATTTTGACTTGGCAACTGAGATACATAATCAGCACCCTGATTGGCACAAGCGCTTTATAGGCATAGCTCTAATGCTAATTTTTGTCGTGTTCCGTGCTTCAATGCTTTGTAGACTTGTACACATGGCGTAGAATCCCAGTCGTAAGCTAGTGAATAACCTATACTCCTATGGTATTATTAGACTACGGTGGTTCCGTGCTTTCTTATGAGATTGGCTTGCTTGTGCTCTCTTTTTGTTGAAGTGAAAACTATTTTCGCGGCGTTGCGCACTTCTTTTGGAATGGGTAAAAACTTCTAAACTCGCGTCAAGACACGTGACCTGATCGAGAATTCGTAAGGCGGCACAGGGCACTTGCGCGAATGTTTGTGTTGTCATGTTTGTTTTCGGTGGCGCAATAAATGAATATTGTATTCTACCACATAAGTGATAGTTTTTTCATACTGATAATTAAACCAATTCGTGCAAAATTATTCCTTAATCAATGCAAAATATCAAAAATGTACATGGTGCAAGTTCAAGTTTTCACTTCTGCCCGCACTCCCGGAGTGCAACCCGTTTTTTTTGTTGCAGTAGCATACGATTATTTAGCTTCACGTCAAAGTGCTAAGAGAGCTGCTTAATCATCCGACCAATCTGTTTGCTACAAAGCTAGGATTTTTTAAAATGTTGTTTTGCTATTGGTCAATAATTAAAGTATCGTACTGGCAGCCCTGCTCCGGTTACTTCGCCATAATCTGAATTAAATTTCAGCCTTTTTTCAACAGATTAAGAAATTATCATTCCGATGGTGGTCTAGCGGTTCAGTTCTTGGACTTGACTGTATGAGGTCCCGGGTTCAAATCCCGGGTCGGGCAAACAAAAAGAAAATTGGGTTTTTCCAATTTTCTAATAAAAAATTGTTGCTCGGTAATGGAAATGTGCCCGGTTGACGATAGGCTTGCCACCTATCACATTGTGGGACTTAGTATCTTCGGCTAGTCGTGGGTGCCCTGATTGTGCCTCTGCCTACTTCTTCGGGGATATGGGCGTGAAGATACTAGTCGAAAAAAATTTCTGCCTTCTGGCAAATGCTAATAGGTTGATATATTAAATTATGGTTAAGACTAAGAAGTCTTAACCATAATTTAAATTTCAACATTTAAAAATTGCAGTTCTATGTAAGCTGGAAGAAACTGCTTTTGATATTTTAAATTTTTAATTATTTTGTAATCGCGACATCCCTGTCAGAACTTTTATAATCCTCCACTAGAAAAGCGATACTTTAAAAAATCTTAGCATGCTGGGGGAAGTGTTCTAGTCAAATATTTCAGTAACTCTTAGACTAAAAGGTCGGCTCGCTGGTAATCAATTCAGGCTGTAAGTTACGCTTAAAGTAAGTAAACTAATTGAAACAGGCCAACCCCAGCAGCGTACCACCCGATGTGTTAAATATTATGGACCATAAAGCACTGAGCTAGATTTCCACCCGTGTCTTTATTGTACACAATTTAAGCTATTTCATATTTCTCCTTCTGCAGGGAATAATTTTATATTATCCACACACAGCTTTATGTAGCTTGCGAGAGTATTTGCATGTATTTCATAACATTAATTCATATTTTGCTAGAAACTTTAGTGCACCTGTGACGCGTTTCTTTAATGATATTAGAAGGCAAACAAGCAGACGGATTTCCTGATGATAAGAAATTTACGACGCCTAAAGACACCAAAGGTGGTAATGGTGCGTTTCCAACCTTAGGCCGGGATGTTAGGCCTCGAGCAAAATTAAGTTTACCGGTTACCTTACCTCCTGAACCGGAACACGTCAACGGCAAGCGCTGATATTATGGCGGCAGGAATAGGTAAGGCGAGTCGCTGCGAGACTCTACCATTGTGGCAGACCTTGAGGATGGACTTTTCTTGAAGCAGATTATCCATGCATGGGCCATGCATGGATAATAATAATAATAATGACTCTTGCCGCAATTCTGAATAAAATATAAAATAAAATCATCCATCCAATATTTAGGCAACTGAGATATCAGAATAAAAAAATAGTTTACGTGATAAAGTACACGTATGTACGAACACATTATTATATTGTGTGTAGGTACACACAAATGTTTCACACTAGCTTCCGCCCGCGACTCCATCCGCGCGGATGTCGGTCTTGGCGTGATATAACTGAAAAATTAAGATTATTTTTTTACTGTATTTTTACAGGATAAAAAGTATCCCATTTTATGCCCAAGATAATAACCGTTAGGTTTTACGTGATGCTTTAACATATAGACAGACAGAGAGACAAATTTTTTTTTAAACACGTATTTGGGTTTGGTATCGATCCAGTATGTATGGATTTGTAATAGTAGAGATTATTTTACAAACAAAATTTGTTATTCCATTATGATAAGCCATCTGAAAATCACCAAATTTAAGTAATCCGTGAAATGGGCTCGTATTTTCTACAAAGCCGTTAAGCCCGCGATAATCTTTTGTCCTGCTCACCTTCAATGGGACGAAACATGACAGGATATTCACCCTACTGAAAGCTCATTTGTAAACTTTGAAAGTAAATGACATGTGAAGAGGGCGTTAAGAAACCACTATGTGCTGTCTTTGTGATGTTTTATTATGAAAAACGTTGTGTAATAACTTTAAAGGTACGTTTTGTGTTTTGGCGCCATCGAGAAAAAAGATGGCGGCAGTTTCTTCGTAATTATTGAACTGCGTGTACATTTTGAGCTAAATTTAGCAATTTTGACCGCTTTGTTGCAACTTTGTTTAGTCTTAGTACACAAATGAAGTATTTAAGTAGAAATGAGTGAGTGTTGCGGCCAAATCTCAATGAGCTTGAGTAGGGATGCCACCGCTTTACTAATCCAGATGTGTCTTTCCATAATTACTCATGACTTAAATATTTAAAATTCAATTTTGCTATATCGGGTAATTTATTGCGAACTTAAACTTGACTAGTTGCAGATGCTCATGCTCATGACGAAAACATAAAAAAGATTCGTTTTAACCGTCATATGAAGTAAAAGCACGACACAAGGAACTTAGACCATATATTTATACGTTTATATGTGTACCTATTTGGTGATAACTTTATCGTTTAAGAATTGATTTTAATGGTTCCTTAAATCTTAATTATAATAAATTAAGATTTAAGGAACCATTAAAATAAATGGTCAAGGTGGAAGGATAAGTGGTTTACGTGTTATACTTAATAAAGTATATTTACTTCTCGATTTTTAACAAAGAAAAAGTACTGTTTTTCTTCATAAAAACGTGGAAATACAATTAGAAAAGTTTTGCGTATTACTTATAATTTATTATTCTTATTTAAATGCTCTACCGGTTTCGCATTTTACAGCATCATCAGACCTAAAATTTTTTGAAAGTTTAAGAAAAAGATTTTTTATACCTAGACGATATAATTAAATTTAAAGGTACATAAATTGAATCTAGCCCCAAAGTAAATAAATTATACGCTAGTGTTATGGGTGTTAGTAAACAATAATAACACACAGAAATACTTAAATAAATACATACTAGAACAAATTTAACAAACACCCGGAAATGCAGACATCTAGTGATCCACAGCCTAATTTATTCCTGAGGCCATAATGATTCGTTCATGTTCTGGCCTGGCACGTCAACAGACTTACACAATCGCCTTAACATTTCGGCAGCGGGACAGCGACGCATTTGTAACATCTATGATCTCTCTAGGCCACGGCTATCCCTTCTTTGTTTGCTGATCTCTCACGTAAAAAAAGTGCGGAAATAAGTACGTAGATTATGTACGTGTGTTTTCCGTTTTTCGTCAAAGTCCTTGTATTGGTTTTTTATTTTGTTTTGTGTTGGTCCGGGCTCCTTTGCAGAATAGACCATCTGCCTTACTGCCAGGCTGCTCGTAAAAGCCGAGTCACTAACACCGTGACTTCTGACTAGGTGGTAGAGTTTCGCAGCGACTCACAAGGATTGGTACCACCGCCTTACCTATTCCTGCCGCCATAACGTCATGACGTGTTTCGGTTTTGATGGTAAGGTAGCCGGTAAACTTACTTTTGCTCGAGGCCTAACTTCCCGGCTTCAGGTTGGCAACGCACCATTACCACCTTTGGTGTCTCTAGGTGGCGTTAATTTCTTTCCATCAGGAAATTTGTCTGCTTGTCTGCCTTCTAATATCATAAAACATAATAAGTATGGAAATGTATCGGGTCTTCCCTGGAGTAAAAACATAGGCTAATTTGATCAAGATATTTCAACGGATTTCCTTTGGGAGCGCTAAAGATATACGTGTGTATAGTCTATTTATAGTATAGCTATAAATATAATTAGTCTTCTAATTTATAATAGCCCTGAGGATACTAGCAAAACTAGTTCATTTGTCATTGGTGGTAATTCTGCTGTACCCAAACTAAACTTATTTTAGACGCATGCTGTCTTTTACAAATGAAACATAAACAAAAGAGATGGAACGTTTTAGACATGTCAGATTAGTCCAAACATGCAGTTGTGATGTTTTTAAACAACGTTTTCAACGTGATAGATTAAACATCTTAGTCTATTCGATAGGCTGAAAATGGTGTTAAATAGACATAATGGTTCTAAAATTAGGTGCAATGGCTCATTCGATCCGAAATTATGTCTAGATAATTGTGCTAGAAAAGTGAATTAGCACATTCAAAATTCCAAAAATTATAAACAATTAAAGACTGTAAAAAATAGTTTTTGGTTTTTTGCTTATAATTCGTAAACTAATATTTTTTTCGGATTTTGAAAAAAAGATCCTTAAAGAGGAGAAAATTTACTAAAAAAAGTGCCGACTCCCGAAACTGTACCATTATTATTAATAATTTTAATTGAACGTTGAAAATTGCCGTCCGCGCGACGTTTCTAGGTTGCGAGCATGGCGTTGCCGGTCAGTATGTTACAATAAAAAAATTTTTTAGGGTATTTAAGCTTAATTTAAAAATCTAAAAACAATGTGGTATACTCCAAACACTTCAAAGACCTGATTCCCGTTAGAAATTTTTCTTAAAGTTAATTTTGTAATAAACTAGACGATTGTTAATTTACAAAATTTTTCGGGACCTCCCTTATCATTGCAAATTAGAAAAAAATAAAAATAATTGCCATAATTTTTTTTCGCTTCATAGAGCCCTTCTTATATATACACAAAAAAAGACTTTCGTTGAAATAAGACGGCGATAACTTGAAGTTAGTTTAGTGAGTGTGCAATTAAATTACCACCATTATATGTAGTTTTCTTGAAAATATTAACATTTTGCAGTATGCGACGATTTCAGGGTGATACAAGTTACTAGAATCACTAGTGCAGTCAGAAAATATTCAGATTGCGACCAGAAAATATTGATACTCCAGAGTTTGTCTCTTACTATTGGAAGAGACGACGTCTGCTCTTTATTTCTTTTAACATAAAAATACCCTCACTATGTGTTTGTTCCAGAGCGGTCTGAGGCCCTCAGCGGTCGGCTGTCGAAGTCAGCCTCGGAGTTGTCATGTACCGCTCCGGTGCAGACTACGCCGCCCCGCGCCAGGTCTGCTCATCATCATGCTCCCCTATCCGTAGTTCATAGGACACAACATTTTTTCACTAACTTGAAGGTAAGTAGTCAATAATTCCAATTTGAATATAAAATGGATTAGTTTCAAGATAAATAATAGAAAAACAGCGTATTTTCTTACTACTTTATCTTCTTTCAAATAATGTTTAAACTGATTTTTGAACGTTACTTTGAAATTCAGGCAAATATGACAGATTTAGCGGAAGTTAAATATACAGGTCGCCTGTAGACACCAAAGGTAGTAATAGTGCGTTGCCACAGTTGGTCCTCTTAATGTGTTTTTCATCTGTTTGTTTACCTTCCAATCGCGTGCAAACAGAACAGAAATAAAAAAATATAATATATTTGAGTAATGTAAGTATAATTTATACCTAAGTACTAAGTATCTATATAAATAAAATGTTGTATAGACAAAGCTTAACTTTGTATATTTTTGTTTTTTAGATATTTTAGATATTCGTTGTTACAAAAATGTATTATTATTAGATAAGTAAGAACTTTCATTTAAACTTCTGGAAACAATACTCCAAACTTGTTAAAGTTCCAAGACTTTTTTATTACTTCAATGATTACGACAAAAGTTCGAAATGAAACCGTTTTAGATTCTGAAAGGGACTGTAGCAAACTTTCGAGAGGAGTTACCTAATTCCCTTAGGAGAGGTGAATAATTAGATCTCGTATTAGACGGGAGCATCAGACAATATACTACAATAAACACTACTTCTGTACGTATATCAGATTGATCTAACCTCGAAATGACTTCATATACACCTATAGAATATTTATTTAAAAAAGTTTTTTTTTAAACTCATGTACCTATCTGTGTTTCTGAGCCTGAGCCAAAAAGAAAGATACATACATAAGTTACATCACACATATGCCTGATCTTGTGAACTGATTCCGTCGATGGTCGGTGGTAATAGTAAGAATACATACGTGCATACATACATATCTTCACGCCAAGTCCCTTACGCGGTAGGCAGATAGTATCGAGTGCCAAATCTCACGATCCTAGCAGACCTTAATGGCTTCCTCCACATTCATTACCCTTTTCATACAAACACGCCGTTTTCGGAGACTCGGAGACTCTTAACATTACCCTGGGATAACACCCGAGCGATTTTTTTTTATGTTATAGGAAGAAAACAAGCAGACGGATTTCCTGTTGGTAAAAAATTCCCGCCACCTAGAGACAGCAAAGGTGGTAATGGTGCGTTGCCAACCTGAGGTCGGGATGTTAGGCCTCGAACAAAAGTAAGTTTACCGGCTACCTTACCCTCCGAACCGGAACACGTCATGACGTTATGGCGGCAGGAATAGGTAAGGCGGTGGTACCAATCCGGGCAAGTCGCTGCCAAACTCTACCACCTAGTCGGATGTCACGGTGTTAGTGATGGTAAGCCTATGCTCGCCTTTTACGAGCTGCCTGGCAAGGAAGGCAGATGGTCTATTCTTCAAAGGAGCCCGGACCAACACGGGGGATTTGATCGTAGAATGTCAACCTTGGTGTCCCCGGGTATCTAGATCCATCCACATTCGCATAGTAGTAAGAATGTACTGTATATTTCTTCGAATATTAAAGCAATAACTCAAAGCTATGTATGTAATTATTTTTTACTAGGTCTACTGGCAAAATTATTATAATACATAGGTATCTATGTATTATATCTATGTATTATAGATTGTAGTATTATGTGTATGTATGTATGAATTTTATTTATCCTAGTTCCTACGCAGTTTTTCCTATTTTCTGATCTTTTAAAACTTTTATAGACTTCCACATATATTTCAGTACCAAAAAGCCCATATTCCCGAATCAGTAGGCAGAGGCATAGTTAGGGCACCCACTACTAGCCGAAGACACTAAATTACATAATGTGATAGGTGGCAAGCCTATCACCAACACACACACACACTTCGAAGCCCAGGCAACTTTATTTTAATAGAAAATTGAAAATAATTATTTTCCAATACCAAATATACCAAAAAATTTAGCCATATCGGTCCAGCTGTTCTCGAGTTTTAGCGATTGTAAATTTACATGTAAACAATTCTTTCGATCTAGTAAAACCTTTATAATATAAGTAGGTACTACAGTTCTAGCAAATAAATGTTTTAACTTCAATAAATAGACGTATTTATACGCAAACCTCTCGATCAATGAGGTGGCCATTTTAGGCCCAGACTTAAAATAAAAGCTCCCAATGACTTTTGCCATTTGAAATGCGTGGCAATATTACCATTCGCATCAAGAACTCTCGCCCTTGAATAACTGATTGGCTGTAAACTGAGAGCAATTGAAATAAAACGTCCATTTTGCTTTCGCCCACGTAAAACCCATTTTCAGCAATTACTTTTTGATATTTTAACTGGATTGAAGGAAAAACAATATAAACGCGACCCTGCTAGATTGGAGATGTGTCCAGTTAACGATAGGCTTACCATCTATTACATTGTGGGACTTAGTATCTTCGACCAGTCGTGGATGCCCTGGTTGTGCCTCTGCCTACATCTTCAGGAATACGGACATAAAACACTTTACTTTTACTTTTAAGACTGCAATAAATCAACTCTTTAAACGTTTTGTTCGTGAACAAATAAATAATATTAATACGTGATGCCAAAACTTTGGACCCCTTTTAAGAAATTTGGCACACTTGTAGTTTATGCATAAGAGAAGTGCAGAACGCTAATATTTTTCAATAAAAATGCCTATAAATTACATTAAATCAATAAATTAAACATTACACACACTACCATGCATTTGATACACACAAACTTGATGATAACGATAAAAGATCACTGATGGTGCATTAAAAAGTTTAGAAACAAAGTAGTTGGTCTTGAGAAATGAAGATGGCGTTTTATCAACAAGATAATAAAATTTATAATCATCGAATTTCGACCTACGGGCGACCACTAGTATATTAATAATAAGCTCAAAACCCACTTCAAAGTGCCTATCTTTCAAACTCGATCGTTTTATTAGCAAAAATGGTTACATAAAATTCATCGTCATTTATTTAGTGTTATTTATTTAAGTATTTCTATGTATTAGTATCGTTGACTAACACCCATAACACAAGCATATAATTTGCTTACATTGGGGTTAGATTCAATTTGTGTGACTTGTCCTGGGATATTTATTTATTTATTTATTATTATTACTTATTTATTCATACAATGTACAAGTCTACACCGATTTAAAGTTTCAGTTTTATGTATGAGGATTTATAAATTTAATTTTGTATTGAAATAGTAAAGTGGTTTACAGAAAACATTTGTTTTACAAAATAAACTTTCAAACGCATGTTAAAGACTTTTTTATTTAGAAAAATTAAAAAATGTATTAAATTGAAGTTGTGTGGTACGGGGCTTTTCAAATTGCTTCTCAAATCAATCTCTACATACCTAAGAACTAACGGGAAAATAATTGTCACCAAACTACGAGTATTATGCTTTATTGCCAAACAATTGTCATAAAATTTATGTTTTTTGAAAAATTAAAAAATATCGTATATTATCTATATGTTATAAAATATAAGATTTTAATAAATTTTTGTACATTAGATTAATGAGAATAAAACAAGCACGCTGAGTTTCTCTCTACGGAACCGGTGTTAGTTAGGTGTTATAATATAGTTATTTTTAGTACCTGGATGACCGAGCTTTGCTCGGTATTTTTTTTTTGATTTTTTAAAAATTGTGTTTTTTGGAAATTATATTTAAGTACGAAAATTTAAAAAGTCTAACCTCAAAGCAAACAATCATTGACTTCGTTACTTAACAACGGACTTCGTTACTTAACAACAACAATAAAACACGAATATGACATTTTCTAAAAATGATTCCTAGCTAGATCGATTTATCGCCCCCGAAACCCCCTATATACTAAATTTCATGAAAATCGTTGAAGCCGATTCCATGATTCCAATTATATATATATACAAGAATTGCTCGTTTAAAGGTATAAGATATATGAAATAAACATATTCTTGTTCATCTACCGACTACCTGCTAAACTTTAAATATGTAGGTATATCTAATAGTTTGGGAATAATATTGCTCTTACATATGGTGGTTTAATAAGAGTTTCTTTGTTTGCCTTTCGGCCCCGGAACTCTATAAAAACAATCAGCAAGTGCTGCTATGCGTAAAACTTGAGAGAGACTCGAACAGTTCAACTATTTTGATGTTTTCTTTAAGATACAAGTAAGATTTTTACACAAACAAAAAGTGGAAAAATTGCAAGAAAATTGGCAAAACATAAAAATTAAAGAAAAAGATTTAATAGCTGTACCTAAATGTCTAGCGATAAGAGAGTCGGACTTCGGCAAGCGGATTCTTTTTCAGGACTAGGGGGGTTACCATAAGCTCTTAAAACAGTATTATTTCAATAATACTAACTGTCGTCAGAGAAAGACAGCCTTATGACGTATATCGTAAAGTTTCTTATAAAGGTGGACATTTAGCATGATGGAAATAATACTGCTATAAGCGTTCATGGTACCCTGTTAGTACTTTTTGGATGTTGCCTCTTGAAAGAACAATTTTTATCCACGAGTACGGTTGATATCGAATTTGACAATAACATTTTATAACATTTCACTCTAACAATTTAGCTGGGAACGATATATTTTTTATTGCTGCCTATAAATGCACAACATATACAGGTTCTGTTTATTTTTAACCAACTTTAAAGCAGGAGGTTGTCAATTCGGCTGAATGTTTATTTTGTGTTAAGCAATTACTCTGTCAATAATGACTGGATTTTTATGATTCTTTTCTCGCGAGTGGAAGTTTCTCGGAAGCAGAGACATATAATTTGATTAAGATTTGAGTTTTAGAGTTTCGCAGCGACTCACCCGGATTGGTACCACCGCCTTACTTATTCCTGCCGCCATAACGTCATGACGTAATCCGGTTTAGAAGGCAAGGTAGCCGGTAAACTTATTTTTGCTCGAGGCCTAACATCCAGGCTTCAGGTTGCCAACGCAACAGTACCACCTTTGGTGTCTAGAGGCGGCGTGAATTTTTTTACCATCAGGAAATCCGTCTACTTGTTTGCCTTCCAATATTATAAAAAATGATGTATTTTTTGTGTACCAAGGTCACTGGGTGATAAAATTACTACGCTTAAATTATGCTTTAATAATTTGGTATATGTATGTGACCGCCACATTCATCTTGAGGCTAACATACACGTCTTGCACCGCCGACCAATCACGAAACTATGACTGGATTCCTGGATGGGGGCAGATATTTATTTGTATTTATTCAGGTATTTATTTAGGTATAACTAGGTATTTATATCATTAACTGCCACACGTAACCAAGCTGAATGCACATAACACAAGATTTGCTGAATTCAGGGTTAGATTCTGTTTGTATAAATAGCCCTAAAAGCAAGTAAGAGTAGTTCAAGTTTTAACCTTGATGATGATTTTATACGCGATGATGCATTTACAAATTCTAGTGGTCGGCCTTTGGTCGAAATTCGACCATAATACATTTTAATATCTTGTCGATAAAAATGCCATCTCAATTTTTCAAGACCAACCACTTTGTTTTCAAACTATATAATTATAGTTTGTGCACCATCTGTGATCTTTTATCGTTATCATCAATATATTTGTTTGTGTGTGTCAAATGCATTGTAGTGTGGGTAATGTTTTATTTTTTAAATTAATGCACTTTATAAACATTATCATTAAAAATATTAGCGTTCTGCACTTATCCTACACATAAACTATAAGTGTGCATAATTTCATACTTCAAAATAAATAAATATAAATCAAAATAAAAAAATAATTCGAAATATAGAATACGATCATTTGCGACTACTTTGGGGTTTAATTAAACTTGTGTTGATATTAAAAATAAAATTAAAAAAATAGACTTAACATCCAAGCCCCAGGTTACCAAGGCATTATAGGGTCTATTAGCGAAGTGTATTTCTAGCCATCTTTCCTCTTCCCCTTAATCGAAAAATTAACGTCATCTTTAATGTCTAATGTTCAACTATTGATTGAAACTGATTAAATAGGAACGAAAACACCTATAACTAAAAAAAAGACGGTCATTCCGCCGGCAGAAGTGAAAACTTGAATATTAACGTTGTGCATTTTTGATATTTTGGAATGGTTAGGGAATAATTTTGCACGAATTGCTTAAATTATCAGTATGAAAGTATCATCTACCACTTATGTGGTAGGTATAATACAATAGTCTTGAGCTTAATCAGACATTTTTGGATTCGCATTGCAATCGTACAATTCGTAAAATGTACTAGTACACCTTATTAGTACTATTTGTACTAATTACCTACCTACCTATTAGTATTCTTTTTTTTATGAGAGACACCAAAGGTGTTAATGGTGCGTTGCCAACCTGAGATCGGAATGTTAGGCCTCGAGCAAAAGTAAGTTTACAGCTACCTTACCCTCCGAACCGGAACACGTCATGACGTTATGGCGGCAGGAATAGGTAAGGCGGTGGTACCAATCCGGGCGAGTCGCTGCCAAACTCCTCCACCTAGTCGGATGTCACGGTGTTAGTGATGGTAAGCTTTTGCTCGCCTTTTACGAGCTGCCTGGCAAGAAAGGCAGATGGTCTATTCTACAAAGGAGCCCGGACCAACATTCTGTGCTAAACCTTAAAACTTCTGTACAATACCTACCTACTAGTACAGCCACTTTATAATTTACCTCGGTCAGTTAAAATAGTATTACTTATGAGATAACATATGATGAAATACTTAATTTTCCAAACTTATACATAATTCAATTCAATATAATATATAGGTATGTGTACATCGATTTTCCTTCTACGATTATTTCCTTTGTTAAACTTACAACTTTTTCGAAAACAGCTATACTTCTTCACAACGTTGAACTGTAATTTCTATTAACTGAGAAACTATGATATACCTAGAAGTCGCAAACAAATTTAAAGGTGTTTTACTAAACTAATATTTATTTTATCTACCACAAACTGCAAAAGCATTCAAAGCAAGAAATAGTTTACTCTTTACAGTACATAATTTAATACTCCAGAATTGCGAGCGGCCGAATCGCAGTAGTTTATGCGATTGTTTTACACTCACTCGTACTGGTATTATCCATTGCGAATCATATACTGTTCGGATATATTTAAGCAATACAAAAACAGCTATGAATCTACGTTTTATTTTAGATCTCGCGCAAGCGACTTACGCCGCCCGCCGACCGTCTTGTTCGCGCATGCGCGGTGTGCCAACTTACGTTCTGATGATCTGACGCGAAATTAGAAATTTTTACCCAATCCAAAAAAAGTGCGCAACACCGCTAAAGAAGTTTTCACTTCAAAAACATTCTTTTTAAATAACGGTTTTAGTTTTCCACAATACACCTTATTTAACAAGCTTCAAAGCCATTTGTATGCTGTGAATAGTAAAAACAGTTTGTAAAATGTAGCATAAGGTGTTAAATACTTACGTAGTAAAATAGTGTATTGTTTAAAAGCCCAATTTTTAAAAGTATAAATTAAAAATAGAGAATAAAAGCAGCATATATATGTGTCTTTTTATTTGTATCTGTAGAGTCGTTGGCAACGGAGCAAAAGCAAAGAACGATGTCCTGCCGGGACCATTCTCTCGCTGGCGCCGGGGCAAGACAGCAGTGGCACGGAGTACGCAGCAGACCAGAGCTCGGAGCACAGCACACCTGCCAATTCACCACGACATCGAGGCAGACCTTCCAAAGGTAACATGCTTTTAAAGTCCTTACTTCGGTGATCGAGAGATTACTGTACATGCCTAACCACGATCTTACACGGTAGGTACTCGGGTTCGAACTCAATTTTCACCCAGAATTTTACCCAAATCGGTCTAGACGTTTAGGAATAATATAACAATCGTAAGTACAACAAGAAATATAAATAGAAATGTTTTATCATATACTTAATCCTATCAATATTAAAAATGTTTGTCTGTTTGTTTGTTTGCTCCTCCTTAAAGCAAACGGTACCGAACTGATTTTCATGAAATTTGGTAAACACATAGAGCGAAGTTTTTATTAACACATAGGACAGTTTTGATCTCGAAAGAATGTTCCTGTAGGACTATGCGCGCATCGCCGCAGGCAACAACTAGTACTTAATACAATTGAAATGAACACCTATTTAAAGAAGAACAAAAGAATACTTTTTTTACTAACAATTTGTCCTAAAATGATTGCAATAAAATTACGGCCCCTAGTTGACCACTACTTTGTATTAATAACTAAGCAGATTATTTATGAAAGTGTAGGAGCTAAAGATGTTCACTTGGTCTACCTTCTTTTACATTAGAGTTAGCAAATTATCACCCAATTTTGGTAAAATCTCTCTTAAACTACCTATTTAAATAGTCATAAGTCATTATAAAAAATAGTCAGACACGTCAGCAGTAGCGTAGCTAGGCGTAGGCGAAGTGGGCCTTCGCCCATGGCCTCGCACGTAAAGGGGCCTCACAATACCTGATTTAAAACCTTGTTTATTTTTAAATTAAGTAACAGCTTACAAAATCAAATCGTGTTTGGTAAGACCATGGTGTAATAATATAACTATAAAATAAAGTTTTTGGGTCGCTTTTGGAAACGAACGGAAAGAGGCCTTGCCGATGCGACTTTGCCCACGTATATAGGGTTGTTGTGTCAGATCGCGT
>NJDD01000610.1:438146-488291 GCA_002245505.1 Calephelis nemesis
CGCGAATGGGCACACATACCCTATTAGTCCACGTTACGCCACTGCAAGTTAGAGTCTTAAATAACGCGATGGCATCCTTGTTCCAGTCCGGTAAGGTTGTAAAAACCTCGCGGTTAGCAACATAATAGCCAATCCAAAAAAAGGTGGCATCCTTACTAAAATTCATTGACAGAGATATGGCGGCATCAGGAAAATAAACGGTAGGTAGGTAGGAACGTATATCAAATTCTTTAAGATTTCTTCACTTGAGTTTTACTAAACAAAATTTCACCAACATTGATCAATTTGGTCAACGTTAATACAAAATTTAATAAGAAAAAAATTGCGTTCATCCATTTTCTCGATCCTACCAAAAATCCCAAGTATAGGTACTTTTTTATTTATTAATGGACATGATTACGAGCAACGTTGTATTATATAGGTCCATAAACATACATAGGTAACATGCAAGGTATTCCTTTAATTTAAATTTCATTTAAATTTATTTTAAAATCCACCTTTATCAAAGCACTTCTCGTTCTCATTAGTAAGATGTTAATTATGTATGTAGGTAATTCATAATTCTCAGAGTCATTACCAGTGAAAGCAACGGCAACCCGTATTTATTTTGAAACGTCACTAAATTGCGTAATCTGTCAGAGAACATTGGAGTATTGGTGTGGGGTAGGTGTGTTCATTCATCAAGTCAAACAAGAAATAAAAAATAATCTAACGGTCAGCGCCATCTGTTAGACAGCTGGGAAAAAAGTGATGCTGTTTTTTTTCGTGTTTTTAAGAGGTTGGAAGGCAAACATGGTAAAAACTGTAAGGTCAATACATTTTTTTTGAGAAACTAATTTTAAAAGTACTGAATTGATTGCGTAGTTTACCGTTAATAAAACGCATTTTCTAAGTTTTTTTATGGCATAGGTTCTAGCTCTTACTCGACCGCATTTCATAAAACACAAATTTGATACTTAAGCCAAAATTCTTATTTCAAAACTTGCTGGAGATTTTTTATTAAGTGTATGTATATAAATATAAACATTAAACATTTTTTCTGAAATATTTTCAGTTACAGATACAATTTACTAATCTATAAATTGTGAACAGTGAATATCCAAAGGCTTTAAGGCTTACAGTCGTCACTAAATTTCGAAGACTTGTAGCGCCATCTGATTTTATTTACAATCACTAAATACTGTCAACACATTTCAGCGGGACGCTAGCGACATCTACTTTCTTTGCATAATAATAATATGAATGTCGCTAAGATTTCAAAAACTTTTGGTTCATCACCCTCAGACCTTCATCCCTAGACTTGAAACTACAGATATTTCGTCTGGCCAAAAGATGGCTCCATGATCTGGATTTAGAATATTTTTAAGTAGGCAATGGTGGTAATTCTGCTGTTCACAAACTAAACTTATTTTAGATGCATGCTATCTTTCTCAAATGAAACACAAACAAAAGAGATGGAACGTTTTAGACACGTCAGATTAGTCAGAACATGTCAAATCGCGGTGTTTTTAATCGACGTTTTCCGAGTAATAGTTTAAACGTCTGTAAAAATAACGTGTACGGTCTAATTTGACAGCGCTAAAAGTGTTTTGTCTCTTTCTGTTACTTTCTTTGAAAGAAGACAGCGATAATTTAAAATTAGTTTAGTGAGTGCGCAACAAAGTTACCACCAGTGTTTTATAAATCTAAACTAAAAATCGCCTCTGTAGTCTAGCGGTTCAATTGTTGGACTTGACTGCAGGTCCCTGATTCGAATTCCGGGTCGGACAACAAAAAGAAAATTGGATTTTTCCAATTTTCTAATAAAAAAAAATGTTGCTCGGGATTGGATATGTGCCCGGTTGGCGATAGGCTTGCCACCTATTACGTTGTGGCACTTAGTGTCTTCGGCTAGTCGTGGGTGCCCTGGTTGTGCCTCTGCCTACATCTTCGGGGATATGGGCGTATATGTATGTGCTTTACAAATTTAGAACGCACGCACTCAGAAATACATAAATACAGCATCCCTGTCGAGAATCAAAATCCAAATTGAATGTTCGATGGCATTAGGCATGTACGCTAACCCTTCTACCAACGAGGTCAAATAGATAAAAAATGATAGATTATATATTGATCTAGACTCTCCCCAGTCTATTTGTGGCTGCAGTCACTCCCGATTACATCATGCAAGTCAAACGCCAGTTGACCTAGACCTGCGACCTTAATTTGAGACAAGCGTGTCATTTGATTAATTATTGTGGACTGAATGAGTTATTAAAAATGCTTCTGCAAAGAAATATGAAATTAGTTTAGAAAATCAGGTTTCACTTTATACTCTCTCCCATAACTTTTTAATATTTTCCTTCGACAGCGCTTGGTTAAAATTCCAAATTTATATTTTAAAATTAAACACTTATGCTGTTTTACGTATCTATTATTATTTATTTGTTATGATATAAATAACTTACCGGTTACGTTTTTATATTATGAAGCCTGAGCCTAAACTATTAAAAATTGTTTTGGTATTGTTAACATAACTTTATCATATACTCGTAGTACGTAGATACAAAAAACATGTTAGACAATGGAGTTGTTAGCCGTTGATAATTTTCCCAAAAAATTTTGACTTATTTCCTTAACTTCACTTCCTGTTAAGCGATTTTTAAGAAATATATAATAGGGATGTAATGTTTCATAAATGAATTATTTAAAACGGAACCCTCATAGAAATGTCCGTCTGTCCGTCCGTATGCCACAGCTACTTTATTCCCAGAGGGCAACACAGCTGAAACTTGCGATTAACGATTTTTATAAAAAACTAAAACCGTTAGCTAACAAAGAACTAAAACTAAAAAATCTTTAAACTCTTCTATGCATTGTATTTAAATACCATTCCTAGGTCGTAGGTCTTTAAACCTATTTTTTCCTAAAAGTTTTTTTAACATTTATTCCTCCATTTAACTTTTAAAATGAGTGACAATGAGAGTGAGAAATCGAAAAAAAATACATTATAGATTTTAATAAAAACATGCAACGAAACTTGGTTTCGACTACATGTACGAAATAGGCATTTTTTCAGGTTTTCCACAGCCGCATTTTTTTTCTTTTTAACATACTTCGACACTCGAAGTAATTTTTTGCTAGTAAAAAATTGTAGTAGTAGTTTAGGTCTTAAAAAAAATATATTGGTCATTATTTGAAATATTACTTGTTACTCTCAATATTAACCATAGTCTGTACGCATCGCCTATAGAAACCCTTGATGCTACGCGTGTGTCCCTATGTTATAACTGGCTTCGTTAACCTCAGACCATAATAGTGATCTCTGACTTATGCCTAACGGGATAGCAAAAGTTGTATCAATCCGGGCCAGCTTCTGTGTAGCATTTTACCACCTAGCAATGACTGACTGTGTATTGGAATAATCCACTTTAACATTGCCCACGTATTAGTTATTTAGCTCTCACACAAATTCGCCTGTGGTCTAGCGGTTCAGATGTTGGACTTGACTGCATGAGGTCCCGGGTTCGAATCCCGGGCCAGGCAACAAAAAGAAAATTGGGTTTTTCCAATTTTCTAATTAAAAAAATGTTGCTCGGGATAGGATATTTGCCTGGTCGGCGATAGGTTTGCCATCTATCACATTTTGGGACTTAGTATCTTCGGCTAGTCGTGGGTGCCCTGGTTGTGCCTCTGCCTACCTCTTCGGGGATATGGGCGTGAAGATACTTACTTACTTATACTTACACAAAAATCCATTGGGACATCAGGATAAAGAGTGGCCTCAGCCTTCTTTCAAGGACTACTTTTTTTTGCTTAATTTATTAAATTCTATTCAGTCGTTTGACCTGAAACGGAACATACACACACTTTTTAGCAAACTTCGACGAAAGAAGGAGGTTATGTTCGACTCCTACACCTTCATTTCTATAAATAGATTGTATATTATATCCCCTTTTCGGTTGGTCATCGCATCACGCGTTTTAATATTGTTTTTATTGTAGGAAGAAGGTTTTTGCGAAAAAAAAACGTTTTTTTTTTAAGATAATGGAGGAAATAATACTTTCATTTTTTCTATTTTTTACCGAGTGAAAAAAACGAGGAGGTTCTTAATTGGGCCGGTATATTTTTTATGTATGTATACCGATTTCTCCGTGGTTTCTGAACGGTTTTCTTAATTTTTTTTTGTTTGATGCGGAATAGTCTCGAATTGGTCCATAAAATTTTATTCATTCTTATCTACTTTCACCTATCCCGATGTTTATTTTTATTAAATTAAATCATATCAGCAATAAACTAAAAAGTAGTAAATTAAAAACTGACTTCAAAAAAAAATAAAGCTTTAATATGAATTATATACTACCTATTTACTTATAGGTTTAAAGTCGGTGCCAAGCCTTAAACTAATAATTATATTATAAGTAATAAATAAATCTTCATTATTTTTTACTTTTAGTATTGAAGTCAGTTTTTATTAACGTAGTCATTTTTGTAACTATTTTCTGTCTTATTGTGACTAAGCTTGGATCTGATGATGGAATCTCAGGGAAATCGAGTAAATACTCAATTTTTGTGTACTTGAGTGACCTAATTGTGGATTCGAAGTCGATTTTCTCAACTTTACCTTTATTTCCCCTTGTTGGTCCAGGCTTCTTTGCAGAAAAGGCCATCTGCATTTCTGCCAGGCAGCTCGTAAAAGGCGAGCATAGGCTTATCGTCACTAACACCGTGACATCTGACTAGGTTAGTTTCGCAGCGACTCATTCGGATTGATACCACCGCCTTACCTATTCCTGCCGCCATAACGTCATGACGTGTTCCGGTTCGGAGGGTAAGGTAACCGGTAAACTTACTTTTGCTCGAGGCCTAACATCCCGGCTTCTGGTTGGCAACGCACCATTACCACCTTTGGTGGCTCTAGGCGGCGGGAATTTGTTAGGAAATCCGTCTGCTTGTTTGCCTTCCAATGTCATAAAAAAAAACATACGTACCATACATACATACACGCCACGTTCCTAACGGGGTAGGCATAGAGTATCGAGTCCCAAATTACACGACCCTTGCTGACCTGTCTGACATTACACTTTTAATAAAACTATGCCAACTTTGGAGACACTTGACACCACCCTCTGACAAAACCCGAGCGGTTTGATCTTGAAATGTCAACCTAGGTCTCCTCGGATACCTGTATCCGTAACTGAACCAGCAGAGCATGCCTTTTCCATTTTAATTTTATCCCAGTCCGGGAAAGGCAAAGGATCTGAGTCCATACAGCCACGTCTTCTGTATTAATAATTTTTTTTCTTGTTTTATATTTTCAATTCATGTCTTCCGTGTTAATTCTTTATTTCAGTCATTAGTCACTATTTACAAAGTCATGTCTGGGTCTTGAGTAAAGCGGCGATTTCGTTACACAAGCTCGTCTATGAGATTTGACGGCAGCGAGGAAATTCACGATACACTAATTTCTTCATGATTATTTCATTTGTGCACTTTCACTAAACAAAATTAAACTAATTCCCACCTAAATTAACTAATTTCACTCAACATAAACACGAAATTTAATAATTATGAAAAAATACGACCATCTTCATTCACGATGGCGCCAACACTCCCTTTTCCATTTTAACATTAATATTATTTATACATTGTTCATTTAAATTGCGAGTAGGGATAAAACATATAATTTAAATTAAACATTCAGACAGAAGTAAAATACATGAAGTAAAATTATATAACATGAAGTTGTATAAGTGGTGCCCTCTGAAGAGCAAGTTAAATTATTCAGAAACTTATTGCCGCTCTCCCAGCACCGTCGATTTAGCTTTACAATTCACAATCAGAACTTTGTGTAATTTCTCTTCTACATAAATTCTGTGAAATACTGACGTTATTGGAATTAGATTTCGATTTGTAATCAATTGATTTTTTAATAATAACTAGCTGTTTCCGCGAACTTCGTTCCGCCCGTTCAGTTTGTATGGGAAAAATTAAAATGTTGTTTTTCCCAGTTTTCTCACAATTGAACAGGATAAAAAGTATCCTATGTCCTTCTCCCAGTTCTAAGCTACCTCCCCACCAGTTTTCAACTAAATCCGTTCAGCAGTTCTTGAGTTTTAAGTGGTGTAACTAACACCACTTTCTTTTATATATATAGATAATCACTAGTGGTCGCCCGTTGGTTGAAATTCGACTGTAAACAAAATCACCGGCCCAACCAAAAAAAGAGAACGTATACCCATTTTAAATTTTCTAGTGAAAATAATACAGCCGGGATGGGATTTTTGGCCGGTTGGTGATTTGCTCAATGGAAATGGATGGATCCCTCAATGGAAATGTTATTCAAAACAGGTATTTCAAAACTAAAACTCGGTTCTTTTTCATGTTCATTGAAGTTAGTGGTGTATGAATAATTTAGTTTTGTTTTGTCGTAGTTGCTTTTGCTCGTAAACGTGCTCTCTTCCAATTCGATTCATTTATTTCTTGCTTTGAAACTAGTCAAACATAAAAAGTTTTAACTTTTTACGTTCAACTTTTTAAAAGGTAAATTTATCTTTGTTTTGCGTATATTAGGTGGCAAGAAAAATGATTTGCTATTTAATACGATGATGCGTTACCAACCTGAGAATGAAATGTTAAGCCTCCCGAGTAAATAAGTTTACCGGCTACATAGGGACATACAATATGTAGGTATGTATCAGAAACATAACATTGGCGAGCATTTTTAACGACAGGAATAAGTAAGATAATACCTAAGTATGAATGTCTGTTACTTGATAAATAGAAGTATATTTGTTACCCTGAACTGATCTTGATGGAATTTTGCACACAAGTAAGTATATGACTACGAAAAGGAAGCTACTTAAGTTCAATAAACAAAGTTTCCTTATTAACTAAGTTACTAACATTTAGTAGAAGCTGTGGAAAAGAGCTATTCGGAAACACGATGCTTCCGTCTGGAAGCTTCCTTCTGACAAAATGTCTCTCAGCCTTATTCACAAATCTGCAGCCAAAGGATATTAAAAAAGAGTGAAGTAAAATGATCAGTAAATTGATTAGTGAAGATGTAATGATAAAAAGTATATAATATAAGTAATAATAATTGTATAATATAATATAAGTAAGATAATAAGATAGTATCTTAGAGCAGGTAAGAGGTTGGCAGAGTCAAACAACCAGGGCGCCCATGATTGACTAAGTTCTTAGTCTCCACAATGTGGTATGTGACAAACCTATAGCCATCGGGGCACTTATCAAATCTCGGGAAACGTTGTTTTTTATGAACTATGTCCAGCAGTGGACATCCTCTGGCTAATAATGATGATGTTTTTTAAAACAAAATTGGAAAACACATTTTTAAGTTGCTCGACCTAGACTAGCGTAAACACCGGACTAGGTACCTACTAGAACAAGGAGACGATTAATCGTTAGTAAATTTATTAGAACCATGTAAAAACCTTTTCTATTTGTGGGAAGAATTGACCCACAAAAAACATTGCAACAAATGTGTTAGAAATCGAAAAAATGTGATTTTGCAAAGTTTTAAAAAAAGTTTTAAAAGTAAAAATTTAAAACCGTTTGGCTGGATGGGTAGGTGCCGGTAGGTACTTTAGTAGAAATATCGAAACAGTTTCCACCTCAATTCAGATTTGCTTAGTGTCATCCTAATTGGAACGTAATGAACCCTTACTTTTGCTCGGAGTCTAACACTCCGGCCTCAAGTTGACAACGCACCATTACAGCCTTTGGTGTCTCTTGACGCGGCAATAAAAGAAAACGTCTCGATATCAAACTATAAGAGTGATTTGAAATATTATTTACCAACGAAGTAATGACTATGCGAATAGAATTATGTTTTTTAGGATTCTTGCGGGTTTCTTTTTTCCACTATAACTTCTAAATACCGTAATATAATTCAGGAATATACCTACCTACTATACCGGAATATACAGGAAATCTTTAGGGATAACATGTTTTGTTTACTTGGTAATTTATTTATGTACACTTGAGACAGCAAGCAAATCAAATAAAAACTAATTAAAATTGAGAAATAATTTAAAATTATGTATTAGGTAGGCAGAGGTACAAGCAGGTCACCCACAACTAGCCGAAGACATAAAGTCCCAAGGTTGCAAGCTGCAAGGTTGCAAGCTTATCGCAAACTTGGCGTATGTTTAATTGGGCAACGTTGATTTTATTAAAAAATTGGGAAAACATACGTTTTTAAAACAAGACGGAACCCGGGATCTCATGGAGTCAAGTCCTTTACCGAATCGCTAGACCACAGACCACTACTTATACATCAAACTCCATATACAATCACATCACGATATCAGGCAACTGCTTGATTGCAAACAACTATTTGTTATAGGAAAATAAAATAGCGGATAAACATTCATTATTTATTTGTTGGGCCATAAAGAGTTCGGCGATTCTTAAGGCTCGTATCTTTTTCTAAATGTCTGCATAGAGAAGTTTAATCCTTAGCCGTTTGTATAATAAATTAGGAAGTTATTCTTAATGAAACAATAATTGCTTCAGTCAGTCAACTCACTGACGCGGACGTTTAAATGCTGTCTTCTTTTTTTATGATAATGGAAAGCAAACAAGCAGACGGATTTCCTGATGGTAAGAAATTCACGATGCCTAGAGACACCAAAGCAATGGCAATGGTGCGTTGCCAACCTGAGTCCGTGATGTTAAGGCTCATGCTAAAGTAAGTTTACCGGCTAACTTACACTCCAAACCGGAACACGTCAACGGCAAGCTTTGGACTTTATGGTGGCAGGAATAGGTGAGGCGGTGGTACCAATCCGGGTGAGTCGCTGCGAAATTCTACAACCTAGTCAGATGTCTTGGTGTTAGTAACGGTAGGACTATGCTCGCTTTTTACGAGTTGCCTAGCAGGAAGCTAGATGGTCTATTCTGCAAAGGAGCCCGGAACAACACGGGGATAACTGTCTGAACTCATGTTTTTTCTTTGCCCATAAATTTTTGCCTATTTAGTCAAGGGGGGAATATGCTAAAAAAGTAAGTTAAAAAGAAGTAAACCATTCGTTATACATCTATAATATACATTCGTCAATTTCAGTGAAAACCCCAGATCAAATATTTTAACTCAGATATAAGTATATGTTATGTGAAGGCCAAAGATATTATGTAACGTTGTCGCCGTCGCGCATAATACATTCATAGTTATCTCAAAAGGCCATAAGTATCCAGCGGTTCTCAAGATCCATCTAGTAAGAAACGATCTCTAGACTTATTTAACGGGGTTCACGAATATTATAATATAGAGTGTAATATATTCATATTATGAATATTTGTTTGCAAAATAATATAGACCGAATGGAAGATAAAAATTAACAGTATGTTATTTGAAGGTCAAATTGTGTAAAGCTATCGCCATAGCGTATAACACATTTTTGTTAACTACTAGCAGTCCTGGTGAACTTTGTTCCACGCGTTCAGTTTGTACGGAAAAAAGTAATGTTGTTTTTGACGTGACAACGTCTTAAATTAGGTTGCGGCTCGGAGTCACTCATGAAAAAGTGTAACGCCCGGTAACGTTACGATGAGTCACCGAACGAGAGAACGGCGGATGCCTTGCGTCTCTCTCCCACTCTTTAATAATATTCATATTAATAAATATTCTACCGAGAAAAAGACGTTGTCACGTAATATCTTCGCCCGTAAAACCGACTTTACAGGCAACCATTTTTCCATTTCCTTGGCGATTTTAGCGTTTTTTTCTTCATAAAAACATTCTCTTGCCAATAGCTAATACAATAAAAAAAGGATAAGCCAAATTGGTTCTGACGGTCGAAAGTTATGCGTTTAGCAACATATTCAGGTTCTACTTCTTCTTATATGTATATAAAAATGCATAGGCGTTATCTGATAATGTTGTCAAGTCTACGAAACTGACATCTGACGAATGATAAATTACTATTAGGGTACTTGCACTTTAGTAAGTTAAATACCCTGCTTGCACTTTCCTGGGCTTAGTATTTAACTCTGAATTAACAAGGTTAAATTATGTTGTATTTGACAGTTTAACACCGTATCAAACATAGCCCGGTAATGTGCAATTGGCCTTAAGCTTCTAACCTGAGGCTAAATTGCTATGCATTGGACAGTTTAAACCATTATCTATATGTTGATACGTGATGCCAAAACTTTAGACTCCTTTTTACGAAAATTGCGCTGTCACAGAAGCACAAAATTTGACACACTTATAGTTTATGTGTGGGAGAAGGGCATAACTCTTATATGTTTTAATAATGATGCATGTAAAGCATTGCACCACACTACCATGCATTTGAAACACACAAACAAATATATTGATGATAACGATAAAAGATCGCAGATGGCGCACTAACAAGTTTGGAAACAAAGTAGTTAGTCTTGAGACATGTAGATGGAGTTCTTATCAAAAAGATATTAAAATTTATTATGGCCGAATTTCGACCAATGGGCGACCACTAGTTAAATTTAATCCACAAACGCCCAAGCTTAAACTTTTATTTGCAAAATAGTTTTGACCAGAAGCAAAATAAAAACTATTTAAGGTAAGTCAGTATATTGGCAAGTGTATCTTCTAAATTACTTTGAAGGCAAACATATTACGTAACGCTGTCCCCATAGCGCATAAACCCGTCTTAATTATCTCAATGGTCCATAAGCATCCGGCTGAACTAAGGCTCGTCGCAGAAGAAATGAGTCCCAGACTCAGTTAGATTGATTTTAGTTAAAAGGAGGATTCTCAGATTCCTCTATGTTAAATAAAAGCTTTTCCGGTCGAAGGCTATGAGATAGAGTTCTGTAAAAGCTCATCCAGATCGGTATCCTTGCCTTATCTTTTCACGATACTACATGTGATATAGTTTTAATGTTTGATATTGTCGTGGTGCGGTTTAAAAGTAAGGTATCTCCCGTAAGAGGCTTAAACAAAGCTGCAAGCAAAAGCGTGCCGTTAATACCGCTGTCTCTGTGTTATCTCTATATGTCTCTGTGTTATATATTTATGGAAGACAAACAAGCAGACGGATTTCCTGATGGTAAGAAATTCACGCCGCCTAGAGATACCAAAGGTGGTAATGGTGCGTTGCCAACTGAGGCCGGGATGGTAGGCCTCGAGCAAAAGTAAGTTTGCCGGCTACATTACTCTCGGAACCAGAACACGTCAACAGCAAGCATTTACGTTATACACACACATATCTTCAAGCCAAGTCCTTAGCGTGGTTGACGGAGAGTATCGAGTGCCGAATCTCACGATCCTAACAGACCTTTCTGGTTCTATCTTCTTTCTTCTTTCTTTTCATACAAACATGTGTTTTAAACAATTTTCAAATTCTAACACTCCCTAGCACAGCGGCGCACTTATAACATCTGTGGTTTCTATAGGCCGAGTGTCGTTCGCTGTTTAGTGCAAAAAATATGTATAATTCTTATCTTTATTATGTTTTTAATGCTGTCTGTCCATCATATATGACGGGAAATACATCAAGAGATACAAGTAATCACGGAAGTTCTTATCACTGCGAAATATTACCAAAAGCTATTATTAAAAAAATATATTTATTCAGTATTGGTCCGGCTTTATTTGAAGAATATGGGCCATCTGTTTTTCTACCAAGCAGCAAGTAACAGGCTTCCGTTAGTTCGTTTTTCACCAGCACCGTGACTAGATAGCAGATTTTTACGATAACTTATCCAGAGACATGTTTAAAAAATTGTAATGGATTTCCGCAAAGTAAATTTTTAAATTGAGTTTGTGCAGGGAATAGTGTGAATGGGGATTTAGGTAAACTATTCCAAAGCGAGGTTTTGAGTCAAAAAGCTATACTTGCTTTGCATAATTCTGTTCTCATCCCAACGTTATTGTATGGAAGCGAGAGTTGGGTATGTCAGAAAAAGCATGAAAGTAGGATAAATGCGGTCGAAATGAGAGCGCTACAGAAAATCTGTCGTGTAACGCTCGCTGACCGCATTTGTAAAAGTGAGATTCGAAAAAAAGTTGGATTGAAAGAGTGCTGGTGTTAAAATGCGACTTCGCTGGTACGGTCCTGTGGAATGAATGACAGATGTAAGATCGACAAAGCCGATGTACAATGCGAATGTGGATGGATGTAGGTACCCGGGAAGACCAATGTTGACATTCTACGATCAGATCACTCGGATACTATCCGAGGGTGGTGTCAAGAGTCTCCTAACCGGCGTGTTTGTATGAAAAGGGTAATGAATGTGAAGGAAGCCAGACAGGTTTGTCAGGATCGAGAGGTCTGGCACTCGTACTCTCTGCCTACACCGTAAGGCACTTGGCTTGAAGGTGTGTGTGTATGTAAATTTTCAATTAAATTAAAAAAACAAGTCTTTAAAGTCGTCGCTTAGTTATCGTGTTGAATAATAAATAAGTAACAAATATCCCTGGACAAAGTACACAAATTGAATTTAGCCCCATTACATATCGTATAATTGTGTTATGGCTGTTAGTCAAGATACTATTAAATGGGAATATTTAAATAGATACCATAATAATATAAACTTACTAAACACACCCAGACTCAGAACTGCACATATCTAGACAGTAGCGAGCACTGTCATGACATCAAGAAGAGTTGCTACAAAACACTTCCAAATTAACGTAATATAAAGATGCTATACCTAGAGAAAGTTGATTAAAACGGTGAACAGAATCATAAGAAATCATACCTTTGTTTTATGATCTTTCATACTAAAAATAGTCTGCATCTAGGTTCAATTTAGTCTTCCATCTGCGCTTCAACGACCAATATCGTCAGATAAGATGTCCCACCCCTAGTATTTCAATGATCAGTATTCTAGACATTTAGTAGGTCGCGAGCTTTGGTGTAGAGCGGACGGTCGCAGCTTTAACATTTTTCCCGCGATTTATTTTTATAAACAATTTTGTTAAAAGGATGCAGTGGTAGTGGAGTTATAGTGATGTTCATTATGCAAGATTATTTTATCGATTAATGTGGTGGTAACCGAAATAACTACTTTAAATAACCTACACATTAGGGTTTAATAGATAGGGCGTTGAATAAGGATGTAAATATTTTATGAAACTCGACTTTTTCCGCGACCTAATGAGTAGTTTGTTAAAAGGATGTAATGTCAAGGTTTTGTTTTTATAAAGGACTGCTTAATAATATTAGATCTGCTGAACTAAATTAGATGAATAAATGAATGGCCTTAACAGAAAAAGAGCATTTTTCTAAGTTCATGGTCATTGTAAAATAATAGTTAATAATAATTGCATACACCATAAATTTCAAAAGAAATTTACAAGTAAATAAAACAAAAGAACAAAAGACGGGTTTATCTTTAATAAAAAAATATATATCGTCTCTGTAGTTAGCGGTTCAGTTGTTGGATTTGACTGCATGAGGTCCCGGATCCGAATCCCGGGTCGGACAACAAAAATAAAATTGGGTGTTTCTAATTTTTTAAAATAAAAAACCTTGCTCAGGATTTTATATGTTCCCGGTTGGCGATAGGCTTGCCACCTTCCACATTGTGGGACTTAGTGACTTCGGCTAGTCGTGGGTGCCCTGGTTGTGCCTCTGCCTACCTCTTCGGGGATATGGGCGTGAAGATGCCTTTTTTTAAATATAAAACAAACTCATTTTCCGCTTTCTGTCCTTATGTCCGATTCTAAGCGCAACAGATTTTGATGTGGTTTTTTAATAGAAAGAGTAATATAAGAGGTAGGTTTATATATTTGAATAGAAGTTTGTCTACCCATCAGAAGCTGGGACGGGATGCTAGTCTTTAATGAAAAAAATTTCTTCAAGACAATCTTTTCAAATAACTTTTAAATACCTTTAATACACAACTTAAACTTTCTTAGTGCAATAATACGTTGACAAACTAGCACTTTAATTGAAAATTATGTTCATGCGGATTCAGGGCCACTTTTAATCGTGATTTAATATTACAACTTTATATTGCAGACTGACATTAATATTAACATTTTGAAAATCTCATACACGTTGAGTAAGTACGTTAGATAGAGAATAAAAAATGTTTTATAAAAAAATATCTTCACGTCCATATCCCGAAAAGGTAGACAGAGACACAACTAAGGCACCCAGGACTAGCTGAACACACTAAACCCTACAATGTGATAGGTGGCAAATATAACTCATTGTGCAATTTAGTGTTTAGGCAACGATAGTTTAATGAGATAATTGAAAATACACATTTTCTAGATTTTTCTTGCCCGACCCAGGGATCGACCTCGGGACCTCAAGAAACCGAGTCCTACGCCGCACCGCTATACCACAGAGGTGATATAAAATACAGAATTGATATAATAATTATTTTTAGCTGTAATAAACGGCAATTGTGAAATGTTAATTAAAGCAATAAGTTCAGGCCACTTTTTAATTTCAATTGAAAAAGAAGTCTTTAGAGATTAGGGATTCTTCTTAAAGTTCATCATTCATATTCGGTCCAGACATCAGGGTCGTTACAGATAATCTCTGATAAACTATACATTTTCCCATTTATCAATAATCTTTGGACTACACGAATTGCTTTAACCTTAAAGTTAATAATTTTAATAATATCTCTGGACAAGTCACACAAATTGAATCTAACCCCAAAGTAAGCAAATTATATGCCCATGTTATGGGTCAACGATACTAATACATAGAAATACTTAAATAGATACCAGAATAAATTTAATAAACACCCATACCCGGAAATGCAGATAGCTAAATGTTCATCACACAAATGCCAGCCCCCGTCGGGAATCGAACCCGGTTGGTCGATGTCTTTAGGCGTGTACGCTAGCCACTCGACCAACGAGGTATAAATCAAATGAGTATCGAAGTATCAACTACTGGTGTGGATGTTAGTTAACAATACTTATAAAAGTGACACCTAGATCTAGAACAGATATATTCATGTTTACGCATATTCTTGCCACTCCGGGAAATTGAAAATGAGGCAAATCGTGATCATTGAGGATGTTCCTGTACCCTAAATTTTAATAATATTAAAAAATTTAATAATATTCAAGTTTAATAATATTAGTCGAATTTTCGTCTAAACTTTCGTTAAAAATGTGAATATTTCGCTAAAGTGACGCAAGTGCCCAGTGTTGATCCGGCCTCAGAATATACCGTGTGCCTTCCTACCAGGCAGTTCGTAAAAAGCTAGTGTAAGCTTTCATAAAGAAATTCGTCTGCTTTTTTGCCTTTCATACCATGCAATACCATAAACAAATATTTGATAATATCTAATCTTTTCAAATCGATAACACTTGTTTAGAATAGCTTTAACGTGATATTGAGATAACTTTTACCGTAGTTTTTTTAATATTACCGCAATTAGAACAGTTACGATATTTTTAGTTATATTAAAGACTTTAGAAAAATCTTAAAATTATCTCAAAATCAGAACGTGTACTCAGCAACATTAATAATACGACGGAAGTAGGTAAGGTAGTGTTGCCATTTCAAGTAAACCTTTGCAAAGCTCTACCAATCAGTTCGCTATTTAAATGCAAAAAGATATATGTTACGAGCTACTCCATTTTCACTTAAAAACGGCTGGACAGATTTTAATAAATTTTAGAAAAGAAATAAATTAGACTTTTAGAGGGACATAGGCTAAATCTTAACTGGTTCCTGTGGGTAAGCTCAATTACTTAAATTTACAAAAAAACCTTCTATCTATATGTTTTAAAATCGATAGCTGTTCGTTAGGATCGCTAAAACTCGAGAACATCTGAACCGATTTGGCTAATTTTGGTTTTGAATTATTTATTCAAGTCCAGGTTTAAAAGATAAGAAAAGAAAAAATCTGCTAAGAAACTTGGAAAAACAACATTTTATTTTTCCATACAAACTGAACAGGTGGAACGAAGTCCGCCGGTACAGCTAGTTGACAATACATTTGTAGTCCAACGACGGAGGATTAAAAAGAACTGAATTGTTTATATCAAATTACCTCTACGTGCCAACAAATTGAATTTTAGAGTAGAAGTTGGATTACAAGATCCAGGCTCGTTTGTTTCATGTAAAAACAAGAAGATGAAGATATCGTAGCTTTTTATCTTCACCCAATTTCGTAAAATGAATCCTTTGAGGATTAAGAATTTATTACAACTTTGCGTTTTAAAACACGAATTGTAGTTTTTTAAGTTCACCTCTTGTTTAGTCATATGTCTGTTTTTATAGGAACTAGTGGAAACTACCGTTGTACTACCGTTGGTCGAAATTCGACTATAGTAAATTTTAATATCTTGTTGATAAGAACGCCATCTTCATTTTTCAAAACCAACTTCTTTTTTTCCAAACTTTAGTGCACCATCTGTGATCTTTTATCGTTATCATCAATACATCAATACATACATACAAATGCATGGTAGTGTGGGTAGTATTTTATTTATTGATTTTATGTACCTTATAAGCATTATTATTAAAAAAATAAGCGTTCTGCACTTCTCCTACGCAAAAACTACAAGTGTGCCAAGTTTTATGCTCCTGCTCTGTCTTCTTGTTTGTATAGATACAAACAAGAAGACAGAGTTTTTGGTGGTAAAAAATAAAATGAGTCTATAGAATCAAAGATGATGTCGGCAAAATAAGACTGGGTTGTTAACAATTTTGTATACACTACTTAGTTTACAAGCTGCCCTTATCAGACTATACCGACCCACTACAGTGGCGGGTACTGACAATATGGCAGTACAAAAAGGTTAGTAGTGTCAGCTAACTGGACGAGTAATCGCACAACTCTACCATCTGGTTATGTTCACGGTCTTGGTGACAAAACCGACACTCTTATATAATACTACATTTTCTAGCATATGGATATGCAAACCCGACCGCATATTTATTTTAACATGTAATACCTTTTCACCCTCACGATGAACCCCTTCATTTAATACTCATAAAATAAAATGTTCACATAATAATCGTTACACCGTTGGTTGGTTTCCCCGTGTTGGTCCGGGCTCCGTTGCAGAATAGACTATCTGCCTTCCTGTCAGGCAGCTCATAATAGGTAAGCATAGGCTAACCGCCACTAACACTCTGACTTTTGACTAAGTTGTAGATTATCGCAGCGACTCCCCCGAATTGGTATCACCGCCTTATCTATTCAAGCCATCGTAACGTCAGCGCTTGCCGTTGACATGTTCCGGCTTGGAGGGTAAGGTAGCCGGAAAAACTTACTTTTGCTAGAGGCTAACATCCCGGTTTCAGGCTGGCAACGCACCATTACCATCTTTGGTGTCTTTAAGCGGCATGAAGTTGTCGTTAAAAAAATCTTGTAATGAATATTAACAGCAGCAACTTTCAATTTTCTGGAGAATCCAAACAAATGCTCACGAATTGCGGAATCACGTTAATTACACTTTTTATGATAGCAAAACTGCCAACTGAAAGTAGTATTAAATTAATTATAAGAAAAACATTACGAGGAGCCTTAAAGAAGTTTTCCTCTAGTCTTATTTAAATTTGCACTGCTCGTTTAAGACGCAGGAGTATTAACAAGTACTGTTTTTTAAAACGACAGTTCTAGAATCTTAATAATGTATTTTATGTTGGTTTCTTATTTTTATACTTTCCGGTTTATTGTAAGCATCATGGGTAGTTTTGTATGGCATACATCGTTGGGGGCTCTACATATTTTGGATTGTTACGTCATCGTAAAATAGATACTTTAAGTAGAGTTTTTGGGATGTTTGTGATATGCAAAAAACGATGTAGGGGCTAATTTTAAGATATTTTCATTCACAACGTTTTAGAATCGAGTCAACATTATTTTAATAAAAAATATGGATTTAAAAAATTTACATTTATGCTTAAACTCGGTTCTTTAACTACATGCAAATTAAATTCCATCAGAATTGGTTCAATGGTTTAGTCGTAAAAGCGTCAGTATGTATATTTAAATAAAACTAGACCATTTTTCTTAACTAAATATCTCCATGTTCGATGTTTTTACGATATGATATGTAGCTTAGTTGGATCGAAAACCTCTAGATGTTAAAAACCTTAACAGATTCAAGTCCCCTTAATGCAGTAACAAGAAAGCACGATATTATTAATACTAGCGGTCGCCCATTGGTCGAAATTCGACCTAATTAAATTTTAATATCTTGTTGATAAGAACGCCATCTTCATTTCTAAAGATCAACTACTTTGTTTCCAAACTTTTTAGTGCACCATCTGTGATCTGTTATCGTTATCATCAATATGTTAGTAAATGTGTCAAATGCATGGTAGTGTGGGTTATGTTTTATTTATTGATTTAATGTACTTTATAAGCATTATTTATTGAAAAATATTAGCGTTTTGCACTTCTCCTACACAAAAACTACAAGTGTGCCAAATTTTATACTCCTCGTCCTCGCAATTTTCGTAAAAAGGGGTCTAAAGTTTTGGCATCACGTATCAATAAATAGATATATTGCAGGCTGAAAAAAATCCAAACATTTGCAAGTATAAAAGTGACCGGACAAAATTAGCCACTATTATCACTACATAGTATAGAACAAAGTCGCTTTCTGCTGTCTGTCCCTAATTATGCTTAGACCCATAAAACGGCGCTACGGATTTTGATGTTTTTATTTTCAAATAGATAGAGTAATTTAAGTGTGTTTATACATATAATAACATAGAAGTTTGTCCACCCGTACGAAGCTGGGTAGAGCTACTAGTACATATAACAAAATTAGCCCAAGTGCATCGTCCTACCAGACTTTTATTGTATCTACGTGACTTGGCGTTTTTAAAGATGTAGATACACAGACGTTCGTTCACGTTTGCTTTTTCCCTAATGAATTCGGGGAAATGAATTCCCTTTTCTGTAATTCTTTTATATAATTTATTTATACAAGGAATATGACAGTATCTTTCTGCTTCGCTATCAAACACTTATCTAGAATCATTGTTGTATTTAGGGTAAATAATTATACAGATTTATTAAAAATGCCTTATCCAAGCTCAGTGAAGATGTAATTGTTTATATTTTTCAACCTGTGACAAAACAGAGCATTGGTACTTCCGAATATTTCCAGAATTCGACAACTAGATTATCCATGTGCTTTTATGGGTAAAAGGAAAATAAACAAAGTTACATTTTGTGCGGTTTGTTAAGACAGCGGCGTAAGTTTAGCGGCCAACCTACTCACGTATGCTGGACATGGAATAAAGGGCGTGAAATTCGTTGGGGCAGCTAGTATACCTACATATCAGACAGGATTTAATCTTCCAGCCTTTCATCTCAAGCCGACTAATGCTCTAACGATTTGAGCTACTGATGGCTCAACTGACGTTAGTAGTTACGTCTTAAAGCTAGTTCTTTGCACAGTTAAAAAAGGAATTGAAAATTTTGCCTCAGCAGTTGAATCCTTAGTAGCTCAAATTATCTATTCGCCGGCTTGAGACGAAAGGGTTGAGGTTCAAATTCTGTCTGTGATGATTTTTTTTACGTAATTTTAAAATCCTTAGAAATCTATTCCAAGCAAATAGCAAGACTTATAATCAGGAGTTCAAAAGGAAATATACGTCTATAGGACAATGAACCGCGTCGTTAACGTTCAGAGCATATAAAGATGAATGACGCCATTAATTTGAATGGATGGAGATTATTAATTAAGGGCGAGTTTTAACGCTATCAAATAATTTTAGTATAGTATGATGGCAAGTCTATCGCCAACCAGGCACATATACTATTCCAGACGACGCTGTTTTTGGTAGAAAATTAAAAAAAAACAATTTCTGTTTGCTCGACCCTGGTATCGAACCCGGATCCCCTTTTTCTGAAGTCGTTTAAAAAGGGCGAGGAATGTGTAACCTTGATGTGTAACCAAGACCTAGCAAGGTTGGACATTCCGTTAGTATAGGTGGTTAGACCCGATGGTAGAGTTTTGCAACGAATTGAAATCTAAGCATTTTTAATTTTGTCGTCATAATGTCAGTGTTTACCACACTCGTGTTTTAAGGTATGCTTACTAGGTCCCACTCAAGTTAATATCATACAATAACATCTTTAGTGTCTTTAGGCGATTATTTCTTACTATCATCATCATCAGGGAACTTTTATACAACTTATAAAAAAATGAAATTCCATCAAAATATAATGTACCCTTAAAAATTTTACATGACCATACCATATGGCTCGCTTAGTGAAAATATTGACAGGCGTCATGTAGAGCTAAGCCTACACTGGACACACTAACTCTACAACTTAATCCGTAACTTAAACTCTGTTTACTTACAGGACCAAAAGCTAAGTGGGTCATTACCTACTAGTGGTAATATACTGTGCTTCAGTTTTGGCGCTATCGAGGGAAAAGATGGTCGAAGTTTTTTCATAATTATTGAATTTCGTGTTTATATTGAGTGAAATTTTTGAACTTTGGTGGCATTTTGTACAATTTTGTTCAGTGAAAGAGCTGACTATGTGAGCTTAAGTAATGAGGTGTCACTTTACCCAAGACCCTGACATGACTTATTGACGATTTATGACTAATTATAATTGAATCCCGATTTTGGTTATTTTGATGTAAATTTCTTCTTGACTAATGGCAAAATGCTAATGGGAATGCCAAACCCTAAAGAAAGAAAGAAATACTGTTCATCAACATTCTGCAGTAGGGATCCACCGGCTTACGTATCTCTGTCATAATGACAGCGTCATGTTCCTGTCTGGAGGTCTACTGGTAGACTAATATAATAGACATCTTGACCACAGAACAGGGATGAACCTATCTATATGATAGTGTCTATGGGGTTACCGTTTTCTCGTACTATTCAAAAAGCCGTGTGCTTATTCGGTTCGCTATCTTATATCACAAACAAACAGACAAACCAACCAGACCACAAACCTACGCCACAATAACAATCGTTTTTCGTTAAAAGTAGGTTTCCACGAACAATGAAACGGTTCGTTAAGGTTTTGTGCACGTGAAGGCGGGTGGCACCATTAATTTGAAAGTGGGACGTTCATAAATTGGGGTACAGCTTAACTGGGATCTTGTCTGACAAAGGTACACATTAATAATAGAAAGGACGTTTTTGAAGATTTTAGGAAAAATAAACATATTTTTGTGGAATTGTTACTCTTCATCGTCGGCATTTTGTGAAGACTATTGCATATACAACAACACACTTTAATAGAATGCTGTTCTTATTCTCTAAAGCCATCCGGCTTTAAGTTTTGCAGTATCAAAACTTTTCAGAGATAATTGAATTAACTTCATGTGAATTTTTAGTATTTGGTTGCCAGTTATTTAGGAGCGATTTTTTGTTATATAACCGGTAGGGATCTAACCGGCCACCTAATCGTAAGTGGTTAACTATTACCCATTTAATAGCCAAAAAATATTAAGAAAATACAAAAAAAGTATATAGTATCCTCACGCTCATATCCCCGAAGAGGTAGGCATGGCACAACCAAGGCACCCACGACTAGCCGAAGACATTAAGCCCCAGAATGTGATAGGTGGCAAGCCTATCGCCAACCGGGCACATATCCAATCCCGAGCAACATTTTTTTAATTAGAAAATTGGAAAAAACCTAATTTTCTTTTTGTTGCCCGACCCGAGATTCGAACCCGGGACCTCATGCAGTCAAGTCCAATAATTGAACCGCATTATAAAAAACTTTCAATGGCACGAACACGGTATGAATTTAGTCAGGTTTCCTATACTAAGTATACTTTCCAATTTAAACAATATACTTTTACCAACTAATGGCCAATTTGTTAAGCAAACAATTCCTTGTAATAGTGACATTAGAACGGTATTTCTTTAGTAACATACTAGTCATATTCAGCAGTTTCGCATGGTTTTAATACCAATATAATAAAACTATTACTGTTAACTTCATACATAATATTATCTTCACGTGAAGTCCCTTACCGGGTAGGCAGATAATATCGAGTGCCAATAGATCCTGACAAATCTGTCTGGCTTCGTTGTTCGTTGTTGACCGCGTTGTTGATCGAGTGGCTAGCTTAAACGTCTACATCCACCAACCGCGAGGCTCGGGTTCGACTTTCGACGGGAGCAGGCATTTGTGTGATGAACATTTAGATGTCTGCGTTTCCGGGTCTGGGTGTTTTTTTTTAAAATAATTCAGCTATCTATTTAAGTATTGTATGATGTTGGTCAACGATACTAATACATAGAGTATTAGTATCGTTGACCAACACCATAACACAAGCATTTGCTTACTTTGGAGTGCCATTAAATTTGTGTTACTTGTCCAGATATATTTATTTATTTTATTCTACAGATTCAAATCATCTTAATTTTTCCTATAAACAAAAAGAAAAATTGACAAGAGAATTTTCAAGTTACAACATACGATAAGTAAGACGTATGGCATCATTAATTTGGATGTAGAGAGAGAGTAATTTGAAACACAGCTTAACTAGAATTACGCTTAATTCAGATAGAACTTGACAAAGTTAGGAATCTTCTTAATTAAGCGTCCCTTAAGTTGGAAGGATTTTAGTACAAGGGTCAAGGACTCTACTACTTCGGTTACATCTTTAAGAGATTCCACACGGATAAAAACATTGGTTTGCGTTCGTGTGGAACGTAGATTAAATCCAAATTTTGATTTGTTTCAAACAAAGTTTCAACCAATGTCACCTTTGTGAAAGACGTAATTGGGGCGTTATTACAACCGTCTAGATGATGGTATTGCATATGTAAAATAATTTTTTTAATCTACGTAATGTGAAATCTACGTTAATAACTCTTCTCTATCATTCTCTCTCTCTCAAGTTCCTTACAGCACAGTTTACCTAGATTAGCATTACTACATACATACATACATACCTTCACGCCAAGTCCCTTACCGGGTAGGCAGAGAGTATCGAGTGCCAGTCCTCACGATCCTGATAAACCTCTCTTGCTTCCTTCACATTCATTACCCTTTTCAGACAAACACGCCGGTTTCGGAGACTCTTGACACCAACTTCGGAAAATATTCGATTGATCTGATCGTGAAATGTCAATCTTGGTCTCCCCGGGTACCTACATCCATCCACATTTGCATTGTATATCTGCTTTGTCAATCTTTCATCTGTCATTCTTTCCACATGACCGAACCAGCGGAGCATGCCCTTTCGGATTTTGACACCAACACTTTTTTTAAATCCCACTCTTTCTCGGATCTCACTGTTACGAATGCGGTCAGTGAGCGTTACACCACAGATTTTCCGTAGTGCTCTCATCATCTACCATAACTATCTCTCATTACTACCTTAGCTATGCTCACCATACTTAATATTAGGGTAGCTAGTAGACCTGCCCATTTTAATTTCGAACATAAGATAGCATTGCATCAATAACATCTGTAGTGACTATAAGTAACGATTGTCTACTTAGAAGAGCCGCCTGTTTATCTATTATCTCTTAACATAAATAAATAATTTCTTCTTTATAAGTTTAATCAATTTCGTTAATAATATTTTCGAAAATTAGTGGTCATGCTAATAATTCTTCGTGTGCTTTAATACCAATACCTAAAAAAACTAAAGTATAGGTATTTCTGTTTATTATCTATTAAAACAACCAGATGTATACTGCGGGTGCGCCTGCCAGAATTATAGAGATTTAATTCTCCGACACAACTCCAAACAAGTTATTGAGATAGAAAGTAGCAACTATTTCCACAGCGTCGAAAAGGACAAATAAACATACACACTTTCTCAATTAAAAAAAAATGTTTACTCATTTATAACCGGAGATAAGATTTATCAGCATGAATAATGATATTATATAAGTGTAGATAGCTACGTGGGCGTCGTAGCTTCAGCGTAGCACGCCTACGCAGTCAGTTTTCTAAACTTAGCGAACAAAACAACAAACATATTCTATTAACGGACGGTTTTATCGTTCGACGACAGAATACTAAACATAGAAACGTAATATTAGCATTAAACATTAGGACCATATAAATTATCTTCACGCCCATATCCTAGAAGGGGTGGGCAGAGGCACAACCAGGCCACCCGCGACTAACCAAAGATACTTAGTCCCACAATGAGGTAGGTGGCAAGCCTATCGTCAACCGGGCTCATATCCAATCCCGGGCAACATTTTTTTATTATTAGAAAATTGGAAAAATCAAATTTTCTTTTTGTTGTCCAACCCGGGATTCGAACCCTGGACCTCATGTAGTCAAGTCCAATAATTGAACCGCACCTGAACCGCTAGACCACTGAGGCGACCTTAGGACCATGTAAATTATTGATTTATTGTTGTTTTGCGTTTACGATTATGGCCTATACTAATAAAACTTGGACTCAATAGCAGTCAAGGACAAACATTTATCTCTGGGTTTGTATTAAATGGGGGCCTTGATATCATGGTTAGGGAAAAACAGCCAAATTTTGTCAGACAAATGTTTTATGTGTTTTTATTAGCTAACTAGATGTTACCCGCTTGTTAAAATCATTTAGCTTTTCCAGTTAGGTTTCGAGTTATAGATGTAGTCTATATCACTCGCGAGCCTCCTAATTATCACACACTGACACATACAAGAGACATACATACCGTAATAATTTACGTTACGTTGCGATATGGAAGAAAGAAAAATAACTGTGTATAGTAGTACAATTTAATTTATGCACTTCGACTATATTCGACAAGCTTTGGAAATCCGAATGTATTTTAAAGTTAGAGCTATATAGATTTGCTTTACATAATTAATCATTTCGCTTAAATTTAGATTACGTCAGCTAATTTAAAAATAAAATTATAAAGTGTAAAACGAGTAAAAAGTGTAAAGCCGAAGCGCATAATTTCAATAGTAGCACTGCGTTAAGTTTCGCATTTGAGTATATGGATTATAATAAATAAAAAATATCCCTGGACAAGTCACACAAATTGAATCTAACCCCAAAGTAAGCAAATTATATGCTTGTGTTATGGGTGTTAGTCAACGATACTATTACATAGAAATACTTAAATAAATACCACAATTAATTTAATAAACACCCAGACCCGGAAATGCAGACATCTAAATGTTTATCACCCAAATGTCTGCCCCTGTTGGAAAATGAACCCGAGCTTCGCGGTTGATCGATGTAGTTAGGCTTGTACGCTAGTCACTCGACCAATGAGGCGGTCTAATGGATAAAATATATAGATAGGTAATTTTGCTATTTTAATGAATTTGTTGCACTAAGAAATAAATGTTATTGTTATATAGTTAATATTATATTATTATGTTTGTAAAATGACGATGTCTATATGTTAAAATCTTTCAGATATATTTTTATCAGATCGGTTACAGAATTTTACATGAGCACTCAATTGTTTGATCTTTTTCTGATCTTTGCCTTTTTTATCTTCAAGAAAAGAAATGTGAGACAACAGGAGTTCGATTTAAAGCGTGCTACTTTATTCATCTAATATCTTTATTTAATTGAAATATGCTAACATAAACGTCTTCGATACGTAAAAATGGTTCATTTTCTGTCGTACCGGTGTAACTAGCAAATTATTTCCTTGCAGTTGACAAGCTCTCAAGCAAAACGTGAATCAAAACGGTGTTCCGCAAAACTTTATTCACCCACGTTAAATTGGATCGGAACGCTTTTCCTGAATACTTTTTGTAAAAGGTTCGTTTTAAAAGCATTCTGTGTGGTTTGAGCTGAAAGCTTAAACTGGAAAATAAAATGTGGTGAAGTTGATTCTGGAAGATTAAATTCAATCAAACATGTATTCTCTTTATGTCCTCAAATTTGCTTCTGGTGATGGGCCGTTAGTTAGTCTCCTTCTAGCACCTGGCACTTGGTCTTATGGCTTTTTCAAAACAGACAAATCTTGGTCTATCCATTTGGTAGCTTAGAATAGATAAAAAAATAATCACTAAACACTGTTATCGGTAAAAAAAGTTAGGATATATAGAATCGTTAGTTACTACTTACTTTGTCGCCTGTGTGGTCTAGCGGTTCTGGTGTTGGACTTGACTGCATGAGGTCCCGGGTTTGAATCCCGGGTCGGGCAAGAAAAAGAAAATTTGGTTTTTCCAATTTTCTAATAAAAAAAATGTTGCTCGGGATTGGATTTGTGCCCGGTAGGCGATAGGCTTGGCATTTATCACATTGCGGGACTTAGTGTCTTCGGCTAGTCTTATGTGCTCTTGTTGTACTTCTGCCTACCTCTTCGGGGATATGGGCGTGAAGATACAGATGTTCATAGTAAAATTATGTCTAAATAATAAAATAACATAAAATACATGCAAAGCGTGTAAACATAATCACTTTTATCTGATTAGAACACACAATATATAAACGGTGTCACTGAAAACTATCAACGGAAATACACTGGATAGCATCATTGTTCGAATTCTCACAATGTTGTATACCTAATAATGATTTAGATTACGATTAGTCGCTTCGATATTGCAATCCAACCGTCCCAATCCAATCGCAAACATGATAATGAAAATAGTACAATGGTATTCCAGAAATTACCTATATACTAATTCTATTACATACATACATATCTTCACGCCAAGTTCCTTACGGGGTAGGCAGAGAGTAATGAGTCCCAGACCTCACGATCCTGACAAACCTGTCTAGTAAAGGTAGCCACCTTCACATTCATTACCCTTTTCATACAAACACGCCGGTTTCGGAGACTCTTGACACTACCCTCGGATAACATCCGATTGATCTGATAATGGAATGTCAACCTTGGTCTTTCCGGGTACCTACATCCATCCACATTCCCATTGCATATCTGCTTTGTCAATCTTTCATCTGTCATTATTTCCATATGACTGAACCAGCGGAGCATGCCCTTTCGCATTTTAACACCAACACTTTCTTTCAATCCCACTCTTTCCCGGATCTCACTGTTACGAATGCGGTCAGCGAGCGTTACACCACAGATTTTCCGTAGTGCTCTCATTTCGACCGCATTTATCCTACTTTCAAGTTTTTCTGACATACCCAACTCTCGCTTCCATACAATAAGGTATAATTATATTACAGTTGTCAATTGTCTATTTTCTGGAGTGTTTTTTTATTTATTTTTTATGATAGTGGAAGGCAAACAAGTAGACGGATTTCTGATGGTAAGAAATTCACACCACCTGGAACGCCAAAGGTGGCAATGGTGCAATGCCAACCTGAGGCCGGGATGTTAAGCCTAGAGCAAAAGTAATTTAAAGAAGTACCCTCCGAACCGGAACATGTCGACGGCAAGCATTGGACGTTATGGCAGAAGGAATAGGTAAGGCGGTGGTACCAATCCGGGCGAGTCGCCGCGATTCTACCACCTAGGAGAATGGTTGAGTTTAATACATAGTACTCTTAAGATCTTTCATAAGAGAACTACGTATTTTGTAAATGCAATAATGAGATTGTTGAAAACCACAAAGCGTACCGTTTGATTCAATCTGTGCCTTTTATCAGATGTAGCGTTCAAAATATCACGAAACGATTGTGACCTGACCTATATTTGTTTTGAGAGTCTGACCTGATTTTGAGTTTGATATCGCTGTCCTGAAAATACATTATTTTTGTCAAAACAAATTAATTTCATTGGGAAAAGAACATTTCGTTAAATTATACTCGTATGCTACATGACCCACATTCGTTTTGGGATACTAGTATGATTTTGAGTTTCTTATCGTTGTTCTTAAGTTGGTCTATTTCATTTTTATGATAACATCTGCAGATACTTCTGAATCGCTAGAAGGAAAGGTCTCGAAAACAAATAATAATATTTTGTTGTGTATGCTTTCAGGACGGATCAGTTGTTTTTACAAAACATAGTGTAATAATTCTTAGACTATTTCAGATTTAGAAATTCATTTCCACTATCGATCATCAATATCAATATATATTATAAAAATATGTATTATAAAACAAAGTCCCCCGCCGCGTCTGTCTGTCTGTTCGCGATTTACTCGAAAAGTACTGAACGGATTTTCATTCGGTTTTCAAAAATAGATAGAACAATTCCTAAGGAAGGTTTTAATGTATAGTAAGTTTATGTTTTGTACAAACCAACGATATTACAACGATATTAGTTCAATATGTCGGCAGTAAATAAGCCGATCGGGAGCTTTCCTCGAAAACGCTGCCAATAAATACCTTTTGAGTTTTAACAAAACAATGCATGGTTGGATTTTTTCTCTTCGATTGATCTAAAAAAAGTAAGCTGTGGTATATGTCTATCTTAAAAGAATAACCCACAATAACCGTTTTTTGCGTTTACTTAATACAGTTTAATGAAAGGTTAGTTTAGAACATATTTTTAACAATACAGTATTAACCCTTAGTCAAATAAATCCGTTAGATACGTTATGCGTGTAATTTAGATCAAAATTGCCTTCTACACTATCAGAAAAAAATTAACAACTAATGAGTTATCAAAAAGTTAAAATCTCCGGGCAACAAATTAGATATCGTTGAAGCGTAGCAAAGACATGCGCGCTTACTGCAATCCCCTCTTAACTTGAATAAACGAAGCGAAGCGAGGGCGGGCAGCTAGTAATAAATAACTTCATTTTTTATGGTTTATACAAAAGGCAGAGAAAGAGTTCAAACAGCTAGACAGATTAAGCTAAATGGCATAACAAGTGACATAGTTTAATTAGACTCGACTGAATTATACGTTGTGTAGAGTAAGTAAGTTAGTTATAGTTAGTTGTTAGTCTGGCTTAAATTCGCATTCCACTTATCAAAGACCTTTACCCAACGTACCTTTGATCAAAGATCTTGGATGAATTCAACCAAGTTACCAGTAGCTTATAAATAAAACCAAAGATCTTTCTAGCTTCATAAACATTAAAGTTTATGACATTTAAATGAAAAATTCAGTGTTGCCACTTTTTATACAAAAAAATGCCAAACTTTGTTTTCAAAGGCATATTGGACAAACATCCTTATTAAGTGGAATGCCACTCTTATTAAGACTGGGTCTTGGTAAGACCGTCTGGATATCGCACAATGTAATAGGAGTTTCTGTTGACAATTTAACCCTGGTCTCACAGTAGCTCATATTAGTTAGACGTGTACCTTTAACCCTCACCCAAAAACACATGCTGTCTATGGTGTAATCATGGAGATATTTTTTATGATCTTAGAAGTCAAACAAGCAGACGGATTTGTTTATGGTAAGAAATTCACGCCGCTTAGAGACAACAGAGGTGGTAATGATGCGTTGCCGATCTAAGGCCGGGATGTTAGGCCTTAAAAAAGTAAGTTTACCGGCTACCTTACCCTCCGAACTGGAACACGTCATGACGTTATGTCGGCAGGAATAGGTAAAGCGGTGGTACCAATCCGGGTGATTCGCTGCGAAACTCTACTACCTAGTCAGATGTCACGGTGTTAGTGACGGTAAGCCTGTGCTCGCCTTTTACGAGCTGCCTGGTAGGATGTCAGATGGTCTATTCTGCAAAAGGAGCCCGGACCAACACGGCGAATATTTTCGTCATGTACTTTAATAAATGTAAATGCATAATTTTGTGATTATTATTCAGGTTCTTATTGTAAACAACATGACGTTACGAGGAAATTAAAAAAATAAAAAACATACAAAAAGCAAGCTTATCCCATACAGAGATTTCCAGCTAACTGGAACTAACAAAACAAAATAGCCGTGTATACTTAATTATACCTACAGAGTTAAAATATGATAACGAAGGAAAAATTATAAGAGAAAGACTACCTATACTCTTACAAAACAATTTTAACTACTTGGGAAGGGAATTTCGAAAGTACCTATTTTGTACAGATTTCCTCGTAGAGGAGAACCTTTCCTCTAGGAGGAAATCTATACAAAATCAATTCTGGGCAATTACATTAATGCTCGCACCTATCATATTCTTTGTTGAAAGATAGATAAATGGTAGATTAGTACATTACATAGGAGCGCATCAGTAACATTCATGGTATTTTTATTTTAGCACTTGTCCTGTGTCTTCTGTGTGTCACCTTTCGTCTCAAGCCGACAATTAATGCTCTAACCAATTGAGCTACTGAGGATTCAAATCCCGTGGCGAAATTTTTAATTCCTTTCTTACCCGTTAACGCGGGTAGTTATGTCCTGTAGAGCATTTATAGAGCAAGCGTCGGCTTCAGACGAAAGGTTACAGGTTCAAATCATGTCCGTGGCGAATTTTTTTCTTTCTTTAAAATTTATAGAAACATTTATGGTGTTTATCCTGCTTGTTTACGTATTTACTGTCTTTTAAACAAATTAAAACATGTTAGATTTTTTCCAGTTCCTAGAGGTGGGGTTATCACCTACCGACGCTATAAAACTGTATATAATGTAAACACGTGTGGGTGTGGAACAATGAACTATTTACATTTCGCGTGACTCGACTACCATCAACTTTGATGGGAAATATAAAAAATCCCATTAATTTTAAGCGAAGTATACATTCGCAATTTCCATTCTTTGATAGGATGGAAGAACTTGTTATTTAAATGCTTTAAGTTTTAAAAAAAAAAAGTATCTTCACGCCCATATCCCCGAAGAAGTAGGCAGAGGCACAACCAGGGCACCCACGACTAGCCGACGACACTAAGTCCCACAATGTTATAATATATATGTCCACCTGTTATGAAATAATTGATGTAATGAAAACTGGCCAAGTTAAATCTAACCTACTGTTATTTTGAAATAACAGCATTTGTTATAGTTATCGAATATAGCAAAGAAACACAATTTCATACTTGATCATAATATTATTTTCTTCCTATAAATAAGTATTTGGATTTTGCATAGAACTTGGCACCCATTAAGATTTCCATTCTTATTGCGGCGGAGTTCACAGCCAAGCATAATTTTTGTATTGAACTTGGCTCTCCTTTTTTACGTTTATGTTTTTGGTGGCATATCATTACTTTTTGTAAAGAAAACTAGGCAGGTATTTAATTAATGTTTTTTTCTTGCGTTTTTTTTTAGATGGGGACCATATTTTTGAACTTTTTTATTTTTCGATTTTTTCCTACGTTTACATATAATTACCGAGCTGGATTCCAAATTTCATTCTTCTAGGTCATCTGGAAGTAGGTTAGGTTTAGCCCGTTTAGCTACTATAGGTATGTCAGTCAGTCAGTAGGTACTAAAATTTACGACTTTTAGACCTTCATATCTTTATAACCGTTTAAGCTAGCTTTATGAAATTTGAGATTCTTGATGTCCTTATGAATGTAATTACACACACGTAGTTTTATGTATTCACTTTTAATAGATTTTGAGTTATAAAAGGGTCAAAAGTGGCACCAAGTGGTTCGTGTAAAATTACACTCGGCGCTGACTAGCCAGTTCTTTGCTCGAACTTGGCTTGACACGCTGCCGCGTGTCTAGATAAAATGAAAATAAAATATAAAGGCCAGAAAATCTGGTTTTACTTGACGAATACTTTGCAGGGCTATTCCCAAAACCTTTTTAATTTTTTTTCTTTTTTAATTTCTTATCCAAACAACATAGATAGTCTGTTTAAACCGCTTCGGCCATTCATTTACAGTTGCAATTCTATATGAACGCTCTTCTAGAAGGGGGCGGCTACCTTCTCTGCCTCGGCCACCTTTCGTCCATGATCAAAAACCATACTTCATGCTTGGAATATTAAAATAATATTAAACTACACACATCACACAGAAAAGTGACATTAAAACTTAAAAGTAGCTAGCAGTGGTATTTAACCTAGTGACATTAACCATGTGATATTTTAGGTTCTAGTAGTGGTACAAACCTGACGTTATCTAAAAAAGTATCTTCACGCCCATATACCTGAAGAAATAGGCAGAGGTAAAACACTAAGTCCCATATTGTGATAGGTGGCAAGCCTATCGCCAACCGAGCCCATATCCTATCGCGAGAAACATTTTTTTATTAGAAAATTGGAAAAACCCAATTTTCTTTTTGTTGCCCAACCCGGGACTTATGCACTCATGTCCAACAACTGAACCGCTAGACCACAGCGGCGATATTATCTCCTCCTGAAAATAATTAACAAAAAAAAAGAATTAACAAAATTATTTCTTCTACTCGCTAGTGATACGAAGACCAAGAGAAATCCGAGTCCGGGTCCTTTAAGTAAAACAGACCACATGTCTTTCTGCCAGGCAGTTAAGGCGGGTACAGGTTAACAGGCCTTTATCAAAAAGAACACTGGTTGTAAAGAGCAACTTGATAAGGGCAAGGATCCACTGCCTTACCGATTCCTGCCACCATAATTATTGTGATGTTCCGATTAGGAGGCTAGGGCAGCCGGTAGATTTGTACAATAGGCCTAACACTCCAGCTACAAGACAGCGACGTACCAATAACATCCATAGGGTATGTAGGCCACAGCTGTTCCTAAATATCAGGAGAGCCGTTTGCTTTTTCGCTAAGCTTAATATCCTACTAAAATTATAAATGCGAAAGTTTGTAGGGATGTGTGTATGTTTGTTACTCTTTCACGCTCGAATGGCTGGACGGATTTGTCTGAAATTTGGAACACAGATAGATTGTGACCTGGATTACATTTAGGCTACTTTTAATCCCGATTGCACGACGGGTTCCTACGAAAACGCGGGCAAAGCCGCAGGCAACAGATAGTTAAATATAACTATGTACGGATAAAAAATATAAATATGCCTACCGAAAAGACTTCACCATTTAAGTACCCCTAAACCGTATGTTCAGGATTCCAAAATAAGGAGCCGTAAAATATAACATTATTTTCCGCATGCAAAATGTGCTAAACGTTCAAACTCATAACATGTTTGTGGAGAACATAATTTATGCGAGTAACATTTACCATGACTTGTTATAAGTGTAAGATGCCAGTTACAGAATTAGTATAACTTGAGTATGAGTTTTACCCAATACTTCAAAGTATTTAGACAACTTGAAAAAATATAATTGAGAAATATGAACTGCTTATAAGTAAAAGTTACTTATCTTCCTACTTAAATTCGATTATAGAGTTACGTAAGCAATAATGTATGTGCTTGCTACGTTATGCGAATTAGCAAGTATTATAATTATTATTTACTAGCCGACATTAAAGTTTGATCGATCTATAAATTAACAGCTTCTAACACTTTTTACAGATTAAGATTTTTCCCGATTTCACCTGTAACTTTCCCAGTTTTTATTTTCATATGAACCTTACGAGTATGCTGACAATAACCAAAACAACAAAAAAATAATTAGCAAAATTTCTCCATCCATTCATACGGGTGGTCGATGATCACGTAGAATGGGGTATTTTTCTAAAATTTGTTTTTTTTGGTTTGGATTGAATGAAGATATTTATTTGGGATCTCACAATTAATTTTCCTAAAATTCTAGCCAAAAAAATATAATTAATTACTAAATTTAAATAACTTTATTTAAATTATATTTCATTGCTATTTAAATATCATTTATCTATGTATATAGATAAATGTTGAACATTTTTGGCTAGAATTTTTGGATATAGCAAAATTAAAAATTTCCTCGCTCTCAAATCGGACCAAATTACAGAAAGACAGCTATCAAAATTAACTAGAATAAGTTCATTAGTTTCGTAGTTTAAAGGTACCGAGCATACGTTATGACGTAAGATTTATGTACCTGTACCAAAGGGTTAATTTGCTTTTACCTTTATTCTTTTAGCGTCACTTTAATCTCGACCATTGAAAGAAAGAAAGGAAACATGTCATTGACTGACATTGTTGTAAGAACTGCAATTAATCACAATATGTTCCACTTTCATTTGGCTTCAGCTAGAAAAATGGCTTCCCGTGGCAAATATTTGCTCGTATAAGGAAAAAGTACTGTCTGCGTCTTGGATTATTTATCATCTGTCTTCATAAATAATGTTTTAGTCCAGTTAAGTTTTGCGTATTTTTAGACTTTTAATAAACAATTATTATCGTATGGTAAGAAATACACATGGCTTGCAGACACAACAGAGGGTAGAGGCGCGTTGCCAACTTGAGGCTGGATTGTGAAGCCAATGCAAGTTTACCAGCTGCCCTACCCTCTATACTAAAACACTGAAGCTATGGTGGTAGGACAAGGTATAGGTACATGGTAAGGCCTCTGTGGTCTAGTGGTTTAGGTGTGACCTGACTGCATGAGGTCCCGGGTTCGAATCCTAGATCGAGCAACAAAAATATAATTTGGTTTTTTGCAATTTTGTAAGAAAAAAAAGATGTTGCTCAGGGTTGGATATGTGCCTGGTTGGCAATAGACTTGCCACCTATCACATTGTGGAACTTAGTGTCTTCGGCTAGTCGTGGATGCCCTGGTTGTGCCTCTGCCTACCTCTTCGGGGATATGGGCGAGAAGATACTTTTTTTTACTAATTTCAAATTAGTACTAACGCCTTACCTCAGTCATTGCAAGTCTACGACCTAAACTTCACCATGGTATCAGTGTCAGACGCTCGTAACGCACTCTTTTACGTGGTTCTAAATAGGAAAATGAGATGTTTATATTCGGTGCGTTACTTTTATCCAAATTACACATTTATCCAAATTACACTTTTTTCCAAATTACACATTTATCCAAATTACACTTTTATCCAATTTACACTTTTATCCAAATTACACATATATCCAAATTACACATTTATCCAAATTACGCTTTGATCCAAATTACACTTTTATCCAAATTACACATACACATAAATTCCCTTTTTAAGTACTCATCGCATCACACTAAACGTATGGACCAATTTTGCTTATTATTTTTTTGTTGTTTTAGTTAATTTCGAGAGAAGGTTTTCATGAAGATAAAACCCAGGGAAAATGGAAAAAAATGCTTTAATTCATACAAATTATGGTTAGTAGCTAGCTGTGGACAAGCAATACGAAATTTGCTATGTCGGCTATTAATATATAAGCATGTCTGCTCGTTTGCCTTCCAATAATATACAAAAAATATATTCGTACACTAAAAATGACCAGTGTGTGTTACCAGTGATGACATATGGAACTAAGACTTGGTCGTTAAATGTGGGCCTCTTAAATAAGCTCAAGAGTCGCTCAGCGTGCTATGGAGAGAGCTATGCTTCGTGTTTATCTGCGAGATACGATCCGTAATTCGGTGATCCGCAAGAGAACGAGAGTAACCGACATAGTTCAGAGAGTCAGCAATCTGAAGTGGCAATGGGCAGGCCACATTGCTAGCAGAACCGATAACCGCTGGGGAAGAAAGGTTCTCGAGTGGCGGCCCCGTACTGGAGGACGTAGTGTTCGACGACCTCCCACCCGGTGGACTGATGATCTGGTCAAAGTCGCTGGGAGTCGCTGGTAACAAGCGGCTGGTGATCGTGATCGGCTCTTTGGGGGAGGCCTATGTCCAGCAGTGGACGTCCTCCGGCTGATGATGATGATGATGACACTAAAAATGTAACCATTCTAAATTAAAAAGTAAACTTTTTCACTTATATACAGTCTAAAATATCGTTCATATAAATTATTACCCTGTTAACACAGCAGCGACACGAGTGTACCGAGTCTTGCAATTTAAATTCAGTGAATCCTTTGTTCTGTTAATAAACCTCTCCCTGTGATATTGTAGGAATAAGTTAACTCTAAATTTTTGTACTATTTAAGCTCAGTAATACTGTGAAAATACTATTCTAATTTTAATTACCACTTTGTTTGAGTTTTTTTATGATAATGGATGGCAAACAAGCAGACGGATTTCCTGATGGTAAGAAATTCACGCCGCCTAGAGACACTGAAGGTGATAATGGAGCGTTATCAACCTGAGGCCGGGATATTAGGCCTCGAGTAAAAGTAAGATTACCACCTACCTTACCCTCCGAACTGGAACACGTCAACAGCAAGCATGGGACGTTATGGCGGCAGGAATAGGAAGGCGGTGGTACCAATCCGGGCGAATCGCTGCGAAACTCTACCACCTAGTAGGATGTCACGGTGTTAGTTACGGTAAGCCTTTGCTCGCTTTTTACGCGCTGCCTAGCAGGAAGGCAGATGGTGTATTCTGCAACGTGAGCCCGGACCAACACGGGGTAAGTTAAGAACGATAAAACCTCAAAATCCGATTCCAATCTTATAACATCATCTAGCCAAAAATATAGACAAGTAATATAGGTAAATAAATAAATACATTGTTAAGTGTAACTCAAAAACCACTAGTCAGAGCCTTAGATTACAATAGATTACGTTCGGTAAGTTACGGACCGAAATCTATGATACTTTTGTTCTAAAAATATGTTTCTCTTAGTTACCAATAGAGGCGCTGTTCAAAGTGTTCATCTATATATTAATAAATGATGCCAAAACTTTGAACCCCTTTTTACGAAAAATGCGTAGCATATAGCATACAATTTGGCACACTTGGGTATAGTTTATGTGTAGGAGTAGTACATAACGCTAATATTTTTAAATAATTATGCTTATATTGTACATTAAATCAATAAATAAAACATTACCCACACTACCATGCATTTGACACACATAAACAAATATATTGATGATTACGATAAAAGATCACTGATAGCGCACTAAAAAGTTTGGAAACAAAGTAGTTGGTATTTAGAAATGAAGATGCCGTTCTTATCAACCAGTTAATAAAATTTATTATGGTCGAATTTCGACCAACGGGCGACCACTAGTTTAAATAAAAGGAAGTTCTTCATTAGGTTGCTTTTTGTATATTTGTCACACAATTATTGCGCCAATTATTATGAATGGATTTTGATGATTACTTTTTTGGAGATCATGTTTCAAAATTGGTTCTGAGATTTTTTATGTGGTTTTTGCAAAGATAATGACAAAATAATGATGTAGATTTTTTTCCAAATTTTAATGACTCGATATTAAAACTGAAGGCAATTTCGGCAATTTCTTTGCGTTTAAATTGACCTTAGCCTTCATTCAGTAGTCATATTGTTTTCTGTTAAGCATAAGCACATCAACTATTGGACTTGCTGCATGAGGTCCCGGGTTCGAATCGCCGGGTCGGTCAACAAAAAGATAACTGAATTTTTTCGATTTTCTTATATAGAAAAGGTTGCTCGGGATTGGATGTGTGCCCGGTTGGTGATAGGCTTGCCACCTATCACATTGTGAGACTTAGTGTTTTCGGCTAGTTGTGCCCAAATACATATATTATTAAAAACAAAAAAACTGTTAGCTGTCAAAACTACATGGGCTGAAAAATCAATGTTAAAGCAAATTGATTTAACATTATACACTGACCGTCTTATTAATAAACTTCGTCTAAGGTCGGTGTAAAATTAAGTTTATATTATAGTCTGTATTACATTGTAATAAGGACTACAATCCATGGTTAAACCTTGGAGTAATTTACGCCGCGTTTATTAATAAGACAGTGAGTGTTTCTCCCATTAGCAGCAAAGCACTGCACTCTGCATTACTATATTTTTTCTTTTATTTTTTTTGTATACATAATATTTTTATACACATATTTTTTTGCTGTCCGTTGTAATGTGTTAAGTGAATGTGTGTGTAATTTGCAAAGGTTATCTTCAGTAGCAGACTTGAGTAAAATGTGTGTCAAATAAGACATGACATGACATTGCTAATTTAGTAATTCCTATGGTCACCTTCCAATTTCTTCATCAGGTCATAATGATTTCGAATTATCGTCGGATTTTTAAAAAATCGAAGTCGCTCTATCCGTCAAAAGCTAACCCAAAAAAACAACTCTCCGAGTGACCGAAAACGTTAAAACGAGCTATGTATTATGTATGTAAGTGTTGAAAAAAAATCGGGAAAATTTCACGAAAAAGTGGAAAAAGCAATACTTTATTCCAAACAAAGTTTTAGTAGCTGTTAATGTCAAGCGATATGAAGTTCGTCGGGTCGGCTAGTGAGTTTACATATTTTCCAAAGACGGACTTTTGTCTTATTTTTTGTCTTATAAGCTAATTTGTGTACACGTCGTATAAAACGATACTGACTCATAAAGATAATGGAAACGAGATTTTTATGCGTCATTTGAGCTAGGTTTTGTTAAGGTCTAAGTACTTTTTGAGGCTTGATCCCTTCTAAATTTAGAAGTCACTTTAAAAGGACGACGAAAGAGCTATAAATTTTAATGTACAATGTTTCACCTGTAAAGTTGACATTTCATGACAAAATTGTTTGTTCTTTCTTTACCGACTAAACAGTCACGGATACCTACCATCTGCTATCTTTATAATAATACGTGAAGCAAAAACTTTGGACCTCTTTTTACGAAAATTGCGCTGACGGAGGAGTATGAAATTTGGCATACTTTTGATTTATGTGTAGGAGAAGCGCAGAACGCTAATATTTTTCAATATTAATGCTTATAAAGTACATTAAATTAATAAATAAAACATTACCCAAACTACCATGCACAAACAAATATATTGATCATAACGATTAAAGATCACAGATGGCGCACTAACTATTCAGGAAACAAAGTAGTTGGTCTTGAGAAATGAAGATGGCGTTCTTGTCAACAAGACAATAAAATTTATTTATGCGAATTTCGACCAATGGGCGACCACTCGTATATAATATAAAGAGTCCTTCCAAAGTAGGTGTTCAAATATTTTGACTACCCCGTAAGGGTCTTAGCATGAAGATATATATTTATTTATGTATGTTTTTTCCATATCAACAGTTAGTAGCTGTTAATTTCAAGTAATATGATGTTTGTCGGGTCGACTAGTAAACAATACATACAAAGAAAGGGGAATGGCCACTTCTGGGCGGTCAGCGGCCATTAATGAAAGTAGTGTCTAATGAAATAACTAGGAACAACTTTTACTAAGAACGTTTCGCTGCAATCCATTTAGGAAAAAATATTCCATTTAGGAATTTCATAAAAAATAAAAACAATTATTTTGTGTGTGTAATGCGTTTTAATAAAACGCCACATCTTCTGAAAACGATTGCAATGCATGAACACAAAACAGGTTCATGGCATATTGTAATTGATCGACAAAGAGACGCAAGAGAAGCTATCGCTCATTATTATTGTTCATGTCTAAGTGGAAGGCGCACAATAGGATGTTGCCCTCATGTTATGTGCGTAATATGGTATAGGCTGGGCAAGAAACCAAACTGAAAAGACAAGACAATTACCAGCAGCAGATTTATGTACTATCATAGAGCATGACCACTGAATAGAAATGTAGGTAATACATAGTCTTTTGTATCACACCGTAATACTATGATTGTTCGGTTATTAATAATGTCGTTATTTATATCCATTATATAATAGATGGTACTATCTAGATTTAAATTTTACTTTTTATCATTTAAGCTCCGAATTATGAGTCAAATATGTTGTTAAACTATTGAAAGTGTTCAAAAACAAAAATGTACTTTATTTATCATACAAGTGCGTCGCGGCAATAAAACTTTTAAACAATAATTATAGGACCAAACTACATAAAATGATTCCGAGGTGGTCGCACATTAGTTCTATCATGATCCGACTATTGGTTTTTGAGTTATACCTACTAAATAGTAGATATTTTTTTTACTTATCTTGACGACCTTGTCAGTAATGAGTCATTAGAGAAAAATGTATAAAGCCCGTCACACACGTAGCTATAATATATATTAATATGAACTATAGCAAAACATATTACAATATCGCCTCTGTGGTCTAGCGGTTCAGTTGTTGGACTTGACTGCATGAGGTCTCGGGTTCGAATCCCGGGTCGGGCAACAAATGGGAAATTGGGTTTTTTCTAATTTTCTTATAAAAAAAATGTTGCTCGGGATAGGATATGTGCCCGATTGGCGATAGGCTTGCCACCTATCACATTGTGGGACTTCGTATCTTCGGCTAATCGTGGGTACCCTGGTTGTGCCTCTGCCTACCTCTTCGGGAATATGGGCGTGAAGATACTTATATTACAATAAATTTTCTATACAAATATTCAAGCGACCGCACACACAACTATAATATATATTTCTAAGACGCCACCAACGAATATACTATCGCATATTAATATATATTACAAACGCTAGGCCGAACTTCAATGAATGTGGGCAAAATATATATTATAGCATCGTCTACGTGTGTGGTAGCTTACTATAATATATATTATAGCGCGGCATATTAACATATATGTTATAGCTACGTGTGTGACGGGCTTAACTCAAAAACCATTAGTCGGGTCATGGTCACCTATATTTTAAAAATAAACCCTTAAAATCGTTCAGCAATCGGTCGAGTAATCGCTAAACAAACATACAAAAAACATAAAGTCGAATCGAGAACCTCCTCCTTTTGTTGAGTCATATAAGATGTTGCGGAAGACGGTTTTGGAACGGTACTGTGACGTTAAATTGAAGAAATTATAAACAATTTTTAAATAAGTACCATAATTTAAAAAACCACTAAGAGGTTAAACACAAATTAAAGTATGTTTTTTAACATTTCCCCGAAAAACTTTTGTCATAACAATCTTGATATACAATTAAAGTTAAAATTGTTGTAAATATTTGTACCTTATTCATCCGTCTTTCCTCCAGCTGTTTTGTACCGGGATCTCCTGTATATATATATAATATTGGAAGGCAAACAAGCAGACGGATTTCCTGATGGTAAGAAATTCACGTTGCCTAGAGAGACCAAAGGTGGTAATGGTGGGTTGCCTGTTATCGTATTCTGTTAAATTTAATTTGATTCAAACTCACTTCTGAATAATTAATTATGTTCAGACTGCTGGTTAACTGGTAAATAATATCGAAATGCTACAAAAAGGATTCAGCCTTTATACAAATTTGTTGCGAATAAGTTGATAAAGAAATAAAAATACTGCATTGACTTACATACTGACTATTATATATTATTAATATTAAATCTTGATTATTTTCTTACTTTTTAGTTTTGAAGCCGGTTTTTATTAACGTAGTTATTTTTATTTAAAACTTTTTAGTTTATTGCTGATATATAATAAAAAATAAAATCTGATTTAATTTAATAAAAATAAACATCGGGGTAGGTGAAAATAGGTTAAAAATGCTCATAAAATAAAAATGAATGGGGCTAACCGAATCATATTTTTATGGGACCAATTTGAAACTATTCCGCATCAAACAAAAAAAGAATTATGTAAACCCGTGCAGAAATCTCGGAGAAATCAGTGTACATACATAAAATAAAAAAATATACCGGTAGAATTGAGATTAGTTTAGTAGTCTAAACAAACAACAACGAAGAAAATAAATAATAAAATGCCATAGACAATAAATAGATGTGTTCAATATGGCGGCACAGGATAGTGAGTGTCATTTCCAATTGTCTGCTGATGAAGAAACTTAAGATAGCTGTGAGGAAGTGGCGGAGGATGCGCCTTTTCCGTAAAAGGGATGGTAAGTTTTTTTATGGAATAGTTTGGCAAACTGGCAGACGGATTTGGTGACAGTAAGAAATACACGTTGCATAAAGACTAGGGATGTCAATGGTGCGTTTCCAGCTTCAGGATGTAATGTTTAGTCTTTTTATAAATAGAGTAGTAAGGTTATTACTGTACTTTACTGTAGATTTATGTTAAATTGCATTTCTCTTCGACCTTCAGGTGAAGTTTAGATATGACACACAATAAAGTATAGTAAAATATATGTAATATTTTATAATATTATTTTAAGACTTAAAAGTGATGAGACTGTGAATAAGCACACGGATCTCGTATTACGAGTTTGTAGCCTATAGGCACAAAAACTATGGTGTGTTGGTACATACTATCTACCCTTTCCTCCGCACGGGAATATGACACTCATTATCGGGTCATTCATATTTATAAGATCCCTAGCGGGGCAAGTTGCTGTACAAGCTCTACTACCAGTATTTCTGAAGAGGTAGGCAGAGGCATAACCTAGGCACCCACGACTAGTTTTTATTATAAAATTGAAAAAAACACTTTTTTTTGTTGCTCGTACCGGGGCCGGGGTTTGGACCCGGGGCCTCATGAAGTCAAGTCCAACACAGGACCGCTAGAAGAAATAGGCGACAAAATCAAAATGTAATAAGTCAAAATGCATTAATTGTTTATAGAACATTTCGATGTTTTGGTCGCTTGGTATGGGTGAAGCCTAAAATCTTCGTTCCAGTAATTAAATAACAGAGTATTTTGTTATCTGGGTTTTAATTGGTCGAGTCGTTACAATGGTAATGACGTCACTATGTTCTTAAAACAAAACCAACTGTAGCTTTTAGAATAACTAGTAAAGAGTTTGACCATTCATATTTTTTTTATTGAAATTTTTGATTAAATTATGAAGATGACGTTATCTAAGAAACTTCATTTTCTTCTGAATGCGAACGGAATTTATTCCATAATAAGTCTATACTAATATTATAAAGAGGAAATGTTAGATTTTTTGTTTGTTTGAAATGAATAGGCTCCGAAACTACTGGACCGATATCGAAAATGCTTTCACCGTTCGAAAGCTACATTATACCTGAGTGGCATAGGCTTTGTTTCAACAAAATCGGTTGAGTAAAAGCCAAGTTACGCAGGCGATGCTGAGTGAAACTGCTAGTATAATAACAAAAACAGAGTAAGGTAAGATATACCACTCATCACAAGCCAAATGGATTTTAATTTTCTCTGATTTGTTGCATGTTGCGGCGTCTAGCCGCGCCGCGAATAGCTAGACATCTATTACAACTATCGGAGAATTCATTTTTTAAAGCAGCAGCAGGCGTAGTAAAAATACATAATCTTTGTCCACAGATTCTTCAATCAATCGACAAGCATCTATAGATCCGGTGCCGTCGACTTCAGGAACTCCTGCGCACCTCACGCGGCCGCCTGCTGAACTCTTACAACTGGTATAATTTCCATTATTCATTGTTAACACTAGGTAGAACTTCATCTATACTTATAATAAAACTGTAGAAGTGTGAACTCTGTACTTTGATGATGTTATAAAAATAGATTCAGGCGAATAAAAAGTGACAGCAGAATCCGTTTTCAGCATTTTTAGATTTTTATTTGTGTTTCTTTCTAACTGTCTGCCTGCCTGTCTTTCTGAATGTATATCTTCCTGTATATCTGTCTGCCTGTTTATCAGTCTCTTGGTCTGTTTGTCTGTATCATGATCGCGATCTGCTCAACCGATCGTAACGAAATTTGGCTGGTACGTAATTTATGTTCTGAGCTCACTACAGGGAATTTCTTTGTGGCGAGATGAGTAAGTCAAAATGTAAATTAAGCTATAATTCATTAATGCATTGCCAGATTTAATGTATTCCTTTTTTGATTTGAAGTATAAGTTGTAAAGATTGTCTCGTAACATTTTTCAGGTCTTGACTTGAAAAAAGTTACGAGTTATGACGAATATAATAATGTTATTTTGTTTAATGTATTCCTTTTTTGATTTGAAGTATGAGTTGTACATATTGTCTTGGAACATTTTTCAGGTATTGACTTGAAAAAGTTACGAGTTATGACGAATATAATAATGTTATTTTGTTTAATGTATTCCTTTTTTAATTTGAAGCATGAGTTGTACATATTGTCTTGACTTGAAAAAAGTTACGATTTACGACGAATATAAAAATGTTATTTTGTAGTTTAGAAAACATAAACATAACAACACTCAGTATAAAGTGATCAAATAACTAAAACACGAAGTATAGTTAAAAATTTGAACATATAGAATATCTTATATATACATACATGTCTAAACGCCAAGTCCCCCTGCATGGTTGCCAGAGACTATATCTAATATATAAATCTATGATACTTTTGATTTAAAAATGTGTTTCTCTTAGTAACCAATAGAGGCGCTGTTCAAAGTTTTCATACAGATAATATACTCTAATCGAGTATAGTAAACTTGGCAAGCCGTAAACTCATGGTAAGGGCTCTGTGGTAAAACTAACAAGAAACCTATCACGTAATGGATCACTTATCCTACAACTGCATATTAAATTTATTAAAATGCCTATCTCTTAACATACGAAAACGACGTTTGTATTTCGATACAAGCAATATGAGAGAGTATCTTTACGGCCATATCCCCGAAGAGGTTGGCAGAGTCACTCACTACCAGGCACCCACGACTAGCCGAAGACACTAAGTACCACAATGTGATAGGTGGCAAGCCTATCGCCAACCGGGCACATATCATATCCCGAGCAACCTTAATTTTAATTTAAAATTGAAAGCATACTTTTTTCTAATTTTATTGTTGCCCGACCCGGGGATCGAACAGGGATCCTCACCGGGCCGCTAGACCGCTAGTAATTTAGCAATTCTAGGAGCCTGCTTGTTGCGTAAAAAAGGCTAAGTATATCATTATTTGAAAAATACTCATTACATTATTTGTAATTTTTATCCTTTAAATGATTTTAACATTTTTTTACAACATGAAATTTTTGTTTTTTTTCCAATTCCCAGCAATTTTTCCAAATGGCTGGGGATGTGAGATGTGAGTGAGTGAGTGATGTGAGATCGTCTGTTACATCGTGCCCCTGCATACTTGGGATATGGGTGTGAAGATACTTTTACTAGATTATTTCTCTGATGAAGTTTGGGGTCGGCACAACCCTATTTTTTAAGCTTTTATTTTCACGTGACGCATGATCAAAAGCCAAAAAATGGTAAAGGTTTGGAAGCGTTCCAGTAACCTACTTAAATTTTTGCATTATCTTAATACACACGCAGCTTTTTATTTTTTACAATATCACGAAATTGGATATTCGCTATATCAAATATTTTTTTTTACAATGAGATCAACCACCTAATCTATTTCTTCTGCCATAATGACAGTTTCATATTCTTTTCTGGATGTAAGGTTTTTCTGTAAGGTAGTAAAACCACGGTTGCCTCTCATCTCCAGTAACATTGGAATTGTTTATACATAAAAGAAAACAAAATCAGGTAAATTACTTTTTAACTATTATGAATAAAAACAAATTTAGCGGGAAGTTAAGACTTATTAATAAAATAATTAATAGTAGGGATCCATCGCCGTACCTATTCCTGTCGCCGTATTGAGTGCCATGGTCCGGTCCAGAGGTAAGAGAAGCCAGTAGACTTACACAATAGGCCTAACCCCCTTTTCTCACCCTCCAAACTTGGTGTCCCCTAAAATTTGCTACCCTGGACCTGAGCCCACTCGCCCCGATTTCCTATAATGTATATCCCGCGCTGACAGCTAGTATTACATAGCTTTGCTTTAAGTATCATTAATTTTCGTTCCTGCTCTGAATTCATAAATAAAACACCAAAAACTCCACCCCGTATCACAATGAAGATAAAGCCGTTACGTCTTCCATAATTACTACGCTTGTATGTTATAAAATATACTGCTAATAAACCTTCCAAATCAAGAATTATAGCCTTGTACAAAATAAACTGAGCATTTAATAGTCAGAACAAAATTGCTCTTTATTTTATGACAGGTGCTCAAGTTTTTCTAAACATTTTCATCTCACTAAAAACAATAAGCATAGAACTTTGCAGTAGAAAAATTAAATTATATTTTTTTCATGTTGTCTCTTATGCGAAGAACATTTCTATGAAAATAAATATGAAATAAAACTTAAATTTTAAAGAATCAGGACAGTAGTAAGCAACAAAACCTTTATGTAATGTAAGCTAATTTTAACCACCACGATTATAATGTATAACAACATAAAAGTTCACCCTTTCGAAGCTCGCGTGTTTACTACACTGGGCTTTATTTGGAAGTGTGAGAACTGATTATTCACTTTGCTACTATTTTCTTCAACTCACACAATTTCGTTCGTTAGTTTTTTGTGTCGACCACTTCCGATATTGCCCTGCCTTTGAATAATTTAATTCTTGTTTAAACATCTATCCGGAGAACACGTAACCTCCCATGTTACGATTTGATAATTTCCCTTGCGGTTTGTTTGCTTGGTGTTCAAAAAGGTGGCCTTTTATTTTTGGCTACCTAACCTAATTGTTCTTTTGACTTTTATCCCATGTTTGTTTGACGTTTATGGCGATTGGAGTTTTATTTAGTATTCCAAATATAAATCAAATTATTATAACAGTATAACGATAATCATAAACTTTTAACAACTATTAAAAGTTTAATCGTGGGTAATTAGTAACTACGCACACTTTTTTAAAGTGAAAACATCTTTAGTGGCGTTGCGCACTTTTTTTTGTAATGGGTGAAAACTTCTGAACTCGTGTCAGGACACTTGACCTGATTCGTAAGACTAAAATTCGTAAGACGGCGGATATCCTGTTTTTATTAAATATTAGCCATTTTTATAAGTACATTAAATATGATATGGGAAGTCCCGGGTTCGAATCCCGGGTCGGGCAACAAAAAGAAAATATGTTTTTTTCCAATTCTCTAATTGAAAAAAATGTTGCTTGGGATTGGAGATGTACCCGGTTGGCTTGCCACCTATCACATTGTAAGACTTAGGTAGTGTCTTCTGCTAGTCGTGGGTACCTTGGTTGTGCATCTGCCTACCTCTTAGGGGATATGGGCCTGAAGATACTTTTTTTGTTTTACAATTTCATTAAACGGAACACAAACGAAACGTATATTTATAAGATCTGATTTAAAATTCAATTTGGAAGCTCAACTAAAGGAAATATCTTTTTAAATAATACAGCGCTTCTTGAGAGGATCCAACGTTTTCGAGCAAAAGCTATTTGAAATTAAATAATGTATCATTTCGTTCATAATTTGACGTTGAGTTTATCCAAACGACTTTTCACCTGCACGTGCCTACCGTATCTTAACAATAACGGAGATTAGTAAATATAATATTGGTGGTAATTAATTATAATATTGCTGTTCACAAACTAAACTTATTTTAGATGCATGCTGTCTTTTTCAAATGAAACAAAAAGAAACGAGATGGAACATTTTAGACATGTTAGATTAGTCCGAACGTGTCAAATTGTGATGTTTTTAATCAACGTTTTTCGAATTATTGATTGAACGTCTGTAGAAATGCTGTGTACCGTCTAATTTAACAGCACTACAAGTGTTTTGTCTTCTTTCAGTTACTTTCATTGAAAGAAAACAGCATTAGTTTAGTAAGTGCGAAACAAAATTACCACCATTGTCTTTGGTAATAACAAGTACATATTTTTTATGATATTGGAAGGCAAACAAGCAAACGGATTTTCTGAGACACCAAAGGTGGTAATGGTGCGTTGCCAAAGCGAGGTCGGGATGTTAAGCCTCGAGCAAAAGTAAGTTTACCGGCTACCTTACCCTCCAAACCAAAACACATCATAACGTTATGGCAGCAGGAATAGGTAAGGCGATTGCGGTGGTATCAATCCGGGTGAGTCGCTGGGAAACTCTACCACCTAGTCAGATGTCACGGCGTTGGTGACGGTAAGCCTATGCTCGCCTTTTACGAACTGCCTGACAGGAAGGCAGATGGTCTATTCTGCAAAAGAGCCTGGACCAACACGGGGAAAATGGACGGGGCATGGTACTAAGGCTTAATCTGTACTTATGCTTGTTACAGGAACCAGATGAAGGTCAAAAGCAAAGGGAACAACTACTACGCCAATATGCTTTCTTCCAGCTTAGGATACACCTAAAACGTGGTCAAAATTTAGTTGCTATGGACAAGAACGGTGAGTTCCAACGCTTTCCAAACTATGGATGGTCAAGCAGACTTGAACTTTGGTGGAACATTCAAGTTTTATTATTTTAAAACCTTCTATTTTGACGTGAAGAGGAGCAATTAAAAAAAAATCTTATTCTCCCACAAGTTAGCTTGATCTTCCATACATAACATAACACTACACACTATACACAAACTGCTGAAGCTACACTCTGCAGTTTTAAAATTTTTTTTCACAATAGCATAGATCTTAAAATATGTAAAGCTTAAAAATTTCACAGTATATGCGTATTTAGTATTTCAATTTTATTATTAACACAAAGGAATTGGACTTTTCACATAGTTAAAAAAATTCCAAAATCAAGAAAGCTATAATAATATTATCTTCACGGTAGCACAATCACAAAATATCTAAAGCTTACAAAATTATCACAATATCTGCGAATATTTTACACCTTAATTTCACATACAGGAATTATATAGTTAGATTTATTCAAAAGTATAACAAAATAATATTTATATTCAATTTATTTTCTATTTATTAATGAAATTGTTTTGAGTATTTAGTCAATTAACTTTAAACATATTTATTACTTTCGATATATATCGACCAATAACATCTTTGTTACATTTAGACTCGTATCAACACTAGAATTAAATTTTGAAGTAAATGTTAGTAGTTGACAAGTATTAATCGAAATTTCGTGTGAAGCAAACTAGGAAAAAGTTTTAAGGCAATGTAATATATTACGAGTATATTCACTTAAAGCTGATGTAAGTTGGTTATGTCAGAAAAATCACGAAAGTAGGATAACTGCAATCAAAATGAGAGCAGCTACGGAGAATCTGAGGCACAACGCTCACTAACCGCACTTGTAACAGTGAGACCCGAGAAAGAGTGGGATTGAAAGAAAGTGCTGGTATTAAAAAAGAAAGGAAATGCTTCGCTGTCTCTTCGGCAATGTGGAAATAATGGCAGTTGAAAGATTGACAAAGCAGATATACGATACGAATGTGGATAGATGTAGGTACCCGGAGAGACCAAAGTTGACATTCCACGATCAAAAGGCTCAAAGTCAAAAGTCTGTGTCAATAGTCTCCGTAACCGGCGTATTTGTATGAAAAGGGTATTTGTATGAATGTGAAGGAAGATGCCAGGATCGTGAGATTTGGCACTAGATACTTACTATCTAAGTCGTAAAGGACTTGGCGTGAAGATATGTATGTAATCAAATTCAGTTTAGTGACAGGTTGGTATTTTTAGTATAGTTAAATAAGTAAGATTATTTTAGTAACTTGTATCTTAATTAGTAGCCAAACATAACAGCACAGATTACACCCCTATAACAGAAATACTTGACATTGTATTTTGCTTTCATAAACTATATTTTTCGACATATACAAATTGTGAAAAAGTACACATAGTCATGACTCAAAAAACATTTTTTTTAACATAATAATATTATTTTGTGTCAGCAAAAAGCGGCGTTTGGAGATTTAAACTGTATGTATTTTCATTTTAATGTAGAAGTAATTACAAAATATGATTTATTTTAAAATTAAACAGCTTTTTAGTTTCACGAATGCATAATTACAGAGCGTGTCAGGTACATATTTAAACTGCAACGAATTTATAAAATAATTATTGCTATGTCAAGGACTTAAACGCAAGAATGCAAGTCTAGGTCAAAGGACAGGGCCGTTTTAAGCTTGAATAAATTTCACAAATTTTACAAATTGCAACTAAAATTAAAAATGTATTAGAATATATACTTGCTCTAGTCGGCACTTGGTGGAATTCCATTGTAAACACATGTTTTTTTTGTAGTTAACACTTGTACTCATCCACAATATACTTTATTTAACACTTTCTGTTATTTTCTTGCCAACTGGTTTCACTTTTTACAGCATCATCAGAGCTTTGAAACTAAAGATGAAAAAATAAAAAATAGTTTTTTATTTTTTTTATCTTTAGTTTTTTATTTTTTTTTATTAGTCTATTATTTTTATTTATTATTTGTTAGTTTCAAAGACCTGATGATGCTGTAAAAAGTGAAACCAGTTGGCTAGAAAGTAACAGAAAGTGTTAAATAAAGTATATTGTGGATAAGTACAAGTGTTACCTACAAAAAAACCCGTGTAAAAATGTATTTCTGATTCCACCGTAATGTTTATTTTTAGCACTGCATAGAAGTAAACTTGTTTACGCAAAATACGTCTCATCTCAACTTTAGGTTGGCGAAACACCTTTAAATTTTAATATTCTATCGATTTGTTTATTTTCGAATCCTACGGGATTCAGACTCAGAGTTAAAAACATGAAACTGATTTTATCGCTTTAGATTGACAGATAGAGGCGGGTAGCGGGGACATATTGCCCTTCGGCCCATGGTGCTAAACCATAAAGTAACATCACTGCCTAAAATAAATGTTTTAAAGGTATAAAGCTTAAGATATAAATAAATAAGAATTAATTTATTTCTCTCTTACAATAGGCAAACATTAAACATAGGTAAATATATCTTGAGATGAAAAAAAAAAATACTGCTTAATCCTGTTTATAGAAGATTGGTACCAGTTTTAGGTATAAACCTGTGTTACAGATCACGAAGCAGTAAATAAAAACCAT